>JACEOJ010000206.1:1036866-1352794 GCA_013761285.1 Campoletis sonorensis
GTTGTTGTTGTTGTTGTTGTTGTTGTTGTTGTTGTTGTTGTTGTTGTGGTGGCTGTTGGGGCGTTGATGGATGCTGGTGAACCTGCTGGTGATGAGGAAGAGGAAGTTGAGACGGAGGTTGAGACTCCTGATGATGTTGTTGTGATTGCTGTGGTGGCGATGGTTGTTGTTGTTGTTGTTGTGCCGGTTGTTGTTGTTGCTGTTGTTGATGTTGTTGATGCTGTTGTTTACGAGGATGAGGGACTGATTCTTGGCTCGTCGTAGTCTCTGCCAATTTGAAATCCGATGAAAACTGTCGAAGCTCCGAATGCTGTTCATCTCTTCCGCGTTGCGCTGGTATTTTTCTGTGCTCTGGTTTCGATGTCAATATTTCACATCTTCCTCCGTCAACCGAATTTTGCTGCTGTAATGGCGGATGTGACGAATGCGAAGACTGTTGCTGCTGTGATTGCTGCTGCTGCTGCTGCTGTTGTTGTTGTTGTTGTGGCTGTTGCTGCTGATGGGCAGCAGCAACGTTTGCTTGAGGGAACGGAGCGGGTGGCGCTTTGTCCGCTTGGTAAACTTGCTGCCTCCCAGGACGCTCACGCTTGTCCAAGTTTAATTTGTTCGGCGGTGGCACTTGCTGTTGCGACTGATGTTGCTGAGATGAAAAAGCTACCTGTGGTATCGTACCCACAATCTGCTGATTCTGTGGCTGAACTTGAGTCATTACTGAAAGATAAAAAAAAACATGAAAACTTCTGCCATTTTGTTTGTGAAATCGATTATTTTTGTCTATATATCTAACAAAAAGAGAAAAAAAATTCATTTCCGATCTTTGTCCGGCAAATCGGCTGTAACTAATTATTGAAAAAAGAATGAATTTGAGAAAATAAACACTTAGCGCAGACTTACATGGAATCGGTGCACCCGGTGGTGGTTGAGTCGGCGATGGCGGTACAAAAGGAGGTGGCGTGTTATACGCTACGACACCGCTCGGTGGCATAGCCATTCCAAGGTTTCCCGGATGTTGAACCGGCGGATGAACGGGTGGCCCACCAACTGGAATGTTGCTCGTTTGTGGATTGACGTTTACCGTGGGTGGTGGTTGATTGAACACATTTTTGCCACTTGCTACAGGTCCTGGTGACGGTGGAGGCGGTGTCGAACGCGTTAATTTTCCCACGTTCGTATCTTTTCTCTTCGCAGGTGGTAAATATTTACCCTCGTGTGGTCGGACCTGTATTCGCGTTGGACCGAAAATAACAACGTTAAAAAACCCGCAGTGATAATCCTAGCCAGATGAAATTAGGAATTTATACATTTCATTAATTCACCATTTGCGTTGAATAAGCTTTGAAAAAATACTCGGACCACACTTCTTCGTGGCGTTAAGAAAATATTCGAACCGTAGAACCATCCAATATCAAAATCGATCTAACTGTCACAACTATTCTTCATAATTAAGAATTATATGACGAAGTACTGCATACAGAATCATGTTGCCCTGTACATTTCCATTTCTGGCTCAATTCCACCCAATCCGGAATCCAAACCCAACGCCTTTTCCAATCAATACCCCAAATAGCGACTTCAGCTCATCGTAATCATGAGCACCAAAGTCAAGACGCCTGAATAATTTGTTTGCACACCAAACTATAGACAGTTAACTCGATTTGAAAGTGAAATGAAATTTAAAAAAGTACAAATTTACCGTAGTTGTCAATTATGGCAGATGTTTTAGAACTTTTCTCCGGTTATGAATGATGATATCTATCGATTGTGTACACGGTCATACAGTTAATAATTTGCAATCAATCATCAATCATTAAATGAATAACAATGAAAAAGCCACATTAATGAATCAATTATCACTCAAATTTCAAGTGAAAGCCCAGAAAATAAGAATGACCTTGTAGTTCGCGTGGTTCGCGCTATAAAGTTTCTATAGCAACCCGGCAATGTTGCTCGTTCGTGTCAATTTAGTGTTGGTTAGCAACGGACGCCCATATACTATTTCATCAGAATGACGACGAGGAAGTCAACCGAGTGATCAAAGTTTTTTTAATATTCTTTCAATTGGTAATTAACATTATAGCAATTTTATAAGTAACTTGACTAATAATTTATTTTGATAAAGTCTTTTTGATAATACGGTCTTCCGATGAAACTGCATGGAAACGTCTTCCTTGACCGCGAGAGTAGACTCTCGGTTCTCAGAGACTCGAAATAGAATTTAAAAAATTAATGATTTTCTTGGTGAGCAATTTTATACACTTTTTGTGCGCGACTGTTTTTTTTCATGCAGATTTTAGATAACATCACTTCGTTGACTCACCACCGCAGCGAATCGTTCCTCCTCATCACCATTTTCAAGTTCCAAACGAGCTTTATGATTTGGTTGCGATTCAATCTCGCTCGCAATCTCGGCCGCTTTTTGTTCCTGATCCTTGTAATCCTTTGTGTCTTTACGTTGAAGTTGTAGCGTATAGTCTACGAGTTGAGGATCAAACGTGGAAGTGACGCCGAACATTTGTTCATTTGTTCGGAACATTTCAATTACATCCCAACCATTCTGTTCATGAAATATATTTTTAAAATTAATTTTTTCAAAGTCATTACAATCTATACTGTGAATGTAAAGTGCAACGTGAAATCACTGAATTTTTCAAATTGAAATTTAAGTTGTAATAATACAGACGGTGGACAACTAAATAAATGAAAAAGTTTATTTCGAATTTTTTAAATGACTGCATTTATGGAACACGAATCAGATCATTGTTAAAATTCTTAAAAAAACCGAAAATTGTACTCTGCGTGATTCAGAAATGATAAAACTTCCCCGACTATCAATTGTTACTCTTTCTTGAAAAATATGAAACGTCAACAAATAAAACTCACAGAAGAAATTCGCGTATTTAAAAAGAAAATTGAGTTACAACTTCCCGCAAATACCTGTAACGAATACTGTATTGCTACAGCAATGAAAAATGAGCCAAATTATTGGAACATATTTATCGCGTGTATGAATGAAATATTTTTTCGGTCACATGAAGAAACGGATAAAAAAGAAAATTTGTGTGTTTCGCACTCACAGAGGCTCCTCCGTCCAAGGTAAGCTCGTCACCGTTCATAGCGATCGGTGGTACCCAAGGTTCGAGTTCTTTCTCACCAACCAAGCCATTGAATTTACTGATGGCCGTATCCGTTTGAAAAGTGTCTTTTATAGCGTAATCGAGATCAACGTCCTTCGCAGACATTGTTATGATATCCTGTGGTTTGAATATTAGTTTTTCGACTACGCTCTCGACCGATATTTTTCCTGTTCCATCTACTCGATGTGCCATTTCCAAAACTACGTCGAACTGACTCGAGAAGGTTCTGAATATCCCCTCGTACAACGAACCATTTTGAGTTTGTATCTGATGGCAAAAAAAGGAGAGAATACATATGTTTACGTGTCATCAAATTAAATGTATATAATTATGGCTTGGAACTTCCCGGCAATTTTTTTATTACGCATATGCTTGTATGCGCCTGTTTGTATGTGTGTAGCTTTTCACGGCATCGTTGCGGACTTCCGGGCTTCGTATGTCATATATATATCTATAGTACGTCGTCAATTTATTATACTCAACACAACAAACTGATTAATGACCCACTCAGTCTTCAACAATTTTTATTTACTGTGAATAATAGATCTAAATTCATTCAGAATGATGAACGATTACTACGACAAATTAAACCATTGAGTCTTGGGAATGAAAAAAGTAAATTGAGGTATAAATACTTTAATTGTGATCGAAAACCCTTGCAACAAAGTGTGAAATACAATTTGATCGATGTTTAATGTATTTACGATGTTTATCGTCGTTATTAAGTCTAGATTAGGACAGGTCGCGATTCGAGTCGAAATTTAAGTAGATTCCTTGTGAAAATACACAAATGAATTTCTCGGTTGCAACAAACTAGTTAACACGAACCAATTGATTTTCATACCAAGGTATAGAATGTTACGGGCCTATTTGACAACACTTGTTCAGTTAAAGATTCTGAAGTTTGCATTACTAGAATGCAACAAAGCTCTCAATTTTTCTTTAGCACAGCCCAAAATTTGTATCCATAGTTAAGCTGTGATAATTTCATGATCTTTTTTTCGAGCTCTCAAAATAATGTCGTAATAATTGAGAATGTAAAAATGTTCAAACCATAATTGAAATACAATGGAAAATTTACTGTAATATTATTATTTTCCTTCCACTGGCAGTAAATGGAAATCCATGAACTGAATCACAAAGTACCGAGCCAAGCGTAACTCAGAAAAAGTTTCAATTGCATCTCTATTAGCGAGGACTGCTTAAACTCGCAGTATTCCAGAAACGTTTTGATAATTTTGAAACAGCTGCCAAATTTCTAAAGGCAATCCATTCGTGGGAAAAGATTAACGAGCAAACAAAATAGTTGTACAAGTTTCAATCTCAGATTCAACACGGAATATTTTCAAATGTTTTTCAATAATATTTTTATTAATACACAGTAAAAATTGAGGAAGAAGATTCTACACATATCCGAGCATTTCCTGTGCACAGCAGTTGATAATTTCATACTTTGGGTAACAATAGTAAGCAATACTCGAAGAATTGCATCTGAGACTCTGCGGCTACATAGAACTTTCACTTCAGCTTTTGAATCGCTTTGTTCTTTTCAAATATCACCCAAATGTAATCAATGTCACGGGATTTTCAAACCGCAAAATGTGTGGAAAAAATTATCAAGCATCGAAGATGGAGGATGAAATTGTGAAGTTTGAGACTTAAGAATTTGAAATTACCTGAACTACGTTGCCTACGTGGCTCGTGATGGCGTGCATGAAGTGAGCATTGTTATAAACTCCTTCGGCGACGACACATCTTTCTTGTGGACCCCGAGCCCGCGGGGATCTGAAATTACCAATGAAAAACAAAATTGATTTTCAAGATCAACTAATAATCATATTTTTTCTATTCTCAGGCCAGTCCTGCTGCCAAAGTTTGTTTCGCTGACCCTGGCGGGACAAAATAAACTTTTGTCATGTGACAGAACAACAACACCCATTCAATTGTAGAAAAGATTGAAATAAATGAGATTTTTGAAAAGGTGGTAAACATTTTAATACCTTGTTGGATTTGAGCGATTCTTCCTTTTGCTATTCATCCTGCTAGTCGACGTTTCGTCGCCGGTTCGAGGATATTTATCGCCTTGTCTCTGGCCTCCTTCCCGTTTCCTAGTAGGGACCGGAATTTTGACTAATTTAGCGGTAACTTCTTGACGCCGAAAAAAAACACGCGTGCTTATGCGTATATATATATATATATATGATTAAATATATATACGTTTGTAAATATGTATATATATTTATATTTATATATGAGATTGAAAGCAGAGCGAGTTTCGTCAGAAAGTACCCCGCAACGCCCGTATTATTCGGACAGAATTGTTCAACGTTCCAACGGAGAGAGAGAGAGAGAGAATTCGGTATTTACGCAATATTTCAAATTTCGCGCGTTTTTATATTGTCCCGCTCTTAATTACGCTCCCGACCCGACGAATGGCGGAGACCGATACGCACACAAAACACGGAACATACACAGAGGCACACGCGAAATAAAGAAATGGTTTCTTTTTTTTTACGCGAGAGCTCCTTAGAACTTTGCTGTTCTTTTCCTCGACCGCACTTCCAAGATTTGACAAGAGGGCTCTGTGAGAATTTTCGCTTTTTTTCTTTTCTCTTTCGTGACACTCTTTTAGGTTATGGATGACGAAGTCATCGGGTAACAAGGGGAAAACTTTTATACACAACTAACGGGGTTGCGGAAAAGAGACTCGATTTCACGAGGGGTTAGGCACAATATATATCACACGCTCGAAACGTTAACGCGACTCTATGTGTTTTTTCCCTATCGACTCCTTGACGCGCGGGGAGGAGCTCTCACTTATTCTCGGTTAGACGCAAAGAGCCGCCAAGACGCCAAGACAGAAACGTCTTAACTCTTTAACCGAGTGTGGTGTATGTTCGATGGACGCAACGACGCGCGAAGTTTTTCCTATCCACAGGATAGAGATACCTCGCTTCGCGGACACGAGAATTTCGTGTCGTGTGTGTGACGTAACGCACGACCTCACTCTCTCTCTGTACACCCTTCACTCCGAGGGGTATACGGGTATAGCGGGGTTGCCTCGCACTAAGGAGGGGAGGGGAGAGAGTAGCGGAGAGGAACACGACACAGAAATCGTGATGGCGATGGGGCGCGGGGGTTCGTAAAGATTAAAATTTTCAATGTTTCCTTTACGCTTTAAAGTTGATGATTCCAGAATATACTTGTATGCGATTTTCACGTCACACTTCCACCAAGTTGCCTGCTCTTTACTTTATCGCCGCATTCGTCGAATTTATATTGATAAATCAACATGTGGTGTAAATGAAAGAATATTTTTATGTAGTATATAGATATGTATATTGTTATAATGTATACACATATACAGATGTTTATGAAATCGAGAATAGCAGACACAGTCAAGTCGCCCGATCGGCCCGATCCCGGTGACTGTTCGCTCACTCACTCTCTCTCTCTCTCTCTCTCTCACTCCCTCTCTCCCTCTCTTTCCTAGTGTTGTTCGTCCTGTGTTTGCTAACCAAGAAACCGACGAAAAAGGCGCCATCACACCGTGACCGGGGCTTACATTGAAAACCAGCGATCGGTAAGTACTGCACTTTTCACATTTCTTTTGGGAAACTACAATAATAAAGTAGTAAACGATGCGAATGCGTTACATTATGTTTTCGAACGGCCAGTGATAAAAAAAAATCACACAGTCCATGCACGGAGGCTAACGTATTGTACTTACTGTATTTATGGTGCGGAAGTACGTTCGAGTTGTGAGCGGTTCTTTTTTCGATCTAAAGTATTTGTCGATTTCCACAAGCCAAAGCATTGTTATTTTGCGCGTTTTGCTATAATGTTTTAGATGATCATTTATATACATATGCAAAACAAATTTTTACCTGAAAGTCTGTTTTATCAACGTTGAAGCTCGCGTCCAAAAAAGGGCCGAGGCGGTCGAAATCCGATTGGCTGAAAAATATATCCAATGAATTAACGAGGTAACAGTCAATTGAAAATCATGACCACGCGTAATTTTTCTCAGGGCGTCATTTGCACTGCGATTTTAATAAATTAAAATAAATAACGCAACGTAGCCATGAGACATTTCGCAAATTACGATTCTACGAGGAGGCATTCATAGTATCTGAATTTGTAGATAATTTTGATGGGTATGCAAACTTCTTGCCATCTGTCGGTAAACGCCTTTGATTTTCAACGGAGTTACTTCTTTATCGACACGATATATTTTTTATGTTAAGGTTGGCACTGCTTGCCTCACTGGTCAGTTTTAACAAGACGGTCATGTCTACACAATACAAAATAACATTGAAATCATAATTGCTAAAAGTTTACTCCCCCCCTGAGTTAGCCCCCTCAAGTTAAATAAATTGATTGTTTCAAACATAAATCTCTTGGTGTTGGTACAGTGGTTTGTGGTGGCGCATTTACATCGTCCAGTACTCCAGTGGTAAGCCATTTTTGCAAACAAATTATTTTCAAAATTTTTCCCCGCGATTCAGCTCCCTCGAGACAAATAAATAGATTTTTGGTTTGTAATGGCTCAATTAGTAGATCGTTCAGCGATGATCCATTTCTTCAAAAATTGAATTGCAAAATGTAGTCTCCGAGTCAGCCTCCACGCCGCCCCCCCCCCCTCACCTCATGCGATCGAGTTGGGTTTTTCCTACGAATCGCTTGGGGGTCGTACCGTGGCGCCATGTTCAGTTTACCGTGTTTTCGACTAGTGTAGCCGATGATAATCATCCTCATAAAATTCGCCTTATAAAGTCGGGACCAAAAAAATGAATTTTCATGCTAGCACGGTTTATCAGGAGTCTAATCGACGCGGATTCGTTTGTCGGTGAGTAATATATCAATTTAACCGTTTTCCGGGTAATATCAACGGTGAAATTGAAAAATAACGAGAGGGGAAGCTCTCTCGGGAGCTCAATATTGAAATTCGTTTGTAAACAAGTGGTTCACCACTGAACACTCAAATTGCGCCACCACGTACGACCCCCAAGAGATTTATTAAAAAAATCAAATTATTTGACTCGAGGTGGCTAACTCAGGGGAGGTTATGTTTCGACCGCAACGTACAATTTTAGCCAATTCCCGCCAATTAAAAAAAAAAACTGCAAAACTACCTCAAAGTAGAAAAGAAAATACACATTTCAACATAACCATTTACTACTCACATGTGAGAATGTATTTGGTTTTTTTCCATTTATCATACAAAACAATCGTTTTCACAGTGAAAAAAAAGTATTAAAAATCATTCGTACTCGATACAAATTCGAGTTCATAAAATATTCAAACTCGTGTGAATAAATAAATAAGTTACAAGACGGATTCAAAAAACATATTTCTTATGATAATAAATCGAGCGATGCGTCAAAGTCGATGCCAAGGTCGATGCGAGAAACTGGCTCGAGTAAGAGATAATCTCCGAGGTTTACAATATTTTCCTCCCATAGTTAGAACAGGCAAATGAATCCAATTTTTCATCCTTCATTGATTTAAATACGTCTTCGTCGTTCGAACGAAAAGTGTATTTGCTAACGACCCGAACGACCGTGTCCAAAACTGTCAGAATCGTCAATATCATATGCGGCGTGTATTTTCGTAATAAAATTTCGCACTCTATCGTTAATAAAACTGTCGACTTGGCCAAGCACATTTACGAATTGAATCATTCTCTCGAAATTACGATTTATTCTCATATTTTTTTCGGATGGGAGTTCTTCCCTTTTAGTTTCTTGCAGTGGGGAAGATCTTTTTGATGGTCTTACATACGTTGGATTTGACTCAAAAAGCTCAGTTGCTTTTTTCAATGTTTCCTTCTCGTCTTTCATGAATTCACCCACTGGTAACGACGTCGTAACCTAAAAAAAAAATCAATTTCGATTTATAAGCATTACAAGTTCATCAGTATGTTGTACGGTTATTAATTAAACGAATTTATTGGAGGATTCTCAACTCATGAGAAACTTGTTAGGACGAAGTAGTACGTTCAACAAACGTTGTTGAATAAATCATGTGAATGCAATTAAATAATTCACCTCATCCACGTTTTTTAAGCTTTTTTATTCCAATTTTGCAGCCGATTGTTTAATCGTCAGAAAAACATTTTATCAAAAAATTGCTATTCAAAATTAACAAGTAAAAAAAATGAAATCGTGACTTTGTGAAGATTATTTTTAGGAAAAAAAAAGAGGTGGGACATTGAAATCACTTGAATCTAATAAAGCCTTTGCATTACGAAAGAAATGAATAAATTCGACTAAAAATAAAAACAACCTGCATATTTTCGATATTTCGTTTGAAATGAAGTGTATTGGTGTTGTTACAAAACGCACCTTGAAAGCAATGACGCAGATGAAGAACACTACAGCACGTGATAGAGAAGCCATGGTAGCGAAATCCGAACTTTTTATATTATCTGTAAAAAAATATTAAGAATATTTAATTTTTTCGAAATATTTACATTTTTTTGTTCAACGAAAAATAAATAAAAAGCCAAATGAATAGGAGCATACGATACGAAGCTCGTTGTTCTTTCGATGCTCGGGTCGAATTAAAAAAAAAAACAGTTCGCAGCTATTGGTGTTTCGGTCCGAAGCAAAATGTGCTGAATTCAAACATACGTTCAGTGTCAGAAATTCGTATCGACCTCGTTTCGAATTTGCTGACTAGTTGCTAAACCGTCAATTTTTATTATTCGATACGATAGCTTGACACATTTTTATGAAGATGATGTTGCAGCTGCGGTTATTTTCAATCGTGCAATTTGTCGACATTTTTGTCTATAAGCCAACAATCTTTGTCTGTGACACTTCAAACGATTTAATTCGTCTGTGCGTTTTTTGGTGTTTGCGCATCTTCTACTACTCTGCTGATCCATTGGTTGATCATACATTTGTTTTTCCTGCAACATTCAACGAATATTTATAAAACGTAATTTTCTTATGTTGAGAACCTTACTTCCGGTTCGATATTTTCGATGGTTTTTGAAATCATATCATTTTTATTTAAAAAAAAATATTTTTACTTGGACAATTCCCCACTCTGTCGGGACAGACGCTGTGTCAGACAAATTGTTATGAAGAAAAATCATTTACATTTGTTGAAACTATCATCGCAAATGAAACTTCGTATCGATTTTAATGAATCCGCTGTGGATGAAGTTAGAATTGAAAATAAATATTGTTGTTTATTGGAACTTATGATCAAAAAAATTGAAAAATATGTTTTTTGCTTTCTTCATATTTTTCGTTCAAAATAGTAGTTCCTAGTTGTCCCTGAATAGGAATTTTTCGTCTCAGCATACAAAAAACAACAGTTCATCATTTCTTCGATTCAAATGAAAAATTTGTATCGGAGAAATTCGTAAAGACAAGTTGCTCAGTAGTGGAAAATCGCCCATTTAGATTATTCTACAGATCTTTAGTTCTATGAACTTTAATTTGCACTGATATATGTATCTAAACAAATTGTTACGAGATCTATTACTTGTCGTTTCTCCCAGAAACATTAGCGAAGCTTTGCTTTTCAAAACAGAATAAATGTTCGATAGTATTATTGAAATTTTCTTGTTAATCTTATTTCTCTCAAGATTATTGAATAAATTGATAAAAATCATTGATTAATTTTAATTTCATAAAATTTTCATTGTAACTACAGAATAGGAATAAGCCCACCATAAACGAAATAGAAAATATTCCATAACGCCTTTAAAAATAAATAACCAAACCTGCCCAGTCGGTCGATGATACTTGAGGATCTCCAGATTGTATGCAATTATCTCTTCACCAATAATCATAATAAATACAAGCAAGAGAAAAAAACTTCGACCTTGATTTGAACCGGAAATATAGAAATATGACATAATTTTCAAATAATGAAAATATAGTGCGATAATTAATACTTAAGTGTAATCAATATACAGTATGAACTTGCTCGTGAGAACGATACAACGATATTGTTCGGCTGTTCGGGAAATACTTTTACTCTGACGTATATGCCATTTAAGTGTAAAAACAATCAATTGATGTTTGGTACCAAAATATTTTTGAAACACACGTTACGTGTATAGGAAGTCGTTTGCATTTCCGGATACATTGAAATACTGTCAATTACGTTGTGACTAATATAATCGGTCAGTCATTCGCGAGTATTCTGAGATTAAGCTTATATAGACATCAAAACGATTGTCAAATAAAAATGAAGTGCACAAACATTGTTCTTATATCGTTGGTTCTTATTTCATCGAGTTATACGGTAATTAATGATTCATAATTATTCTTTATTAACTAAGCTGTTATATTAATAATTATTGAAAATGATTTTTTTTTTTCTTACAAATGGTCCATTTTGCAATTTTATTCGTGATGCGTGTTATTATTTTTATGAATGAGAATGAAAAAAAAAAAAAAAACACTTCTGTTCTTTCTTATACGAATTTTCAAGTGAAAATTATTCGCATCTACCGCGCAATTACAGGAAAAACAATGTGTTTTTTTTTCTAAAAGCTTCCATTTTTCCTCCCAAACGTCAAGTTTGTGAATGTTCGCGGAGATTTTCAACACGTGATATAATTAAAAATCCATAATTTTTTTAAATGATAACTTTCGAAAAATGATTATTGGTCTTTTTTAAACGCAATCTGACCTTTCAAACTTTTACATTAGTGGATTAAAATGGAATTGAAAGTTAATGGATTTGGCTGATTATTTTAAAGAATACTAGTGCTGCACCTATCCCGTCAGACTGGAGTTGCTCGTCGTCGAGATATGGATGTCATCGAAGTGTCAACGGCCCATTCGCTTCATTGGCAGCGCAAACCATGAGTTCCGTTTCCGATTGGGCTGCATGGGTTTCCGACTGGATCCCTCTTCTGATATTAAATATACCTTCGTATTCTCATGGGACCGTTAAAAGAATGTACAGTTGCCATCCTTCTCATCATGCTCATCACGATTCCTCCGAGGATTACGATTGGTGAATTGTAGTGGAGGTTTTGTTTTTATAAATAAATTGGTATTTTTACATTTTGATAAAAAACCGCAGTTCTTTGATTTATTTTCCTGCTTCCGTTTATGTTTCGATTGTTTTAGAATTCCGCTAAAAAAAAACTTATCCATTACTCTCTAAAATCTTCTGTTCGACAGACGGAAGTTCAATTTTCTATAAACATCGATGCATTTTCCCGAAACGAATATTTCAGTGAGAAAAGTGGAGCGTACCGCAGAAACATAAAAATAAATGCAGGTTTAGGTAAATGTTGAAATTTTTATTTTTTCGCAACTTTGTACACGTATTCGCTATGAGGACTTGACGCTTCAATTTTTTATTTCAATGTTGTACACGTGCACGAAATTGTACGATTTACGAGTGCATACGTTACTGCGAAGCTGAAAACGTCACGAATGCAGTTATTACGAAACTTATCATTACGTATCGTGGAAAAAAGGGATTTCCCAACATTTTATCGAACGCGTTTCGTTATTGGTTACTTTTTAAGCAGCCTGAGCAGTGGATGCTTGTTTTTGGAGCTGGCTGTTTAGATTTTGAGTTGCCTGAACTGCGATTTCAACAGCTTGTTTCGTGAATTTGGCAATGTCCTCTTGTGCCTTTGCGGAATTCTGATTGATCGCCTTTGCAGCTTTGTCAGATTCGCTCACAAGTACACTCACACCTTCGTTGAATTTAGCCTGGAGTTGAGCAGCTTGCTCCTGAGCATTAGGGATTTGTGCGTTTATGTCGTCCACTGCTTTGCTCAATTTGCTTTTTATGTCGCTCCACAATGTTTCCAATTCCGGGCTCTTAGCCTTGATCTAGAATGAAGAGTCGTTACGCGTTACTGCAAAATCAATTATGCTCTCATTCCAGCGGACAAATAAAAAAGTACTTGTCGTTAAAATGACTGTCGTCTGATTTTGAAGAATGTTTACTAGACAGCTATAAGTTCCAAATCGAACGGACAGATTCGTAAGCATTTTTCTAACCTCATTATGACGTTCGACGATTATTATGACAATTGAATGATATATTTTTTATTTTTGATTCTTGTCCTCAAGCAATGATATGAGGGTGTATTTCAGGACTAAATTTATGACTTGGGGACGCATCTGAATTAATGTTGAGGTTCGAGCCCTCCGGACTCCATTTTTGTTCATTTTCGATATTTCAAAATAATTTTTCTGCTGATTTTCTTATTAGCGACCAGTTTTCCTGACGTTATTTAGATTTGGAGAAAAAAAACTAAACATATTTCTATCGATTTTTTGTCTACTTTATTCCGTCTCCATTGTGGTGCCGATGATGAAAAACAGTTTAATGAAAAAAAAATGTGAAAATTTTTTCAAAAACTTTTTGAAGAATATTTCTTTCTTACAAAATTGTAATTCGAACAATTTCGAATTTATTTCATTTTGAAAATACTTCAATTTCATTTTTGCTTCATAATTTCCTACATCCCAAAGATTTCCGAATGAGAATCAGTATTCAATTGACTTTATTGAATGACAATTAAATGTGGAAAAAACCACGATTTAGTATGTTTCTTATTGACGAATAACTAGTCATTTCAAATTGATTTTTAGTTTCCTTTTGTCATTAACTTGCAAAGGAACTTGTCACAGTGCAGTTGTTAGAAAATTTATAGGTCCGCTATCGCACTTATTAAGAAAGTCGCAGAATCAGGCATTTGGTTTACTTGTAACGATAGAGTTCGAGGTGTATAAAGTAAATATGGAAATTCACTCACCTCCTCGGAGACTTGAGTCATGTAAGATTGAACATTGTTGACGAGATTGGTGCTCTGGGTTTTGATAGTATTAACAACGGTCTCTTGATCGGGAAGGTTGAGTTGTTCTTGAATTTGTTTTCCAAGGTTGTTAATGTTTTCTTGAGCAGTGTTGATGAGATCAACGAGCTGAGGTGGTTGATTAGCACCTTCCTGATTCAATTGATTGGCCGAGGCTTGTCCAGATCCTGATGGATGAGCAACAGCAATAGTCACCAATGCGAACAACGCGATTCCAATAGCTCCCTTCATCGTGATATGTATTAATACGAGTTACGTATGGATAAATAATGATACACCACGAGTTCTTTGGAGGACTGGATGTTCAGAAAGACTGATGAAACTCATCACGAAATCATTCCCCTTTATATAGGCAATCCTTATCATCAATACCGGGGGCAAAGTGTCACTTGAATGCTATCTTTTTTTTTTTTGAATCCCTCTGGCACGATTTACTTGGAATAAAGTTTTTCGTTGATGTCAACTATAAAATAGATCGCCTTAAGGAATTGAGGGGGAAGCAGAGGGTTTGGTTTTTCACGTGAGTCTATTACGTGGTTGTGTTAATGCGTCAATATATGTTTACAAGTTCGACGACCCTTTTCGTCTCCCCTCGCAAACTTACATCCATTGCCAAGTACACAAGATCACGAATTTCGTAGTTTCTTCTAAATTCCTATTAAATTGATTTTTTTCTTCCGCAGTAAACATCCCTTTAAATGTCAATCGTACTCCCTTTGGAGCGATCGAGAAAAAGTTAAAGTGAAACAGGAATCCATCGATGATTCGTATATTTATTAGTTATTTATTAGCACAATTATGCCACATGCGTTTTGTTTTCATGAGATCCATGCTCGTTTATTGCACGTGATTCATCAACGAATAATCGTTTTGTTTTCAACATTTCCGAGCTTTAGGCTAACCTATATGTCAGCCAACAATCCTCGCAGTTGTTAATTCCAGGGAATCATCGTATAATCTTACTCAGGGGTCTACGGGTCAAACACGAAATCAAAATTATCGATAGACTTGCAAACATGATACGAGAAATTCTTTCTCCTAACTAACACGAACCCAACATTTGTACACATAAATAATATTCAATTCATAGCCGCATCTTTGTTTGGAGTTCAAGGCGCAAATAATCACCAAAATATATCACTTGCATAGTGTACCTTGAACCCTTCGCGATGTCTATTGCTTTGTCAGGGAATTACATCAGCTATTGATTATAAAATTGGCTACTTGGAATTCGATTTTGCAGAGGACCCAAACTTGACATAAAAACAATCAACACAGTATTACTTCCGCCAAATTTTATTGTTTTAACATTAAGAAACGTTTTTTACTCTGAAACTTTTATTCGAAAGATCATTTATCATTTGAAATAATTGGATAAGGATCGTAATTGAAGATTGTTACTTAACCTATTGAGTATTATTACGCAAACGACCAAGAACGTAAATTTTAAGCTTTCTCGATAATCCAAGTAGACCGTTTTTGCGGAGCCAGTACTTGGATGGATGACCGCCTAGCCATCCCTCAGCTCGGACGTGAATAATTGAGGGGAAAACAAAAAAGTACGTTCGAGAGTATGGATTAGCGACCAATCCCCTTCGAATTGTTGAAAGTGAGACTTTTAAACAGCATTCGTCTGCGATCGAAATAAAAAAGTTTTAGCCTCTGAAATTTACAGCTGTCTCTTGAACCCACGACGACTCACAATAAGTCGACGTTAGACATTGCTTTCGATGACAGACCGATTACAAAACGGCATTGTCAGCGGAGGCCGGACGATATGGTAAAAATCCGCTGACAGAGGCTTTTCCTTATCAGTCAACCCGTGTCGAAAAATTTCAATTTCGAAATTTGCAGATATCTCTCTCGCACTCAGGACGAGATACCGACTGACCCATAGCCTTAAGGAGTAACACCTCTGGCCGAAAAAAGGTTGATTCGGTGAATCGTGCGATCAAAACAAATACATTCAATAAATTCATGCGGCAAGTCGAACAGGGGTAAAGTAATTTCTCTTCTCAAATTCAAGTTTACAAATTAGTGGATCTACAGTCGCGTAGAGGATGTCAATGCGAAGTTGGCAGGGAATAGAACTCAAACAATTTGGAGCTAATTTACTTTAAACTTTGGCAGCATCTGAAAAGTAAAATTTCCCAAAGAAATCCGTGAGATTTTTTTGATAAATTGAAGACACTTGCGCTTACAGCTGATCTTACCCGGTTCTTTGGAGTTTTTTATTTATTTAATGGAGCTTTTTGACTTCAAAAATTCTACTGTTTATTAAAAATAAATACTTCAAAGAGCGACTGCCTATTCTTCTAGGTATTAAACCAAAGATATGCAAGATAATTGACGAAAGAGAGATTACAATAACTGATTCGATGACGATTCTTTGAACACGTGTTGATAACCGATAATCACGGCATACAGTTTTTATTAACTTCATCCGATCGATTTCAGGGGTCAATGGTCAGTGAAAAATGTTTGTAACGACATATAATGTTTTGTGACTATAGGGATAGTGCGTTATTCGTATTATCCACACTATAAACTCGATATTACCACAGTAAACACTTTAAAGTTCGAAGAATCTCGACTTTTTCATTTTCTTATCAAAACGATTCGTCTGGTATGAAGAAATTTCCTTGACCCGCGTTAACGTAAGTTTTTTTTTCATACGCAGCCACGTTACAATTTTCATTGTAAGAAAGATCATTTTTATGAAATCGCAACTGCGTGTAAATTATAGAATAATTATTGCACTTCCATTTCCATTATAATGACTAAATTCTTTAGTAGTTTAAATAATATCACGAAAAATAAACTTAGTGGAATTAATAGCTTATTACATTAAAATTATTCTCAACGTTCCTTGGAATATTCAATAGAAAAAATGAGCGAACATGACCCGCTGATAAAAATGTCTTATTCAATCATCATGAATAGCTAAATACTCAATTGCTGCTTATTAAATTGAATGCAATGCAATGATTCATGGAATAATTTCGATTGGTCATATTAACGCACTTACTGGTTAAATGCGGTTGATTAATGTTAATTATTTTATTCCCTTACCCATGGACCATTGACTTCAAATGATTACTGAAAATAATTTCCCTTAATCATTGAGTGTTCTTGGTTAGTATAATGAAAAGCAAATCTTTTATAGAAAATAGCATTATTTGCGACCTGATCAGGGGCCTGTTATAAGGGAATAGGATAGTAATAGTAGTACAGGCAATTTTATTCGGTATTCTTTTGTTTTCATTCATTTACAGCTTACCTTCTGTTTTTTTTTTTTTATCAAACGTGTGTGCTGAGATCCTCGGTGATAAACGCTTGTTTGCCTTTCGACTCACGGAGAAAAAAGTTTAGTTGAATTAACCCCGTTACGGTAAAATACGTCTAATGTAATATTTTGTTAATTTGAAAAACCGTTCAGTTGTTCGAATCGTTTATTTTCTTACACCGAAAAAATATATGTATTGAATGAACGAAACCAATTTTTTGATCTTCGATCGTGTGTGATCCTGTATATTCCACATAACGAAATTAATATTTGGACCAACTAAAAATTTCATTCGAAGTTTTTCACCGTGCCATCTAGTTGACTCGACTAAACTTTTTTCTCAGTTTATGTTCGAAATTGTTCGTTTAATTTATTATTTATGTCTTCGATTGCGCGATAGGGAATAGGATGGAAAAGAATCGTTTCAAGAATTGTTTTTTGCGTACTGCCTTTTAATACGGGTTAAGCATATTTAAAAAACTCATTCAACAATGCTCCCATCGTTCATTCAAGATCTGAACTGAGCAGTTAATTTTATAAACCCGGGCCTGGCAATAACGCGTTAAGTTCGTTACTAACCACGGACGTTACCGTATTAATAAGTGTGCTTGTATCGTTCTGTATTCGTTGAATCAGTGGATTGTCGAACACCATATTGAAGGCCTGGTGAACCAAAGTTATAACTTCATTTACAGAGTCTTCAAATTGATCCTCGATGGTTACCGCAAGTGATGGAGCCGTCGTTGTGATTATCGCGGCTTGCGGGGCGGTCTGCGATCGGGAATATAAATTATTTACAATTCAATTCGACGGTTTAACGTCATTTATAACACTTTTTTTATGATCTTCATAAACTAAGTCATTAAATCATCATTCCAAAATATTGACATTGACATTGACAAGAATAATCCAACACTAATAATATAGTAAAATCGCACATTTTATACGTTTCGAAAGCGCGTCCATGGAGGACACGATTCATGCACTAATACTTAGGAAATGGTACGACATATGACTTCCGAAATATAGAGTGGAAGAAAAATGTAACTTGAAAAAATTGAATGTTTTGACATTATTTTGAATGAATACGATCAACAATAGGATTTTGGCGGAATGCAAAGTATATCACCGAAAATAGCGATCTTGAAAACAGGGGAAAAGATACTGCACACATTTTTTATTAACATTTTCATCGTGAATAATGCCGTAGAAAAAGTGTCTCCAAAAAATGTCCTTGTGACATTGACGTAACTGCTAAGTGAACTAACTTGACTTCGAATTTTCGAAACTAAAATTTATCGACATGCGGTTTGACCGATTGCAAAACAGCTCAGTCCTCCCTTCAAAACGAAAAAACAAATCACTACATTTTTTACGACTTCGAAATCTAGAGAACAATGACCTAAACGGTGAGCATTCAGAAAATGGACCCAAGTTCTACAACATTGATGGAACACTTTGCAACATTCTCACAACATTTCCATTTTGCTGCAAACTAACGTAGAATCGTTTCAGCATTATTACACTGTTTTGTATGCATATATTTTTTATTTACACCGATCGTAACGTTAACTTGAAGTGAAGAGGCAGACAAAAAGCGTATAATAATTTTCTAGCTTAAACTTTGAACCGACCATCCGATACAACCACGGGCCATGGCCTGAAGATAAGTATGAGGTCGAACTTGTGCGGATGGTAGATTTCAGAGCCCATTGAATCATTATGACTAATATGTGCGTAATAATAAGAATTAATACACCATTCTTAATATATTCGAAGCTCCGTTTTTCGTTTTCGTTTTTCGGTTTTCAGGAAGAAATCTAAACGTGCACGAAATGCAGCAGGCCAAGAAACAGAGGTCAAAAAATTCAATTTCTCCAAAATATTATTATTCCACAGTGTCACTCTTTATATGTCATTTTTTTTAATGTTCAGAATCTATAACTCATTGCAGTTATGAAAAAGAAACAAAAATCTCAATGTGACAGACATTTAAACTTCGAAATTATGCTTTCTCTCCCAAAAACTGAGCAAGCGATTTGGATGGAATTTGGTGGAGAGAACCTTTACAGAATTACCCCGGTTTATTCGAGGGGTTTTAATTTTTTTGCACGTAAAAAATAAATAAGGGCTGCTACAAATTGCACCGCAGAAATTTATTCAGTTGGAAAAAAAATACACTCACCTGAGCAGTCCAGACGAGGCAAGCGACGAAGACGCCGACAAAAATGAAACGAGACATGCTGACAAGAGTGTAAACCAGAAGATTTCTAGAAAAAATGAGAAAAAAATTCATTGCAAGGTGTTAACGCAGTGAAAAAGAATCGACTCGAACGATACAAGCAAAAGTAACGAACTGAATGAAAGAAATCGAAGGATTCAATAGCTCACGAGTATACACGGTAGAATCTTACACGATAAGTCCTCGCGTAAGTGCTGAAAGAAATCATATTTAAGCTTCTTTTTATAGATTTCTACTCGAACATATCCGCGCATATGCAATGCCCCATGTACTTAATATTACTTATCGCCTTGTACTTTTTATCTTTTTCGATATTCATATTTGAAATCTGCATATTGAAAAGTGTTCTATCCCAAATAGAATTCTATAAAAGTATTCTATTTTCAAGACGTATATAGACGTACACACTGATATCATGACGCTAGTGCGATTTGGGACTTTGAATTGTAAAACTATCTTATTAATAATCCAATAGTATTTCATAACCAGAGTTTCTTAGACTAAAAATCTCCTCGAATCCAATGTCATAAGCTATTCTTGAATCCGAAAGAAACCATTTACGTCGAACGACTCTGTAAGTTAAAATCGAAAGGAATAAAATCCTAAAAACACTATTCGGGCGATGGAAATTCGTACTAGAGTCTTTACCACGTGTTAATATTTTAAAAAAGTTTTTTACGATTCAGAATAAACGTTTGAAGTACATTAAAGTATACTGCACCAGTAGTCAGTCTTTTTCACCCCATTGTGCACTCTTCACGGAGATACTCTTCGGTTTGTACGGTGCATGGAATCCAAGATCGTATTCTGCTGGATAAGTAGAAAAAACTTGGGGTTTATTCAACTGCTTGATCTGAGATATATCGAAATCTACTGGTAGTATCATTAAAGAGACAAACACTGTTCCAACACACTTTTCAAAGGACTTTTAGAAGATAAAAAGAACAAATGTCAAATGTGAAATCCAAAAATAAGTGTTCATTTATTTATTGTACAGAAAAACATCTAAAAAATGTACAAGGATCGACAGGGGTCAAAGGGCTTACAATGTTATAGTAAAATGAAAAACCTCGTATGCTCACACATCTCCGCTAACGTAGAAAGGCATTTTAGCTTCAACATATTACCATTATTAGTCCTGTCATATTACGCATAGTCTTAATATTATCGGAAGTCGGTGAATCATTCATTTGAAGGTCAAAGATAGCTGGACGCGGAAACACTTTACTAATACATGGAAATAGTTTGTGACAATCTTTCATCGCTATAGAAATATGTTAATATTTCTCCCATATTTGACCATTTAATCGTCATAGAAAATATATATTTTATAGTATACCGATCGAAATTTTTTTTTGGTGCAAATTGACGCGTTTCCGTTCGAGATTTATAAAATAATTTGAAACTGTGATCACCTTGAGGTTTTGCTTTAAACTTCAAGTAAAATCGATAGAATAATAACGTGTATGCGAGAAATATTTTGAATAATGAAAATTCACTGTAGTCCAAATAACCGTGGGTCGAATCGTTCAAGCAGACGTATTGCAAATCAGGACGTCCAAGGTCTAAGGTCCGGTTTTCGACCTTAGAATAGAATCTTATTTGAAGGTATTAGTCCTTCATCGATTTCTTTCATTCGTGATCAATTGAGAATTCAATTCCAAGAATTAAATAAATAATTTTCAACTTTATGATGTTGGAATATACAATGTTTTGATTTATTGGGTTGAAATGAAATGAAAAAAAAATCACAGCAAAGCGATGCAAAAGCTCAATTGATAATTTATTATAAATTAGAACCATTTACATGAAACTTTACAGCTACACCTAAAAGTGTCGTCTTTGTTTCGATGCTCCCTCAATAGAATAATTGCGCAATAAATTAATACATTAGATCAATTACAATCGATATCCATTCGAATTTTTTTTTTCTTTCGATAGACTCATTGATTTAAACTAAATGATACTTTTATTCGTAGAGTTACGATAGTTCGATGCGATTATTTTCGAAATTGGAATTTCCCTTGTGGCTTAACCTCGCTCTTCTTAATTCGGCTTTTGTTGACGAGTGAAAAGTATCCAGAATTCCAAGAACAAGCTCCAATATCGGTCTGTGCTCCGGCGATTGAAAAGAGCTTCCTGAACTTCTGTACGCCCGATTCTTGCTGCCACCTCGTTTCCGCACCGGTATATCAATCGATTCGTTCGAATCAAAAATCGCCGAACTGTGTACCATTTCGTCCTCGAAAACAATGGTGAACACGAACAACATACAGAAAATGAATGAGGCTCGCAAAAATATCATTTTCTTCGTCGAACTATTCAAATGCTTAATTTCTGTATAAAAAAGGTACTTCGAGCAGGCTTGAGAATTACACAGCACACGATAACAGTTTGGGTATGATTGAAGCATTGAAATTAACAGACAGCACGAAACCTGCGATCAATCATAAGAATTTTAAGGAAAAATAGTCAGCATGAAAAATGTGCTTTCTCAGCTTATATTTTTGCTTCGCTCGATTATTTCCCCTGACCCATTTATACACGTTTTCAACTTGACAAAATGATAATGCTGGTTGATCGCATAATTTTTATTATTATTTCTATGTTCATAATCACGATTAATGAAAATAATAATCATAAGGGTGTTTATTAGGGAATGAATAAAGAAGAAAGTATATTTTGAATGCATTTATTTCAAATGGAGATAATAATTATACAATTTCTTAGCTAAAAATCGTAGTGTTAATCGCGTCTTGTCGTTGACCTCCTGTAATTCGTTTTCCTTCGAGAATTAGAAGGGTGCGAGATCTTCTTACATTTTTGATAGAGTATTTCGAACTTACGACTGCCAACGACGTCCACAAAATTATCAATGGGAATTTCCCACATTGATCCGACGGAGTAATCGTTTTTTTTCATAAAGACGAGAGGTGAGCCGTACAATTGGAAATCAATCGTATCGGAGTCTTCGATGAATTTGGATATAAGAGTGCACTTGCCAAGGTCGATTGCAATATAGTCACCAAATTCTATGGGATAAGAGCCGATCAATATGAGACCTTGATCCATAGGCACTGTTAAGGCGGATGTACGTGCAATTTCTTTTGGCATATCTGTATCGAACAACGATGAAAAATTGAACTCGTAGCTGTAATTATCGTCGGAGACGTCATTATTAAAATCGTTTAAGTTGGTCGCTAAAGGATTAAAATAAAACGATGGTAGACCGGGATATTGTTGAGGAGAATACAGCATAGGTCCTCCGTAAGTGTTGACAGGTCCGTCGTACTTAATTGTGTTGACGTAGTGGCATTGAGGGAAAGAGCTTTGTGGGAAGCCTGGTACGATCATGTCTCGAGCAGAAAAGCCATGTGAAGATCCTTCTGACACTGATGAGCCTTCGAAAGGTCGCAGAGCGAAAGGTTTGCGATGAGCTTTGCCCAATGTTGGCTCTTGTTTTTGGGACGGAGTATTCGAGGGTCTGTTGCGTGTGTTCGAAGAGCGACCCTTTGTATCGGCAATAATGTGAGCTCTGTTACGAGCCTTGCCAAGTACAGGTTCAGAAGAACCTTTTTTCGAAGTTTGCAAAGAATTATCGTCGTAGAACGAAGACGAGGACCTGGAAGATTCATCCGATCTTCCGGAATCATCGTCAGTCTCCAAATCTTCTGAGTTTTTGTTCTTGTAGGAGTTCGAATGGAGCCGACGTCCTTCATGGGCCGGAGACGAAAAAGACGATGAGTCAGACTCAGAAGAATCAACGTTTCTTGAATTACCAACGAGAAATCCTGACGTAGAATGTGCTGCGGATGTTCCGTACGAGTTACGACGGTTTCCTTCTCGATTGTGCATCGGCGAGGCCATTTTACGATTTTTATTCCCGTTCGCCAATGGCCTTACAGTACAACCCGAATTTATTAGGCCAAGAATTTCGGACAGTACTATCGGTACGCTGTGAAGAAAATTCAGGAGAGATCCAAAAGCTTTCAGATCTTCCCTCACTTTGCCCGATACGTCAACGTTGTCGTTATTCGCATTATACATTCCTAGAGACCTTCGATTCATTGATTTCGAAACTGCTCGATAATTTCTTGACGAAAATCTCGTCGATGATGCTCCCGATGATACATCTCTGATCGCCGATCCACTGGATGAATAACCCGGTTTGCGTTTCGTAAGATCGTCCAAAGTTTCAAATGCATCCACGTCGAACTCGGATATAAAATCTTCAATGGTACCCACTATGGCTGAAGTCTTTGGATCGTCACGAAGATTCGCACACTCCCGGGCAAGAGCCAATAATTTGTATAGTCTTCGCTTTACTCGTGTTGCATAGGCTACAATATTAGAATCTGT
This sequence comes from Campoletis sonorensis, assembly GCA_013761285.1. Classification (NCBI taxonomy): domain Eukaryota; kingdom Metazoa; phylum Arthropoda; class Insecta; order Hymenoptera; family Ichneumonidae; genus Campoletis; species Campoletis sonorensis. The sequence goes on from JACEOJ010000206.1 coordinate 1,060,704, forward strand.
GTCTTCTGATCCGAAAATGTCATTTATTTTATGCCAACGATGGGACGGCTCTTTAACGAAACGGTCCACCGTCTCCAACCCACGGTCCAGCAGCTCTGAGAACAATGACTGTGTCTTCTCGTAATCGTCCGAATTCGTAGCCAATAGCGATAAACAATCATTACAATCGTTCTCCGACTCCTTGATCAATAAACTCTTCAAATTCATAAATATCGTCCCAGCCAAATCCATTAATTTGCTTACATCCTCGACTACACTTCGGATAAACTCAGTCAACTCGTTTTTGAAATTTTGCTGCTCTTGCTGCTCGTACATTTCATTGATTTTTGCTTTTTTAGTGTGTGCTTTTGAACCCACTATTGGAGATTCAGACGCCGATGATGAATGTCCAACTGAATGTCTCATCATCAAATCGTCGCTGTCTTCATCCTTATTCAATCGATGCTGAAAATGTCGCGAATTTCGGACTGGTCTCTCCAACACCTTTGAATAATAAATTACAATTCTTAGTATATTATTTATGTCTGATTTAATGGTGAAATATCCACTGAAATTTTCTTCTTGCGCAAAGAGGAACGATTTTGCCATGAAAATTATTTACATCATCCACCTGTAACTGGCGTTCAAATATCCAATTCAGCATAAACTATTTTTACTCTCTATATCCATTGACTAATTTACTTCAAAAAAGATAATCTACTGTCATTTTCAAATCTTTCTTTCTAACCAAGTGGACAATTGAAAAAAGTAAATGAATTTATCGAAGTTTTTTTCATGAAAATCTATGGAAGTTATTTTCGCAATTAGAAATAATGTAGTTTAATGATCAAAAAACTGCAAAAAAATTTTTATAGGGTGACATTGTAAGTCCCAGTATGGTTCCAAGGATGAAATTAGAATAGCAGTGAGACATATTCCTCTAGTTCAGTAATATATTCTTGTAAAAGTATTCAAATGCAAAAAAAATTAATTATTTATTGATTACCTGGGTGGTCGTTGTCTCGTCGTTTTTTTCGTCCGCGTCATTTACGTTTGATTGTAATTGTTCAGTTATCACTTTGTCATCTTTTTTTTCTGACTGCAGGGGAAGATGCTTGCACGGATTTTCAGTAGTTTCAACATTTGACTCTGAAGTTTCGCGTTTCTTATCACTTAAACGATCGTTTTCAGGATACGCCTGACAACCTATCCACGAAGTAGCCAGACATATCGTTACGAGATACTTCACAAAATTATCGGCGATTTTCATTTTGGTGGATGGTATTGGAACTGTGTCACAGATTCGTAATAACGGCCTTTTATATGAATCGCTCAATATTTGTCTATCGAAATAACGTGTCATTAAAGGACAACAATTCGTCGTTTCTTCCTAGAGATTGTTATAAACACGATGAATTTAATAGCCTTCAGTAATTACGCTTAATTTCTATTCATAATTATAAAATCAAGTTCTTCATAAACAAATTCGCCGCTTGTCCACCAGAACGAAAACCATCGATGTCGAAAGAAGTTAAAACACAGTCAGCAGAAATGAATCCACTTTCATTATGACTCCGTTTAATTTTTTATTTAAAATATCAACATAACGGAAAAGAGTTGGGAGGAAAAAAAATATCATCGAAAGTCGTAATGATTTGTCCATAATATAAATATAAATTATGTCGAGTTCCGGTGAAAAAAGAAAACAAAACATTTGCTTTAATAAGAATAGTACGGAGAAATAGTTTACTTCATAATTTCGTCGTCCTCTTTTTTTCGCCGAATATAAACTTCCATAATGAATCGCTGCATATATTTCATACAAAAAAGTTATGACGCGTTTTGATATAGTGGAGAAAAAAAAACAAAATAAAAAATGCTGTAATAAAAAAACTCAATTTTCACTTTTTGATGAACTAATATTTATTTGATTTAATTATTATTATATTTATTTCATTTTATATTTCTTATCAAATATAATATTCCATTTCGCTTCGATTTTCTTCGAGTTGTTTATAAAATTACAAGATTTCGAATCGCTAACTATAAAAGTTGTTGAAAAAACTCACAGCTGTCTCAGTATTTTCATTTGAATTAGAAAAAACGCAATAAGTGTGTAAATTCTATGAATCGAATCTGTGCTTTATAAACTTTTTCTTACTATTCTTACGAATGCATCAACTTCATGAGAAAAATTATAAGCTTTTGCATGACAATTTATTTGAAAAATTAAAAAATTATTTGTTTATATAATGGCTAGTCTCTGTGTTGTTTGACCAACACTTTCCGAGTCCAAAAGACGTACCAAAAGAGCAGAAATTCGTCTGTAAAATCAGAAAAAATGGGGAAATTAAAAAATCCTGGAATACATGCCTTACAATTTCTTGCAGAAGAAATCATAAAAAATTCACACGAGTGAAAAGAAGCCGAAGTTTGGAACGTAAGAGATACATGAAGGATCTCAAAAACTTATATTCTTCAGAAGTATTCCAGAAAAAGTCTAATAATTTACTTTTCCAATCATTTCTGCTGAAAATAGAATATTTAAAAATTCTTAACAAGCCTATGTAGACTTTGCATGTTTTGTACCGAAACAATTATGGAATTTCGTCGATTGTTCCGTCATTAAAAATTCCGTATGCAGGTTTCATGTTGCCTCAAAATAGTTTTTTCCCTTTTATACACTCGACCAATGTAAGACTTGAAAAGTTTCTATGTATATGCATGCATTTTGAAGATTTGCCAGCTGGGTTTTCTTTACGGGTCGACGACAGGCCCGATATAAAGTTTCAAGTGGGGAAAGAGAAGAACCGATAAATTTCGTCGAGCTATAAAAGAGTCACGACTCCATGGGCACGTAACATAAATTCATGCACTCGTGTATTTGTACGTCTATGCGCATGTACCAGATGTGTTCGTATAAAGCGAGCCAAATCTTTCCAAAGAGAGGAAATGCACACATCCCTCTATGGAATTGAATTATATGAGCTCTTCGTAGTCTTCTCGACTGACAAGAATCCATACACACTCAGAAGACCTAAAGAAGGGAAAGAGAGAGAGAGAGAGAGAGAGAGAGAGAGAGAGAGAGAGAGAGAGAGAGAGAGAGAGAGAGAGAGAGAGAAAGTCATGTTTACGAGCTACGCATAACGTCCACCACGTGCGAAGAACAAAAGTTGCGACTTCTTTTTTCTGAATCTTCGCAAAGACTTCACATATTTATCTGAACTTATTGCATCTCAAGATATTTTCGTGTGACATTTTTTTTTTTTAATTTAAGAACGACTTCATTTACCGGAACCCAGGAAACCGACTTGCCAATGTTTTATTTTACTTTTTCTAAATTCTCAATGAGAAAAATTAACGAAGATATATTCGACATTTTCGCAGAGCTCGTGCTTCATTCTTTGAATTCGAGGAAACTGGCATACCCGTGACTTTTTTTGTTTGGGTTTCTTTCTCTCTACTTAATACAAATACAAACATATATTTGAGATTCGTGGAGTTTACGCACACCTCAAAAAATTCAACGGAATATGTTCGTATTTTTTCTAATAATTTTAATAAACGATTTTGGAAAGGAAAAAACTCAGGTACCGAAGAACTATAAGAAATACTTTTCGTTATATATCATTTCCTTCTGTATTTTTTCTCTTTTTCTTTTACGACTCTGCCGAGCGTTCTCTCGGATAAACAACCGAATTCCTTGTCAACACGAGAGTCGTTAACTTTCTAAACAGCTGATATCAGCCATTTAGATTTTGACGAGTGAATCATAAAATGACAATATAACCGCATTGAATGTTACGGATCTTATGGTATTGCAGACTGATTTTCAATTCGTTTCCGCTACTTTGTATACTTCTTGTTCGTCGTGTCGTAATTGTGCACGGAACTGGAAGAAAACAAATAACGAAATTTCCCACTAAATATATAATAACGTGTTCAACAGGAAAAAAAACTTTTCCGCCGGTTTTGGATTAACGAATGAAAATCTTATTTGACTTCGGTATAAAATTTGATAGTTTGATGCTACGTAAATAAATTCGATTTTTTTTATTCAAAAATGATTTGTGAAGATAAAATCTGTGACGATTTTTACATTAGAATTTTAAAAAGTAATCAATTCTCGAAAGATTGAAGCAGAGCTGTATTTAGAATACTGGAAATGGTCAACACAACGGACTATAAAATATTTCGAATGAATGTGCATGAAGAAAATTTGCAATTCAACGATATTTATTGGTGTAACTGAAAATTCCGTCGAAAATAATCGATTTATTGGTATCGTGACAATGAATCAAAAGCATTATTTTACTTTTAGGAATTGTGATATAATTCTTACTTTAATAATCCCTGAATTACAGCAAAAATAATTTCTTTCGATCGCCTTTCATAGCTATTTCTTCATGGAGATTACTTTTGTTTATCGCACATATACAATGTTTTATTTACTTCCTCTTTTTATTTATTATTTATTTATTTATTTATTTACTTATCTCTAGCATTAATCAATGCAGTATAAACTTCGCTCGATAATGTAAAATAATATCGCTGAAAAGCTTAAAGGCAGAAAATAAATTATGAATTTATATAACCTATGACTATGGGTATTTACAAAAAAAAATGAAAGTATGGAATTTACATCGTTGAAACAAAACAAAATTTATTTTAAACGTTTAATTCTATTTATATGCGATTTTTTTTATTATCAAAATATTTTCTACCGATTCAACCCGTTAGTGTATTGGGAAAAGTTGTAATGATAATAAATCAAAAAATTCGGTCGATCCATTTGCGTTTTAGTTGTCAAAAAAGTCCGATGCTCTCTGTCGTTGAAGCGGTAAATTCAAAAGATTATCAGTAAGGACGATTCCTCTCGATCTCGAGGTTTCGTCGTGGTCTGAACTATGCGGTGTAGTGCCTGGTGTACTGATCCTCGATGATGTTGGAGTTTTGACCCCTATGGAAGGCGTCTTTACAGCCAATCGCCTTGGACTTGGTGTGCTACCAGCAATCTTAAGCTTTTGGGTCGCTAACCTTCGAGCAGCCGGTGACATTGTACTGAGCCGATCAATCGTCGAAAGGCATCTTGGAGATGGACTGAAATATACAAAAAAATTTTTTTTTTTTTCTTTCAAATCTAGTTTTTAATCGAATATTATTTTCCATAGAACTTTTTTTTCAAATATTTTCTAAATACCGTATTGTCGGAAGTTTTGAATCGATACAATATTTTCAAATTTCAAATATTACGACCATTGAATGGTGTAATCAGGGATTAGATAAGTTTTCTTTGCAGTTTATTCTTGAATTCGAAAAAATGTCTGTGGTCATGGTTTTCCGAATAACTATTATTTTTCGAGATTTTACAAATGGTTATTTTTGAAAAGAAAATTGTTTTTAAAACAGGGAGTAAACATTCCATGATACTTACGAAGCAAGCGATCGTCTAGCAGCTTCGAGAGCTTTGTTTTTCCTGTCTCTATGTCGCTCTCCAGCTTTCTCTGCCAATTGCAGAGCAATTTTTTCTCTCTTAGGAGGTTCAGCCATTCTGAAAGAGGGACCTTGGCTGGTTTTGAGGAGGGGAGTATCACCGCCGTCGAGTCTAAAAGGAGTGCCTTCGATTTGTCCCCAGGTCATGAGAGGACTGTCACATTCGCCAGGCCTGGGGCTGGGCGTTGTAGCGACAAAGCCAAATCCATTGACAGTCGGAATAGGGTTTCTAACAACCTCTTTGCCATCGACCCCGATCTTTCCATCGTTAGCTTTTGACTGGCTTTTAGCTAATTCCGTAATAGTCTCATTATTTTGTCTTTCGTTAAACGGATTGACAGTTAGCCGTGTGTTGTCGTGAACCACTTCCTGTTTTCTTTTGGCCATATCAATTTGCTCCTCAGGGGTCAACTCGACGCCATCAGGAACGTACATGATGAAATTTCTTGTTTTGTATTTCCAACCGTCAAGCGCCAAAGGCCTCTGTCTTTGAGGATTGCCCTCGATATCTACGGCTTCCCTAGCAGCTTCTATTGCTTTTGCTTTTTCCTCAGCTTCGTAGAGCCATGCATATTTTGATCTACGCCTCTTTTCAGTTTCCAACATTATTTCTTCGAAACTGGCATTGTCCTCGCTCGTGTGATTACTCAGATAAACATCCAGTCCGGTATGGTCATCGTCCTTAACATCCTTGCCAGAATCTGACTCCTTGTTAGATTTAGTTGTGAAGTTGGATCGAGCCGAACCCAAGTCAGTGCCGCTTTCTCTCAAAGGAGTTTCAAAAGTTGCTGGACTGACTGCTCTCTCTGTTGCTGGTCGTCCAGAACTGTATTTCGCATACAACTCTCGCATTTTTGCTGCATTGTTTTGCTCCAATGCATCTAAATAATCATTTTGTGCCCTGAGTTTTTCCAAGTGTGGGAAGAAATCTCTTTGTATTATTTTACCCATTCTTTCTATGTAGGTCTCCTCGTCGAGGATTTTGGGCCTTGTTATAAGTGCTCGGCGCGCAACGCCGTTCGGTTTCTTGAAAATTGCCAACTCTTTCATGTTTCTTGCTGTTTCCAGCGCTTGAGAGCACGGAGTATCCATTGGGGAACACATTTTTCTTCAATTTCGTGAGATATGTTGCAGGAAAATCCACGCAGTATTCAAAGTTCTTCTTGTGCCTATACTTTCACTTTTAAACAGAGTGATTCGATGAGCACAACGCGTTTTGTCGATAAATACGCGATTTTGCGTAAGAACAAATGGATATCTTTCATTTTACTTATTCCATTTTCGTTATTTCGTTTGTTTGATTGATGAAATGTTCGTGAATATCTTTAGTTCACGAGAATTAGTGTTTGTTGGTGGTTTGTTGTTCAATGAAAATAATTGTTGCGAAACCCGTATTGTTGCTCGAAATATTTGTTGTGGCTAGGTTACCTTACGACGTCATTTCTATTTTTGTAAATATTTGAACGCTTTTTATAGATCCTTCTATAAGTCCCTACTATTTACGAGAAGAATTGACGATATAAACTGTATTCCAGTTGTTTTTTTTTATGAAATATTCGTCGAACGTACTTTTACTACAACTTATACTTTGAGGTTATATTAAATGCGTAAGTGGGTGACACTTGACTAACTTGAAGTTAGTAGCCAGTAGCCACCGATGACGGATCGAGACTGCAATGCTGATGGTAACATCACGGGTGGGTTGACAGTGGTCAAATGACTCAAAAAATAACCCGAATGTGTAACGTATCTCAAATTGATTATGTCAAATTTGTGACTACCTATGAGTTAAAACTAATTTAATAAGCGAAGAACAACATCAAATTCATGCTCCAAGATGATGCGATGATAAACTACCGACACAATTTACAGCTGTGTTGAGCCTGCACGAAATGATTACAGTGTGCATTGTACAGTGCTGCCAAATTGTTGTCGGTGATTAATCAGTTGCATGAGTGCGAGAGAGATGACTGCAAGGTAGACACACACTTTTCTCGGACAACGCGGGAAAACCGAGGGAAAACGAGTAAATGCATTAGATTAGATTATTAGATTCTTTTTAATACCGAATGAAGATACAACAAAAGTATAACCAGACCGAATATTTGATTCCTACAGTTATCTGTAGGATTTTCATTGTAAGATGTCCACTACTTCTTATCGACAATACAGTTCGATCTTCACGAATGGTAAACATTGCGCTTAGGAGAATTTTCTTACGGTAGAGAATTACCCTGATACCGAGTCGGTAGGGTAGGATGGTGGTAAGGATAGTTCACTGGTAGAGTTCAATCATATGGTAATATACTGTAGTCGTGGTAGTGTTGTTATTTCGTTGGTAGTGTTTCTTTGTGGTAGTTTTGTGAAGGCGCCATATTAAATTTTTGTTTTGTTGAGATATATCGTGCATTGTTTTATTTGGTGCGGTTGTTCGGAAGTTAGTGCTTTTTTGTGTTTTAGCTCTGATGCCTTTTTTTGGGTAGGCTTGTTATTTTTATAGAGATGTTTCTGTTATAGAGCTGTAAGTGACGTGAACTAACCCGTTCGAGTCAAATAAATTGTATTTTTTAAACATAAAGCTCTTGGTGATCGTACAGTGGTTCGTGGAGGCACAATTACATCGAACAGGGTAAAACATTTTTTTCATAAATTAATTTCCAAACTATAATCCTCGAGTTAGCCCCCCCCCCCCCCCCCCCCCAAATAAGTTGAGTTTTTTCTCCGAATCTCTTGGGGGTCGTACCGCGACGCAATGTTGTCGGTCAGTGGTGTTCCGTGTTTTCGACTAGTGTAGCGTCCATTCGTCATTGAAATGACCTTCGAACGCTTATTGATTCTGACGAAGTCGTTTTGGTGTATCGTGGTCAACGTGAAATGTATATTTTTTGGCAATATGTTGATAAACTTGCTATTCGAAGGTATTCATTTTAAGAACTTACAGTGATAGAAAAAAATGCCTGACATTAATGTTTATATTTTTATAAACATAACAACGTTCCCTAAATCTCTTAATGATTGGTCGCTGTCGTTGTGTTCTTTTGAAATCTGAATTTTTTCATCTCAGAAATGTATTGAATCCGGAACAGTGAGGTCTTTTTGGAGAAATCATTAAAAAAATGCTTCGGCGACACTTCGTTAATTTACAACGAATTTACAACGAATGCAAATTTTTTTCTACTGATTAAATCTTTTGCTCTATATTACGTTTTGGAATTGTACTGTCCGAACATTTTTACAACACGTTACCTTTTAGTTCACGACCGTAAATAAATGGATATTTTTTGGAAAACGTTGTTATTTTGTCGTCGTAGGGAACAAGTTTTATTTCGTAAAGACAAATTTTCGCTTGGTTTCGCTTCATGAGTTGATTATTTTGGTCGAGATTCTAGAGACGCCGAAACACAAGACATACAAACTAAGGGGGAAAGAGAATATTAAAGCGTGTGAGTGAGATAAAAGATAGAATGATGAGACAGAGGAATCGTCGAATCTGTATGCAAAAGTCACGAGGTTTGATCGCACTCTGTGTGCGTCCCTCGGAAGAACCCGGTGTGCCCGTCGGGGCGTCTTGTTGAAAGACATATGAGGATTCCAGCGGCGAGATAGGATGTTCGTGCCGACTTCACAACGGCCAAGCAAAAACAGTGCCAGAGAAACCAGGAAAATTCGATTTTCTAGGCGTATATATTAGTCGTTAGAAAGTACTCGATAGAAATTCTGTCTGCATATTCAAATTACAAAATAACTCATTAATCTGACCATGAGGTCGTATAACTCTCAGAGGCTTGAAAATAGTAATAATAATAATAATAATAATAATAATAATAATAATAATAATAATAATAATAATAATAATTCTTTGAACACCAAAATCGCAGTGAAAAAGTTTAGCAAACGTTTCAAACAGTTTAGTATAGATTTTGATGAAAATAATCGTTCCAAGAATTTTGTGGTTAGCCAAGCAGTGTGCCCAGCGAATTATAGAAAAATAAAATGATTGATTTTAAAAAATAAGGATATTTTCAAAAACTCTCTTGCAGTCGAAATCATTCTCGTTTGTTTTCTGGAAAGAAAATGATCTCGTTTTCATTTTTCCTCTACGTTTTCTTCGTTGGCAAACACTTAGCCTTGCAATAATCCTCCAATGCGAATTAGTGTGATAATGCGTAATAACAATAAAAAGAAATATGGGATAATAAATTTATAACCGACGTTTCCGTGGGAAAATTAATTTTCATTGCACTCAAGATCGTGATCAATGAAATTATAATTATACAAAAGAGCTTTAAAAATTGTGAACAATAACCATGAGTAGCTTTCTTCACGTGCACTGGTGTTTGTCAACCATGTTCTCAAAAATTACGCCTTCGTCTCATAGTGAATTACGAGCAACTCGCCGTGTTTATATATGGACATGGATCTCCCTTAACCCTGCTTTATATTTACATTGAGTTAAGGTAAACTTGTTCTCGGGACCCGGCCATCTCATTCCCGGTCAATGTCTGTCTTCACTTCTCTCAAACTACAATCCTCTGCAGAGGCCGATCAAACGTGTTGATTGATGTCTTCCTTTCTCGTAAAAGTATTTATCATTCATTCGCGATATACAATGATTCGTTGGGTTTGCATGTACCAAAGACCTGAACCTTGAAGTGTATTTGTCAATATTTGAAAAAATATTCTTTATTAAATTTATTGATATTATTGAAAACCCAAAAACATATATTTCGGGTGAATCTTCTTAGGCAAATTCAAATGGAATTGAATTGTTTTGAATCATGAAAATTCATCAATAATGCTTCGAAATTCAATGTTTTTTCTCGAACTTGAAAATTAACGACAAAATACACACTGCGTCCATAAAATTTATCAGTTTGTAAGAATCGATATTCTTTCGAAAGTTTTTAAATCGAACTTCAATTTTTTTTTCAATAATTCTATAAACAGTCTGAAGACTTAAATCTCATGAATCATCAAACGACAAATTCAATTAGTCACGTGAAAAAAGAAGTTGGAATATTTTATTTCAACGATTTTTCATCGGAGGATCAATGGAGCTCGGAGTTCACAAAACAAATATTATTATGAATCGAAACATGAGGGTATATTTCAAAAGAAAATCGGGCGTAAATTTGGCGTTTGTAGAATTAAAAATCATTTGGCAACGGAGTCTTCAAAGGTTCGAAATTTCGAGTGACTCAAGGATTTAAGATTTAATAACTCGGGTCGATGAAAGTTTTCGTGGAGTTTTGTGGCCCGAGTACTCTCCCATGTATGCACAGAGAAGTCGAAAGAGGCAAGAGCTTCTTTCGTGCTTGTGGAATAAAACATAAACAGCAGAGGTGCGATTTGACGCGAACGCATGAAGCGGCCATTCCCCTCGTCCCTGCAGTTTCACTCAAACTCTTTTCCCTCCCCAAACGGCTATTTGCTCTCTCACTTTTTTTCACAAACGTAAGACTTCGAAATAAAGACTAAGAATGTGTGTATATATAACTCACGTTATCTGTGAATATTTATACACTAACGCCAAAAAGTTTGGAGTCCGTTGTTGGATAACTGTTTTTTATTTTATTTTCAATCTTCAAATTTCTAGTAACGAAACAGTAACAGTTTAGTTATTTAATAATCCGTACTGTTCAAAAGTTCTCTAAAGATAAGACTGAAAATCAATAAAATAGCTGAGAATAAAGATTTCTTTTCAAATGAATAAAAAATCTTCAATTCCATGACCAATCGGTATCGACCCGGCTCAATTATTTTATCCTAAAGCCGAATCATTTATTTCAAACGAATATTCAACTGCTTCAAAACTTTTAAACGATAGTGTACACATACACACGAAAGTTTTGAGAATCTCAGCGTAAAAGTAGATGCTCAGTGGCTGGAATCTGTAAATCTGTCATTGCCGCCATATTCGAGCAAGGAACGAGCTTACTCCGGCCTCTGCTCAACTCTTCTAATTTCCTCGCTCCCTCTCGTTCTCTTTCTCTTTCACTCACTAATATTCTTTGACTCTCTCGCTCTTAATCATTTGTATATGAAAATTTGCTCCTCTTTCTCGCAAGAGCGTTTGTTAACACCATCAGCTTTTTCAGGATATACGAGTGAGTTAGGAAGCGCTTCTCCAACGAGTTCCTCAGCTTATATATGCTTAAAACGTTCGCCATACTCCAAACTTGTCATCCGGAGTAACAAAACTCTTGCTGCTCTTATCCCGCAGAGTTTTGGCCATTACTTTTCTCATGGACCGGAACCATCGCTCTTTGAAACACGAGAAGTCTTTCTCGTCTTTTGGTGTATATCAGTCGCGTTTCCATCATAAATGTATAGTAACTATAGAATCGACTCGGTTGTAAAAGGCCACGCGATGATATTTTCACGTGAATGAAAATATGAGCTTTATGGCATATTTCTGACTAAACAGTACAACTTTTTTCTTTTTTAATGTTATTTCGTCGGATCGTTATCAATGAATACGTGCTATGAGTTCATTTTACGAGTACTCCAAGGCCACTGGATGTCGGGAGACGTTTAGTTACTTCGACATTTAATGGTGAAATGCCATTAATAAAAATAAGCTCTTACGAAACCAACGAAGGGAAAGTTACTAATGAAAATGTATCATTAACATCAATATAGTCATTTAAATATTCGATTCGATCACTGAACTATTGCCAGAAGCTTTCATGAGAATGAAAAGAAAGGAACCACAATAATTAATCTTTAGTAACTCTTGAAATCTGCATCAAACTTAAATGACATCAGATTCTAGGAAACATGCCTCCTGATTATTGTAACTAATATATAACTTTTAATTGTGTTTGCGTGATGATTTGAAGATCCGAGCAAAAGCTTATTTACATGCGGGGTTTCTACGAAAACTTTGCAAATCTAGTACGGTCCATATTTTCTTAGGGTTACTATACATTAATAAACACGATTTATGATCAAGATATAAATATACAATGAAAGTAGTCCATCTACGTGTATACAGGGTGCCTTACTAAAGATCATCATCAAAATTAACTTCAATTTCGGACCAAATGAAATTTATCATTTACAAACCATGATCCAAATTTGACAAAACTACTTACGCTGTCAAAACGGTTGCAGATAGTGAAGAAAAATGCATAGAATCCAACTTATGAATCGTAAAATTTTCTAAAAAAAAACATGCGAATCGTAATTTCGTGTCTCCAATAGCTTGTTGGTCGTCGAGAGTCATTCGCGAACGAAGTAGTTTCATGGACGTATGGTTTTTTTTCCATCTACTTTACTAGCAAATTTATTAAAGATAGAAAATGTTGTAAGTGTGCTTTTTACACAAAGTGTTATGCTTTGCAAGATTGCTCTTATATTTTAAGGGCTTTGCAGCTTCATCCATTTTGTCAACGTTCTCCGTGCATGGGCATTGGCTTCACCAATTTGAATAATTCTTCAGGATTGAAAATTCAGTCTTGCAATCGAGTTTACGTCGATGACCGCATCGATGGTTAGACACCCTATATAATAAATAGACAATATTAAAATGTGTATATATTCACGTGTATATATACACATGATGTGTATATATAGTGACGCGTGAGAAGGAAAGCAGGAGAGAAACGTGGCATCGAGACAAGTTTAGTCTGAGCGTGTGTGATGCTAGATAGATATTATTCCCTCGAGGAGCGGTGAGCTCGATGACGGATTAACGGCCTGTGGGAGACTGGGAGAACGCTTGCACGAAGAACTTTCGGATCTTGGTTGATGTTTCTTGCCACGGAAATCCTAACTTCCAAATTAACACAACCGAACGACGAAAATCTTAACATTCTTGTAGAAATGTGTGTGTATGTTTGGCTGTGGGTGTTTGTCACAGAGCAACCGAATGGGGCACGCAAAGATGCATTTTCATTCTTGCGATTCATTTGTCGGCCTTTGATCCTCGCGTTAAAAAAAATGCCCTCGAGGAAACGCGCGAAGTGTCGAGGCAACAACACACCAGTGTTGTGCTCCGAAAGCCTACACATTTTGCAAAATTATCAAGATTTATCGAGGCTGCCTTCGCATCTTTCTCCTCAATCCCTCCCACATTACTCCGCACGCTTTTTTCCCTCGATTCTCTGGTATTTCTCCCATCTTTGCAATCCTTTCTTCTTACCACTCTCACATCCTTATTCGTATACCTAGTTTCTGTCATTTATTCTTCACCCTCGCAATATACGACTAGTTGCTACATTTTTTTTCGAAATCTTGACTAATTGCACTGACACGTGAAAGGGTTATTTATTTATTTTTATTATTGCTACGTCGTCCTCAAGTCAAATGTTCTTACAGGCGAGGAAATCTAGTTTGAGAAAATTGTTAATGTCATTCAAACTACTCTCTGCAGTAATTAAGTCAGTATCGAATTTTTCCTATGGTTCACGCTAAGTTCAATGCACAAATTAAACGTAATTAAGAGAAATTCCGTATCACACCATGATTTATTACCGCAGCAAAATAAATGAATATTTTTACGTGTTTTACTAAACTGTCGACAGCGAGGCACTTAAAAAATGTATATCCTTATATAGGAACAGCACTTTCGTTACCGGTGGCCGAAAAACCGGAAAAATAATCCGCTCGACTCAATCGATTCACATGCACCACTTGTTGTTCGTTCATCAAGGAATACTTTGCGAATTAGTCATGCAGATTTCTTCTAATCTTTTTTTCGTTTTGTTTTTTACCAATTACAACAAAGTGATTTATGATTTTTTTTTAAATTAATGAAGCAATTGACATCAACAGTGAAACGATGGAGCTTGGAAAAAATCTAAGTGCTGAATTCGTCAAGGATCTTATTTTGAAAAACAAAATGACATACGCTGCATCACGATCGGTTAAGAATTACGGATGATTTTTTAAAAAAGCTCAACTAATTGAATCTCAACCAAATTTCAAGTCATCGGTCAAAATATTTTCATGAATAAGATCATTGCTTTTACTCCAGACTAAATTCAAACCCATAAAGTTTAAATTCTCGAAAAACTTGTCCGTCGCATAGATATATTACACATATGAGAAGACATTCGAGAGCTGTCAGACTCCCACCGTATTCCTCTCGGTCTTTGGGCAAGTCCTCCCGACATTATTTACTGACCCCTGAACTAAAAGAAAACGTAGGTGACCCGTGGAGTGTCGTGGAAGTCTTTAAATGTGTAACACCACACAAAGAGTGCAGAAACAGAGATCCGCGTTAAAGAAAAAAAGCCGCAACACGAGACCCCCCAAAATGCGAGCTTTTCTTTGCTCATGAGTTTTACGAAATCAAAGGATAAAACAGACAGTCAAAATGTTGTCGAATTCTCTCCATAACCCAATTGTCTTCTTTTTCCTCTTTGTTTACTGTGAGAAGGTTACATTTTTGCTTTTTATATTATTCGATAATGTAAGATATTGAAATTTAAAAAATTATTATTGCCTTAAATTTATTAGTTGAACGTTTAGGAGTAAAGGTCAATCGTTAAATCTATCAGTTGTGTAAAATTTAGAACGACTTATTGCCACATCAGTAAAGAACGGACGGGCCACCAGAAGATTTTCATATACTCTTTCAAGCTCATTCTTTTTCCCCTTTTTTTCTTGTAAGGGACTTTTTATGTCTTTTTAATTATTTCTTTGCCTTTGTAACTTTGTCGCAAAGGAAAAATGCTGGGTTTTAAAGTATCTTTGGATCGGGTGACCCGAGGAGTTCAAGTGCACGGTTAGGTGAGCGCAATGTGCACCTTACAAAGATGAAAGAATACGATAGAATTAGTACTTGAGTACATGGAAGTATTCGTGAGTTTATTACCGGCGCCGTCACGCCGACGCTTTCTTCTCTCTTACTCCACATACTAAACAAATTTAAAGGCTTCTCTGTAAAAGTTCCGCAACCTCCAAACCCTTTTAAAGCACTTTCAATACTCATACGTTCAAGTATAAAAAGATGTTGGAAACTCATAACCCTCTTTCTCAGAAGAAAACAAAAAAAAAATGTTGTTATCCACACAACAAAATGTAAAACTTAATACAGAAGAGTTGGAGATTCAGAAAATACGAACATAAATGCTCAATAATTTAGCATTTCAATGTTTGAAACATATGAATTCGCCATTTTTTACGGGAGAACAATAACAAGAATTTTTTTTTAAATATAAAAAAAATTGATGTCAGGCTCGAAAGATCTCTGACAATCTTCCTCGAAACTGTAAAAAATGAGTTTTTTTTATTCAATCCGAAAAACTGTTATAATTCGTCAGTGTTATCGTTCAAATATAACATGCAATGCATTTTATTTTAGAAATGTTATGTGAAAATATGGCATGCTATTGGTTTCATGGTCGACATTGCAGTACAGGGTAAATTTTAGATGCCGATAATTAACAAAATGGTATACAAAGTGGGCGTGCATTTTTCACCAAGTAAATCGTGTATAAAATAGTAGTGCACGTGTTTAACTAATACGAGATAGCGATTTGGCAAAAGTCATTAAGACCGCTGGTGTCGCTGATGACCGCGGTATTAGTCGTGATTCAGTTCGTCCAGCCTTGTCGTCTTTCCAAAAGGGAACCCTAATATGTTTACACTGGGTCATTCTTCACGCTCGCATCAATCACTGCCATGCCAAGAAGAGACCCTCTTCGGAGCAGTGTATCTTCCTCGTCTGTTTTTCCTTCGTACTCTACTTCCTCGTGCAGCTATTCGTATATGTCTCGCTCATTCACGCGCTCTCCATACCTTTCGTTTCTTCCCATTCGAAATTTTAAACACTCCGTTCCATGATTTTTTTTTTCGACCAAGCTGTGACACTCGTATTTTTCACAGCATCTTCTTTTTTCTTTATTTTTCTTTGACATCCGTTTGTCTCATTTTTGAATTTGTGTTCCTTCTTCGATGTCGAACAAACGATAATCTAATTTTTCCCCTAATTGCTTATCCTTCATGCGGAAGAAACTCGATTTTTCGTTGTAGCACTTACAATCGTTATTAGTTACAAATCATTGACGATTTCTTTTTTTTTTGACATAACTTATATTTTGTCTTTGTATCAAATTCATTTACCGAAGAGTTTAATTCGGCAATTGTTCCTCGTTTGATTGTTGTTTAGAATTCCGTTTTCGGGAGGTGACTTTCTTGATGGAATAAGATCAAAATTTTCCGAGTTTTTTCTTCGTAAACGTCTCCTGTTTCTTCAAAAACGCATAGAAATTGAAAATAGAAATACAAAAACTTTCATTCTATAGTTTGACATACAAAAACTGGTGACTGTAACCGGCCGCCAAAATCTTTAAACTTTTTACTTTACCTGAAGAGAAATGAATCTCATAATAAACATAAATTGGGAAAAATTTGGAGGGATAAATGGGGAAAAAAATGTACACCGAGTACAGCTGATTCGTATATATAAATATATTTATATAATTTAGTTCCGTATATTTTCATTTGGTTTTATTTCCAGAGCTGCCCTATCACTGACACACTCTTCATCTCTCTCTCTCACTCTCTTTTTCTCTTTTGTTCTGTACATAAGCTTTCGCAGTATAACGAAGAAGTAAAAGGCCACAATACGTGTTCGCTCTCTGTATCTCTCTCTCCATCTTTTATTTTTTTGTTCTTGTACTATATAATTTATTAAGGCACTTAGCAGTGGCTAAGGGGAAGTTTTGGTCACGGTACGTTTACGTTCACTCGTCTTGGAGCTTTTGGACCGAGGTTGGACCCGTTTAGGATCGTTTGGCATTTGAGACACCCCGTATAAATAGAAGCACACGTTCGAACACAAATTTGTAGTAGGCATATATATATATATATGTTAAAACGAGTAACGCAAGCACAGATTTTCCCCTTCTTTGCCACTTTGCTTTTACAAAAGACACTTTGTTTCGGCATTTTTCTTCTTTAATACTTTTCTCTCTATTTGATATATAAGAGCTACAAATGAGACCAACATTTTCGTTTTTCATAATATCTAAATATATATTTGGCATTTGGATGTTTATCTCTTTTCGTCATTTGGCTTTTGTTGTCAATTTTTCATCGATTTACGAACATTTGTCTATTGGTTTTGTTCTACTTATTTGAGAATAAATGACGTCAATCTCTGTGACAAGAGAAATAATCGTATACCAGGTCACTGTAGACAAATGACCTTGCTTTCTTTTTTATTGCCATTAAAATTGAACATTTAGGTATAAAAGTCGATGTCGATCTGTTAATTCTCGAGATAGAATATCTAGCGATATGTTATCCATATGCTCTTAAGTACTGGTTGGAAATGAAGACAGCAAATGCTATTGGAGTCATTCGTACACCTGGGGCTGTGAATTTAAGGCACTTGGCTCGTATAAATTAGTAAATTTTCTTTTTTTAATGTGATCAGTTATTACGATAAATTCAAGAAAATCTTTTATTCATAGATACTTAGAAGATGAAGATTGACGTCATTATAATTATGAAACGAAAATCATGACAGCTTCAGGGCTTTTTTTGAAACTCTGTACACTTTTAGAGAGTGATGCAAATTTTGATGAACATTAAGAGTCAATCCTCCTAGTGTTTTTATGCAATAATCCATACAAGTAAATAAAATGTAATGTACACATTATTCTAATCGCTACAATCTGAATGACGCATTTTGGTCAGCTTCCTTGACGTTCTGACAATAAATATGACTAATCATTAGTTACTTCTACTGTACGTGTATCGCCGAATTTAATTTGGCATCATTTTCTTTGGCAACGTCGATCGAATTGCAAGGACTACCCGCACATAAAAATAGTGTCCTCGTAAGTTCTTATTTTGTTCTCGTCTTTTGCGACTGCAAAAATCATTTGACAAGAGAAAAAAATATTGTAAGAAAGGTTTTTCTAAAATGTTGATTCGCCAAATTCAACAGAATCGACAGTTCATATATCAATTCAATGTTCTCTTTATCGCCAACTGAAACAGATTTTATATTCTGATTCACCAGTGACCACGTTTAAGAACCAAAAGTTAGTCGTTTATTTTTATACCCACACATGATTGCAGGACTAATTGAATAATAATACAATCGAATATGGTATAAATAATACTCTAAATATTCATTTTGATTAAATTCCATGCTCGTTAAAAACTTTTTCTATATGAATTTAAAAAATAAACTTTCTATAGATTAGAAATTTATAAATATTAACATCGAATAAAATAGGCATTAGGCCGCAAGACAATTAAAACAGTTCAACTAGATCGCAGTTTTAATTTTTGCCGTTTTCGAAGGTTTGTAAACCGTGACATAAGAGAAAAATAGTCTTGATCGGTGATAATCGATTTTATGTAATAATTTGAATTTGTTTCCTTACTGTTGGGACGATATATAAAAACTACCGAGGTCCATATAGCGAAGCTCCTGGATGTGCATGATGAACTTGATAATGTCCAGGATTAACATGACTAGCTTGATGGTGTGCTGGATATGACCAGGGGCCTGAATTTCCATCGTAAAATCGATGGTGATGATGATGTTCCTGTGAAGCGTTTGGCAAACT
Organism: Campoletis sonorensis; assembly: GCA_013761285.1. Lineage (NCBI taxonomy): Eukaryota > Metazoa > Arthropoda > Insecta > Hymenoptera > Ichneumonidae > Campoletis > Campoletis sonorensis. The sequence continues at coordinate 1,079,714 of JACEOJ010000206.1, forward strand.
CGATGAAATATTTGATATTCCTGTTGCGTTGGAAACTCCGATTGGATTCACATAATTGTTGATACTGACGACCGGATTGTTACTTCCGGTCGCCGGCCTCTTGGCTGGATTGTGAGTTACCGATGAACTTGGAGTTTCACAGTCGTCGGGCTCACAATCACGAAAACCTTTCGCAAATGGATTACTCGCTATCTTCAATTGCGTTATACGATGATTCTGATAAGCTGTTACCGCGGTGAAACGTGTCTCAGCAAAAGAAAATGTCTTAAAATTTTCCGTTCGTGGATCGGGACCAGAACCTGGTGGCGATGGCGCTACAACAACGTGACAGCGTGGCTGATACCTGTGCATCGAATTTAGAATTATCTGAAATCAGAGGAAATTGACACAATTTTATTTATTTATTCGAATCATTTGACAGAATTGTGCGTAAGAAACTTCACGTGTAAAGCACGAATAAAAAAAATCTGAAAAAGTGAATTAATCAAAACGAACGAAACGAGAAGAGGAAGGAAAAGTGTTTCCGGAAGGGCGAGAAATGGTAGATTTGTCGTTGTGCAGTCATAATATATTCGTGTGTGTGTAAGGTTAGTCGAGGATATGGTAAAAAAATATTCAACGAAAAAAAGGGAATGGAGTAAGACACAAATGCACACGTGATGCCAAGTTCGAAAGTAAACGGAGGAAGAGAACACAACGGGGGGTATGAAGCGGTTGGCCATGTTTGACAGTCGGAAGAGTCCCGATGACTAATTAGTGTAAAAACTCAAAAACTCCCGACCCGACCCAACCGCAATCCGACACTCTTGTGTATGTGGCTTCATCTTCGTTTTCAAGCATCTGTATCATTTTAACTCTCTACTTGCATATGTAAAGGCAAAAAAAGGACACACGCGTTCTCATCTTTCGAGATACATCAGTAAACATATAACATTGAGGTGATGCACAAAAAATAAGTCAACATTTTCTTTCCGATTCTGAAGCAAAAGATGGTCGTTTTCGTCGTTTGTCATATAATTTTTCATTTGAACAGTCAGATAAAACGTCGAAATCTCGCTAAAGACATTTTTCGACGTGTAAAAAATGTAAATAAAATATTTTTACCCCCATTCATAAACTGCTCCCAACGAAGCTACTTTCGTATGAAATATTTCTCCCGAAATGTTGCACGATCGAAGACATTTGGAGTAGCAAGAGCTTTTTGTCTCACCCTGTATACATTCGTTCCGAGAGGAATTTGACGTCACTTGAACTGAAGTTTTATCTCGAGTGGTTCGAATTTAACATGTTTTTCGGCTACCCCATTTCGCATTTTTAAAGTTTCGCCGCGTTTTACCACAATTTTTTTACGCGTCCGAAGTTTCAGTTAATATCTATCTGTTGACTCTCGTATTTTCAAATTCACTTCTCCAATAATTCACTGGAATGAATTTACTCCGCAAGTTTTTATACGAATAAGATGTTCGAAAAGACCATGAACCCGTTGACGTCTATAAAAGTAACGTTTCCGCTCTTTCAATAATAAAATTGTCATAAAAGTTATTTACCGATTCAGTTACGTTCACATTTTTTTTCGAACTTTCAACATGAACATCACGAGTTTTTTTCCTTGATTTTTTAATTTTTTATTCGTTGTTTGAAACAAAAATAAGTTAACATTTGCCTTCAAACTTCATAGTTTTTTCAAATTTTTTTTTTTTACAGATTAATAATCGGTCGTTTGCCAACGAGGAGAACTATTTAAAAAAGCAAATGAACCACGACGAGATTTCCGGAAAAGGTATTTATTTGCACAACTAAAGTTATGGCTGAGTGTCAAAATGAAAAGAATCGTTGATCCTAATGAAAAAGCTCAGCAGTGCTTGAAAGATTTCGCGGTAGGGATTCCTAACAGCGGCTTAATAAAATAGTCCGAGTTAAAATGACCCAATTTGTCAACGAAAGATTATTAATACAAAAACGTTCATCAGCTACGAAGGAGACAAAAACTGGGTCGTCCAGACCCAGTTTATACAGCAGTGTTGCACAAAACCGTCAACCGTATTTTCGCGTTTTCAGACTATTTCAAAACTCTTTTCATTCCTTTTTTGAATGACAAAAAGTGAGGATAAGAAAGTAAAGGAACGAAAGCCGGGAGACTGAATATTTTGGTAGAAAAACAAAGAATCTTTGTAAAACGAAAAAACATCTAGTTGATTTGGCGACCCAGAGGGTGCTACGAAGTGTCAATTAAGGAGCTAGAGGGCCATTTAATTATTATGCACTAATATTACGGCCGAGGAATTTTGTCGTGTGTAACTTCAGATAACGACGAAACACGGAGTCGACACGACACACGCACTACATGCTTCTTCCTCTCTCCCTTTCTCTCTCTCTCTCTCTGGGTCTCAGAAGTGCGTGTGCCTCCCTGTTTTTTGTCATGACCTTTCACGGGTCGAATTACTTGGCCTTGCGTATGCCACATTTTTCAAAAGAAGCGCCTAAGACCGAATTAAAAAAAACCGCCGAGGGTGTTCGAAAGTTGGAAAGAAGGAAGAAAGATAGGAGACGAGAGGCGAAAAAAAAAATGAAAACTGGCCCGCCGACGTAGCTCGGGGTATAATCTACGAGCACTGATTTGTAACGCGAACGAAACATTCGGGATTCCGAAATTCCAGATGTTCGATAAAATTCAAGGATAATTTATTAACGTAACAATATCTTCAAACGAATTCTATTGATAAGACAGTCCATTTTTTTCAGCACAAAAAATAATTTTCATCACGGTCGAATTATATTTAACCGATCGTAAACATCTCAATTATTAATGCGAAAGTTCTTGAATAATAAAATGTGCAGAAAGAATATGATTTGAAAATAAAAAAGTTAAGTTGATATTTTTTAATCGAGTTCCCATCAAATTTTATTCAAGTTTTCTGGAATAATTCATTTTATTTCAAAGGGTGTTCTTCTTCTCAACCAGTTCTATAGCTATTAAATAAGAAAAATTGTGCCTCAAGCCATAAATTGGCACTAATTTAAAAGTGTTTACAATCCGATGTTACTTTTTTTTCGTTTCTAAAGAACTTTATATATCTCCGTGTGTTTTGGTATTAAAGTATCGCAGCCACTCTTTGAGATCGGCCACAAATTTCTCTACATAAACTCTTCGTTCCCTCGGACTGCTTTTCCTACCTCTCGGTCTTTACGACGTTTACATTTGCGTTCTTTATGGTACACACATAACGACGATGGAACGAGAAGGGCTTCTAAAACTCAAGGGTTTCCGCCTCTAGTGAAGTAGAACCACACGAGATTTACTAAATAAAATTCATTCGTTGTATATATACCTATGAGAGATCCAGAAAGCACGAGTCCATATTTTCATCTTTTTTTTTTTACTTTCTCGCCTCCTTTCTCTTCCCAACTCCCCGTACATACAAGTTTATTGAGTACCGATTATTGATGGCCTCTACGTAAACTACGCGAATGTATAGAATAGAGTGTAGGAAATTCTATAAACGTTACATCATCGCCTCGACAGAAGAATAAAAAAAGTTTAATCAATATTTCATCTCATTAAAATCGTTAAATCCTTAAAACACAATTAAGAAAGCTCAGTAAGCTTCGCATTGGTTTAAAATTGTGTTATTGTTGATACGATCTCGGTAGTGTAGCGAAATCTTGATGTCAAAAGAAACAGATTTGATACTTTATTTTTAAACATCAGAACGTTAGCCACGTATTCTGTTCTTATTATTATCGTTATTGAGAGAATTGCGGTTTTTGAAAGAATTTTATTCGTAAAAAAAAACATGGGCTGGTATTCTGAAGACATTTTCTCCCAACGAAACAATTATTGTTTTTTGAAAAAAAATCGAAAAAAATTATTTCCGAAGAAAATGGAGTACGTTTAATTAGAATTTTAGCACGTAAACGAATGTAGGCGATTTCGGACGGAACGCCTATGATACATAACTCGTATATCACTCGGGGCTGCATTTCGGAAACTTGAGTTGTTCGTTGAATAAACGAGCCTGACGAGCCGTGACTCGCAAACGTCATAATATTTTTACACGGATTATGTGGCGCTGTTATTTATATGAGGCATTTCACGCTGTTTGAGCCGTAGAACTAATCATTTGTCATTTTGTTGATACTTTTTTGTAAAATGGTACCCAACAAGAGAAGTATACATTTGATTTTGTTGTTTCAACAGATACATTTATGTTTCATTCGTTAATAGAAATTTTTGAAAGTAGAGTGATTAGTCAGGATATCGAGTAATGTTGGTTCATTGAGTTTTTTTACAATTTGGTCTCATTTAGTGTATCTCAGTTCGAAATATTGTCAATCAAAGATTTCACAGTTTTGGACGAATTCTTATGAGTAATCGTAGAAAAATTGACATTTCACAGAATAGCAACGAAACTTTTGCACAGATTTTTGTTTCTTTTTCCTTCAAATACAAAGAAACATGTAACGTTTTTTTTTTCGAAAAAAATTAAGAATTTTGGATTTTTTAATTTCGACGACACCACGTTAAACTTTTCAGAACCACTGTTCGATATGTTGGATGAATTTAAAAACAAATCTTGTCAAAGTGAAAAAGTAGTCGGAGCCGTGTTGGTTAGACGAAATGACATCGAATGCCTCATATACTCGAAGTTACAACGCTCCTGTTCTCGTTATTCTCTTTTTATTCTCTCTTTCGTTTATCTCCTTTCATTCTCTTTTTCGACGTACGAAATATCTTGAACGACGTATTGCCTCGTGAAACGATCTCGGGGCGGGTAAAAACAGCCTCAAAACACTTCGTGACTTTATATTATATGTATATAAACATATATGCGTATAATGTATACATTTATAGAATTCTCCCACGGGCGCGCGTGCTATCCTACCCTTATAATTTTCTTTAAGTATTCGACCACGAGCTCTCATCTCGGTGTCTCGTATCTCAGGTCAATTAAGAGGAACTCGTCCGAAACGACAAACACGTGGAAGACGGAAACATGTTCGTCCAACTCCTATATGCGATTTACGAAATGTCCCACTGTGTCACAGACTCACAGAAATTCCAAACTACTTTATGCCATCTCGGGAAAAGTCTCGCATTATATATATATATATACATCAAAAGAGAATTAACAACTTCGAACACGTCAAAGTACAATCCAATAAACAACTTGCGATTTTCATTGCAATTTTTTTTCCATGACATTTATTTATGTTTAAAATGAAAAATAGTTTATTCATTATTTAAACTTGCTGATTTTGCACCGATGTATTTTTGTTTTGAACGAAAAAGCAGTCGTTAAGCTTTTGGAGGCTTGATTTTTAGTTTTATTTTCAATTACATTCTCTTAGTTCACTTTCCCTAATATTTTTCAAGTCGAATGAATGAGCAATGACATTCGAAAACAAAAGAATGAACGGAATGAGTGTTCAAATTGATCAGCGGTCGAAAAATATTTGCAAAACGTCTTGGTCATTAAATTATTTGTTGAATCCATTTTGGATTATCCATTAAATTTTCTATTTTGACTTTCAGAAATGATTGAAAAAAATTATTCTATTAACAGAGTTTCAGAGCAAAGACATTTCATATCAGATGGAAACGCCATAAATAATTTTTTTATTTTACTCACGTGTCCGTTGTCATCAAGCTGATTATTAGTAAGTTTGAGTTTGTCGAATGAAACCGGCTGCTTCATCCAGTGAGCACCACTCGCTGGACTGTCAGGATGCACGTGTATGCGAGGCGGTGACACCGGGTCTGCTCGTCCTGCGACCACCCATGCGCTACTGTGAAAAGCGTATCTGTATCTCTTGTCGTCACATGGCACGAAATCCATGACCAAAAGATAGTCCGTGTTTGGATCCAATCCGAAAAGCCGACACTTAAAAGAAAAGCCAGAAAAAGTAATGAAAAAAAGGAATGAAAAAATAATCACGTAAAATGATCATTACAAGACAAGATCATTGATCACTCATTGTCCCTTCATGTGAGAATTGCCATATTTTGCATACTGAGAACAAAAAGTTATTTATCAAGCGAACTTCGATTTATTTGGACGAAAAATGGTCTATCCGACTTTTTTTGTTTATTTTTATTTTTTCGTCTATAATTAAATGAAATTTCGTTCAATAAACTATTGATTTCTTTTCTCAGTCCTTTTATGATGATGGAAAGTATTGAACTTTTTTTTTAATTGAATGGAGTCAACATTCGTTGAAGGCAAAATGGCGATATAATATTTCGAAATAAATACCTGAAACGTGGGAAACATTCTACGACCCGCTTTAGTGACAATCATTTCGGTTCCGAGTTGATGAAATTCTTCCCAAAGTGGTCTTGCTTCGAGTGCAGCACCAGCACCGACGAGAGCAGGGTGAAGAGGTCGTTTAGAATTATTTTCCTCCGTTGACGACGAATTTGTAACATCCTCGTGACGATGATGATTATTGTTGCTATCATTTCGTGTATCGATCGATGAGGATGACGAAGAGATTGCTGAAGACACTTGAGGTGATAGAGACGTGTCTGGTACGAGACTCGGACTTCGCGAACGTTTTGCTCGACCAGCAGTTTGTAAACATGCTTTAAGGAAAAATAAAATTCGGTGTAACTAAAATATCCACATTAATGGGATATTAACTCAAATTCAAATTAATCCACTAAAAATGTTGTCATTTCAACAAGGTTCTATCGCGATAATCATAATGGTATATACAAAGTAACGGCAAAACGATGAAATACAATTTTTCCAAGATATTTTTTCGAAATTGTGCGTGAATCTTCTTGAGCGTCGTATTATAATGTGTAAAAAATTTGAGAAGGTTTCACCGTCTGGTAATCGAGATATTCAGTGTTGAAAATCGCAACGTTAACATGAGGTCTCATGGGAAGTTACGAAAAAAAGACCATATTTTACAACTAATAACTCGATTTCTAAACGGTCAACCTTCCTCAAATTTTACCCACAGTTGAGTATAACTGTTAACAAGATTCATACGAATTTTAAACAATTAAACTTGGAATTTATCGACCGCATGAGAAACAATCGAACCTCCTTGAATATCCACGTTTATGAAACAACCATTATCGGAACTTGAGTAAATATATTATTTTTGCAACAAGCTAAGAAAAAACTATTAACTATTCTGTAAAAACTTTTCATTGTGATATTCATATTGATAAAGTAACGTAGCATTCATGAATAAATAAAAATCTTTGTTTTTATAGACATCGAAGCTACCAGATGAATGAAAAATCGATTAAAACTAACACTTCGAGCCGTGGCAGGACCTACGTTGTCCCGACTAACTTTTTTCTTTCGCTGTTCTTTCGTGCAAAAAATCTGAGCAGTCGTAATTCCTTTGTGATTGTAAAAATACCACATAGAAATGGAAAATTGAATGTTGTATCTCTGTCATGAAAAAATTGATCTTATTCTATCAAACAAGCATGAAAACAGAGATGGCAATTCTCACAATTTACATTTATTGCTCCATTTTCTTGTATGTCTCCATCAAAAGGCTTCCAGAAATCATGTACACGATTCCCCGTGTAAAAAGGACTGTATATTCGTGGGAAATCGTGAACAAATGCAAAACGTTTAATACGTCTTCGTTAAGGGGGTAATAATTCAAGTGCTGAATCGGTAAAACCGAGTAGAAGATCCTAAACGGCATTGCTCGAAAGTCAAGAGTCATGAGATATAAATCCCGTTGATGCTTCGTGCGTGGATTGTAAATACACTGTCCAAGTGTCCAAATGTGAGGTATATCTCGAAAGTTTTTTTTGAATTTTTATGTCTTCAAATAAAATAAATACAAGACTCTTTAGTCGTGCAATCTCCATCAGGTATAAATTCGTTAGTTTCGTTTTGGCGTCTCGGTTCCACACATCACCCTCTTTAACGAGAATGCAATGAAACTGCAGCAAGCAGCACTGTTCTCGTTAAGTGCAACCCGGGGATGAAGATACCACACACGCAAAACACAAACGAAACTCGGTCGCGGCTAATAAAAGAATTAAAAGAGAAGACTCTCGCGATTCTGGACCTGGGACAAAGTTAAAATTACTCGCACACCGATTTAGCCAAATCAACGAACAAGACGATTGTTTTTTTCGAAGTTTTCTCAAGCTTTTTTGCTTCGGAAAATAGTGGTCAGAAAAACCGACTGCGAACATATGTTTATTCATCACTTGCGATTAGTTGAAGAAATTTAGAAAGAGACGATTAGAAAAATAAAGAATAACAACTATTTACATTTGCATATTGAAATGACGATAAAAGTAATGAAAATTCTTAGAATATATTTATTCCCCATTTGAAGCTAGTTAGGAAAAAGCAGGAAAAAAAGAAATATTGATTGCGAAAGACGCAATTCGTCATAATTGTTCCATTGTCCTCTGAGATTATTTGCAGAATATGAATACTGAGCAAAGGAAAAATTAATATTCGTGTAAAACGAAAGGCGATTTGTAAAAATCATTGAAGTTCGAGTGACATTCTCTCGTCAAAGAGATCTTCTTTGCATCGTTCTCGTTTTCATTGTATTTTCATTGTCGTAAAAATCCATCAACGCATTGTTGGGCAAATGGTCGTCAACATTTCGTCAGGGATATCGAAACGATCTTTCGTAGGTGAGCTACAAAGAAAGGATAGAATGTCAAGAGCGAAAGAGAGGGAGAGAGCAATAGAAGAAAATACGTAGATGGAAAATTCTCGCGATCCGAGTATCGCTTTTTGGTCGTTCAACTCTTCAGCACACGGTATTGCGAGCAAGATCTTTAACCCAGGAATAAAGCAAACCAGCAGTGATAAAATTTTCAAGTACTACTTTAACGCTTTCAACGGCTAATTTAATTCAACAATTCTACTCACAAACGATTGCACAAAATACATTCAATCCCAAATCTTCAATAAATCGCACTTTTAATATATTACGTATCCTCAAAGACAAATTATAAGAGAGTCTTTGATGAAAAAATTGTCTGAGAAGAGGTTCGTTTTTTATCATTGTTTGATGAAAAATCATGTTATGTAGTTTTTGAATTATAAATATTTTTGCATCTTGTATTTGGACGTGACCAAAATCAGTCTCGATTAGAAAATCAAAAATTGATTAAAAAATGGTTAAAAACCTCAAACCACTTCGAAGAAACTCGGATCAAAAGGTCAAGTTATTTTCTAAGACGTAAACAAAATATACTTGTAATGAAACCGATATTCGATCAAGTCTGAAAGAACATTCTGATCATTGGAGCAATGGACTTGATTTTTTAAATATAATTTTGATCAGGAATCGTCAATGGGAAATCAAATGCCGAACAAAACGACTGTGAAGCATATTTTGTTCAAGCTTTTTTTGTACCTTCCATTTGTTGCATTGGAGAAGGCACAGCAGGAACTTGTTGAGGTTGTTGTTGCTGATGATGATTATGTTGATTGTTGTTATGAAGATGATGTTGATGATGATGATGATGATGCGACGGCCATTGCTGGTAGCAACAATCCGTCGCTAAATCATGTCTTGGATCGTGTTGTTGCTGCATCATATCACTTCCAAACGAAAACACGATTTTCACTTAGAAATTGTACTCAATGAGAAATTTTATACACTAACTGTTTTTACTCAACACTCATTCGGCTAAATAGTATTTAAATTATTTTAACGAGGCCAAAACTGTTCCGAACCTCATCGCTTTTTTGTTGGTCATCTCGAACTTTTTGCATTCTATTATTCATCGTCGATACTTAAACCCACATTTCGATTTACAGGAAAAAAAACAAACGTTTTTCTCTTGATGATTACGCAAAAATTTTCATGACGTTGTACTGTAATTAAATTAACTTCCGAAGTAATTCGAACACTGTTTCGAGCAAGGCAAGAAAAGATAATTAAAATGATCGGTGATCGAGATTAAAAACCACAATTTTTCGTATATTCTAATAAGTTTCAAATTCAAACTGTTCGTCCACTTTTATCACTGAAAATCACAGTGTTAGATATTTCGCAGATTTATATCAAATCCCGAAGAATCTTCATCGATTCGTTGTCCTGCTCGCTTTTCTTCTCACCACGTAAAAGAATTCAAATGATTTATTCCACGTAGTCGTTGTATTTGCACTCGTAACACATAATCCTTGCAATGAACCCACTCAAGTATTTAATGTTGGTTAAAAGAAAATCGGCGAATAATTAGAATTTCATCAATGGAGTAAATCGCAGAATTGTTTTAGTCTCTCAATCAACGATTGTAAATACGATCCATCGGAGAGAAAGGTAGAAGAATGCCACCATCGTTGCTGTATCGCGCCAAGTAGAATTTGTCCAAGAATCCGTCGAGTTTGTACATCATCTCGGCAATAATTCTTCCTCGGTGAATGTCGGAGGCTCGGGTAGTGAGCAAAGAGCGAAGTAGCGATAACAGGAGACGTTGTCACCTCGATCGGGATACGTTGACGGGATTGGCAAGGTCAAGTTTGGGTGGAACGAGGAAAATTTTGTTTCGATATCGTTAAAGCAGGTTTGGTGAGGCGGAGGATTTTAATCGAGGCTTTTTGAACAAGGGTGCAAGAAACAACGACAAGGAAGAAGGAGACGATGGAACAACGAGGAGGTGGACGACGACGTACCGACGGACAGACGTTCACCACGCGAGTGACTGCTTCAAGCTCTTATCATCGGTCCATCAGTCTCTTTCTCTTCTTCTCTTTCTCTCTCAAGCTTTTACAGCTTCTCGCTCCAATACACATGTGTGAATCCACATAAATATCTGTATATATCCATACAAATAATGTCCCTACGTTCTCAGCCTCTTTTCCTCGGTCCACGGTAATTCTCCTCCCTCTTAAACTCTCCCATCTCTTTTCGTCTATATCCGCGTCTCGCTTTTCTCTCAACAGCCCCTACTCTCGAGCCTCCACGGGCTTCGCCCTCTCACTCTCGCCTTTTGGCACTCACATTCAACCATCTTTTCATCGTAACCAAGTCTCCACATTTATCCTAAATGTCGCTTAGCCATTGCCTACTTAACAGCTATTGGCCAGAACCACGTGCCAGTAATCATTGTTAAAAATCATTCAAATCCTCCTTTTTATACACCTTTTATTTTCTTCTTATCCTTTCGATTCTCCGGATTCTGGTTAAAGCCATTGTTTTCCACTTTCTATTAGTATTAGTATACAAAATTTATATAAAATTGTTGTTTTCCATGAAAGTCGGACTTGAAATCTTCTGGTCTGTGGTCTTTTCACCACAGACCACCAAAGACCATCGAAACTAAATGCTATTTTGATAATTAACCTAATTATTCTACGCAATTATGGAGCTATCATTCTTTTTCAAAGAAATGCTCTAGAATTTTCGTGTGGTATTAAGATCCTGAATAATTTAATTGGTGTTCGAGTGTTATTTTACATAGAACTCGCTTCGTACAGTTAATTGATTCAAATACTGAATTATCTCGATTTTGATTTTCAACGATGATGCTTTCCCTTGAAAGTAATGATTTGTCATGTCTTTATATTCGATGATCATTTTGTATACAATTACGAATTCAAATCTGCAACGCGAGTTTTGCATTTTTCAGAATTTAAATAACAATAATTGTTGAACTGAAAAAGCTGAAAATGTTAATGCAATTGAAGTGTTTCTAAAATTTTCTAAAGTTGCCAATGTCTGTACGTTCTGAATGAGCACGTGAGTCCAAATCCTAAAGCCTGCGAGCCGCAAACTCAAGGAACATCTGGGTGTTTCTGAGACACACTTTTCTTTCGTGTGTCTCTTTTTTTTCGACACATAAGAACACTGCGCGAGACCTGTCCTACACAGTCATTTGAATATTCTTGAATGTGTGCGAGAGACACGGAATCATGTCTCTATCTTCGTCCGTAACGACGGAAAACACTCCCACATAAACAAAAGATTTTTGTTTGTGTATGAGTGGTTTGATCTTTGTGCATCACCACCCAACGTTAAACAGGAACTTAGACATCCAATGGCCACCGTAGGCTCCCCTACCACAGACTCTTAACTTCCACTGATTTCTTGGCAGCTTGAGCTTTCGGAAATCCTCAGTGGTACAGCCAAGCTAAGAGAGGCTCGAATCTAGGAGTGGTCTCTCGAAGAACCTCCTACTCTCAACACCCACGCAAAACATAAATGTATTTATACATCTATTTATACATTATAACTATATTTACATGTGAAATATATCCGTGGAGCCGCAGATTCGTCCACGACAAGAAATATCATTAATGCAATCGCGATATTTTTAATATAAAAAAATTGTACTAATTTACCAGAATTTATAGTAATATTCTGTTCGAAATACATGAAACTTTCATTTTTTTAATGATTTCTTCAAAATTTTGCATAAATATGAAAACCTTGACACAAAAAAAAACATCTGCTCAATCGGTTATTATTTTCGACATAATTTTAAGCTGTTTTACATAATACTATGGGCGGCATGCCCGCGGTTGAGTTTTTTTTCGAATTATTCTAAAATTCGTTTATGCAGTTTTTTTCAACTACATTTTTAATTACCGAACCCATGAATTTTAGAAGATCGACAGGAAAAAAAAGGTTTTTATTTGCCTTTCATTTTTGAATGATAAGCTTTCTTCCTATTCTTGAATAATAGGCAAGATTTTTTTTTTCATTACATATTCATTTATATAGGAAACATAAATATATAAATGAACTTCTTGTATACACATCATATATTTTTTTAAACATAAGTTTACAATATGGACGCTCGAGGCTTTCATTTATATGCATGGTTTGTTATGTATAAGTTTTGGCAAAACTCTCGGGTCTCTTGGCTCTTTGCCCTACGTATGATCTTTCTCTCTCAGTAGCTCGTCCTTATCTTTCTTATGGATTATAATCCTCACAGAGCCAAACATCCAATGATCTGACTTTGTACATGCACGAGGCCAGAAAACGTCCATTGGATGTTTGATTCTGTGAGGGTTCTCTTGAGAGGCGGGGCTTAACTTTTAGAACCAAAAACTCGCAATCACCTGAGTCCCGATTGGATTTTCGTCATTCATTTTTGTCCTGAGCAGCTTTGCAAAATTATACACTCGTTCATACGGAGAGAACAGTAGAAGGATTTTCATGTCATAAAATAACTCGGAAAGTTTTCTACAGATTTTTATTCATTCTCAAAATTTTCACCAGCGTTTATATATTTTCACATTCCTGAAAAGATGTAAAAAGTAAAATTATTAGATTGTTTCGCAATTTTTATTTTTGATCGTGACTGGGGCGAGACTACTTACTACCTTAAGAATCAACTCTGAAAAATAATAACTATAGAAAAATAAAGATTTGAGCGAGCCGTACAAATGAGTAAAGGAAAAAAAAATGTTCAACAGATTTTATTTTATTTTGTTTTTTTTTTTTGTTTCCAAACGACTTGTTCGACGCGAAGCTATTTGGCTTTTGGCTTCGTAGCCAAAAGAAGGGCGGGTTTTCTCTTTCGGCGCGCGAAACTCCCGGCCCAACAAATTAGTAGACATCGTGCACGAAACTCGCCACGATTTTCACCTCCTCACTCTTCCCCTTCCCTTCTTCGCGGCGCATAGTTTTTAACGTGCCGTCGAAGCTGTAAGTTCGCTGTCTCTGCACTGAGGAAACGCGACGAAACCACGATACACTAGCTTTCGTACACATCCCTTGTTCGTTTACGATTTTTTTTCTCATCGCATCCCACGCAATCCAAGCGCACCATGAAAGTCTGACTAATTCGACCGATTTATTTCTAAACGAGTGACAAACGCAACCAGATGCTTGTATCGCACATTTCTATTTTTTTGCACATGATAAACATGTGACACGGTTACGAGTGCGAAAGCGATAATGTCCCTGCACGCATTCGAGCGAGATATGGACTTGGAAAGTGTAGCAACGTGTTTGATTCATTACTTCTCATTAGCGAATAAATATATATTTTGTTTTGTTGGCAATTTTATGTTTCCACTTATGTCATATTTTGTGAAAAATGATATTCACGAACCTTCGTATCACGTTAAAATATACCGACGCTTCTTACGATGTATTGGATTTCCAAATATTCAACGGTCAAAGACAAACTTGTAACCATGAAGAAAACGAAATCTTCGACGGCACACTCGTTCAAACCCGTACCACCATTTTTCTATTTTTCTGAATTTTATGTAAAATACAAGTGTAGGTTACCATTTTGGTGATGAACAATCATTTGGAACCATTTCGATTTCTAAAAATTACCCCTTTTAAAATGAGATTGGACGATTGAAGCCCGAGAAACAAGTGTTAAGAGAAATCCGCGATAGGTGCAAAGGTGTGTCGCCGGAAGGTTAAAATTACGTCATTATGTAAAATAAGAATTTTCTAGTTTCAACGGTGTTCATTTTGTTGAATTCTTTCAAAATTGTATTTCCAAAAACGAACAATACTGAGTGGATTCCTTATTAAAAGAAAAAATCATGTGTCGGCTGTTGTTTTGTGCTTGAGAATATTCAAAACCCGGTTCAAGGTAATTGCCAACATAGCACAAAGTGCTGAAACTTCAAGGCCACCCCTCGGTTCGTTTGAAAACCCGCAAGGTTATACGCAGGAATATTATGGAGGAAAAAAAATTATCAAAAAATTGTATTCGTCTTTGAACGTGGAAAAAGAAGTCCGGCGAAAATACAATCGAAAAAAAAACAAAGTCCCTATGAACAACGAACTCCCTATGTTTCCATAAAAATGAATAATCGTCAGGAAAAAGAGTACAGTGTGGCCAGAGATTTCGTCGTCAATAAAATATATTTCAAGACATCTTAATACAAGTGGAAAACATTAATGACTGAGGGAAAAATACAAAATATTTAACAAACATATACAACAGCGAACGGAGAGTAATCTACGATTTACGGTCTTCTGTTTTTATTACTTTTTTTCACGTAACAATTATTAAATATATGAAACCTATCTTTATACTATGAAGGGAAAATTATTTACCTTGTTCAAATCTTTCGAAACTCGTGTAGGAAGCGATGGAAGTTTACTTCCATGTCTTGTAACAGAGAGTTGTAGTAAATGTAAACAGAAAATGATCACATTGGTAACATGAATTGTGAGATTAATAAAATAATAAAAATGTTATACATATATATTTATATATTCATGTACATATATTTGTATATTGTAATTGTAATAAGGACGACAGACCTGAATTATTTGTACGAAAATCGTGCATTTATATATTTGTAATTGTTCTGCAGTAAAATATCGCCCAATATGCCAAGACTCTCTGACAGTATTATTTTTTTTATATATGAGCTTTCTCTGAAAGTTTTTTTAAACGGTACAAGAGACCGAGAATCAAGGGGACTCAATTGAAATTAAAGAAGTGACGAAATTATTGATAGAAATGAAAAGTAACTTTAATGTTCTGATTGAAAGCTACGTCACTTCCATTGTAACTTTATTGACTTGATGGCTATAACTTCTAGATCGTTGGAGTGTAACCAAAATTTGTTGTCTTCCTTTTCGTAATGATTGAAACTAGTCTCATTTTTCTGTAGATTTTTGATTTGCCTTTTTAATTTGCAGCAGATTAATCTGCGAAGAAATTTCTGGGATTACAGTAAGCGATTTCGACAAAATTCACAGACAAAAACGTTAATTCTTTCATGTAGAGGAAAAACTCAAAATTATTAAAAACTTATTATTCTACGAATTCAAATTCCAAGCCATAAATATAAATAGGAATTAGTGAATTTTTCAGTAACTTAGTGTATAATATTGATCGATAAACTTTTGCCCGATGCCATATTCACTTCGGATAGTGTAAAAACTCGCATAGATGAAATGCGATGAAAAATCGTCTCAATGTTTCTCAGAGATTCAGTTTGAACGCGCAAAAAATGTTCAAATGTCGTAGACGAGTACTACGTATAATGTGTGGGTTTTTAACAGGAAAAAAAACAAGTCTTTTTTCGATCCAATGATGCAAACTTAATGCATCATCACTTAAAGCACAACGTGTGAAATCCTGTGTATTCAGTCATACAGACATTTGAATAGTTTATATTTTTGGTTTTTATGCAGCTATTAATGAATGTGATCTCAATAATTGAAATCCATTTGGAGACTCAAAATATGCGTTCGATTATAAGTACGGTAAATATAAATTGTAATTTTGAACACACGGCAAGCACCAGCTGTTGTTTTGGCAAATACGAATGTATATATAATCTTAAACTGCAATATACTTTTAGGCCAATAAACAGTATAAAAAATGTTGAATAAAGTAGGCAACTCGCGTTTAGGACTGTTAAATTCGGAATGTCACGACAATCTTCGATGACGATGAGTTGCATAAACATTTTTATAAGTTTTACCGTCAATCGCAATGAATGTATAGTACATTCACAAAAGATGTTCTCGTTTTTGAATTAATATCAAGCAATCAAGACATGATCCACATTCAGATAATGGGAAAAGATTGCAAATGGTCATGTGCTCATCGGCGATTGATTAATATGGTGAACATATTGAGAACCTTGATGACAATATCATCTCAGAATGAGTTCAATGGTCGAACAGCTGTTATGCAGATTGGCACGTCACCGGACATGCTTCAGCTTTTAAATTTTCAAGTTAAAAACCATCCTTAAAAATTGCTCGTAGTGAATCGTTATAACGCCGTCCAAATCGTGATCATGTTTTCTGAAAGCTGAAGTGAGTGTCTGGAATCATAGAACAGAAAAAAAATGCAGTAATCGTGAAAATGGAAGCTTTGATAGAGTCGGAAAATGTTTGAATTTACAAGGAGGTTTTTGAGAATCATAAAAGGTATTCAATAAATTTATATTCATTACTGAAACATGTTTACTCTATTAAAATTGCCGAAGGAAATGTTTCTTTTTAATTAGTCTTTTTCATGCTTCTTACGTTTATATTCTTTACTGAAGAAAATTCTTTTTTTGTACTTCGTTTCGATACTCACATACAACACGATGCAACATTGAATAAAATCATCGAAGTAAATGGTGCCGTGTCCTGCACGATCGTACTTGCGTAGAATAAGGTCAACAAGATCGGGTGATAATTGATAACCAAAATTCCTCAATGCAGTTTGTAGCTCTTCGCGGTCAATGTTGCCACTGTTGTCACGATCAAAGGACCGGAAACAATTTTGCCAATCCGTGACGTACTTCCAAAGTGCTCCAAATTCAGAGAAGCTTACTGTACCATTGCCGCTCTTGTCGAACATACCTGGAGAAGCAGGATCGATTTTGTCAGTGTCAAACATACCTGCGCGAACAAATGAAAATTGTAAAAGATATTGGATAACTATTGTCTTTCAGCAATACTTTGCTTTTTTTAGACTCATGCGGCTTCCTAGGGTTTCCAAGAATTTTACCATGCGATCTATGCACCAACGCTCTATCCATAGTTTCCTGCTAGATTCCTAAATGAGAAAAGTGCACAATATCCAATTCTATTTCTCTCACCTATCATTAAACGAACTGTTTCTGGATTGAATGGCATCCATGTTCCATTGGACAATGCCACTTGAAGCTCGTCAGCCGTAATCGATCCTGATCCATCTTTATCAACTCTGTGTCGCATAAAATGTATTAAATTATTCGTAGCAAATTTCAAATTCCTTTTATGGGTGATTACAACCATTTTTCAATCAATATTATAAGTTATGAGCATTTTTATAATGTCCTCTATGCTTCAAATTATACAGGGTTCGTCAATAACTGTCACCACTCGAAATGCGTCTGGTCATATCAGAGTTAAGGCAAAACTATTCTTATGAAAGTTGCACAGGCTATAGGACGGCATTGAGAGGTTTCAAGAATTTTGTCAAGATTTGTCAACGACGTGGATTAATAAAATCCGATGGGTTCAGAGACATTTCAAGTACCAATAGGACTTGAAATTGTCGGCATAGTGAACATTTTGTTGCACAGATATAATTTTTGCACGGATCGAAACCTTTTGCTTTGGAAATAAGAATTCTATTAAAAGAAAATTAAAAAAAAAAAAACAAACGATAAACCAAAACTGAAAATGGAAAAATATATCGAATCATCCATAGAAAACTGCAGTTTGCAGCTGGTGTTTATTCGAATATTTTTCGGTAAACAATCGAAATACTGATATTCGAGTTGTCGATCTACTCCAACTCTTTGAATGTTTTATAGGTTAGGTGATGGAATTTACGACGTATGGTTAACTTATTTATTACATCACTTTGTTCTTCAATTTTTACACAGACAAGTATACGCTACTATAAAAATAGATACTACAAAGTAATCAATTTGATTTTCATACGATGTGTATCTGCAAACCCCACCCAAACTACAGTATAAAGTGTATGGACATAAACATAGCGTTTTTGTAATAAAGAAAAAACATGTGATACCTTGTGTGTACAAAGAGTTCTGAACTTTCAAGATAAATACGTAGACGACCAGATGTTAAATTTGCATATTTTAAAACCGAAAATATACGTACCTCCGGAAAACATCACGAAGAAAATCCTCGCTTGGCATTGGCGAAACGAACGACATTGTATTTTGTATATTATTCTTGATATTCCACGGTACCTTCGCCAAAATATTACCACCGATTGTGTAAATTGCTGCTC
The DNA here is from genome assembly GCA_013761285.1 of Campoletis sonorensis. Taxonomy (NCBI): domain Eukaryota; kingdom Metazoa; phylum Arthropoda; class Insecta; order Hymenoptera; family Ichneumonidae; genus Campoletis; species Campoletis sonorensis. The sequence goes on from JACEOJ010000206.1 coordinate 1,098,357, forward strand.
GTAGAAAAGTCGCTGATGCGTCACACGTGTTGACTGACGTAGCTTTACGTTAAATTCTGATAAAACTTTTATAGATCCAGTATCACTCTACCTATTCAGAAGTTGAGTTGACTCAGTTAACTAACTGCCCGAAATTGCGTACGGGGGGAGGGGGGTCAACAGATATGTTAGATGGTTAGATACACCGGGTGCGTACGTCATACGCAGTGACGTCGCGTGGACCAATCGTTGCGTCGAAAAAAAGACGCTATCTCTATGATGACATTGACGACACCAATAAAACATCGTGTTTGAATGTATAGGTACGTATTTTATGTATGTAGGGATTAGCAAATTTAACCGTTTGGCTGTTTCGACCTCGCTTTCTTCCGCTGAATGAAGAATGCATTATTGAGATTTTTGTATTTGTAATAATAAATAATATTTGTATACAAAATTACCAAAGGAGTTTCCTGTGTTATTTTTTTTTTTTTTTACATAAGAGCAAAGAAGGAGAGTTTGTTTAAACCCGTGGGTATTTCCATCACGTTTTTAAGATATATAATATATGTTGTCCCATGTAACGGTTTTTTTTCTCAACCGGTTGTAAATTTCCCATTCCTTTAATCCAAAGTTACTGGAATCTGCTGGTTAGAGAGTGGTCCCATGGACTTTTTCCCTATCGCTCACCGTTTCGGCAGCATTCGCCGTAAAATAATGATGTGATAAAAACGTAAAAACTTTGTGACTCCCGAAATTCAGTCCTATTCACATATTCAATGGTCGTGACACTCAAGTATCAATAATAAAGACCGACAATTTTCATTGAATAAAATATCGTTGTAGAGTTTAGGAAGAAATATTTTTACATTTGTTTCTCTTATTTAACTGCAATTAAGAAAACCATACCGAGATCCCTAAAAACGCTAATATTCATAATTGAAGTTAATATTTTTCAAAACCACTCAATAATCAGAGATACTCGGGTATGGAAAATAATGCTCGCGAAAAAATGCAGGAAAAATAGATTTTTCGTAAATTTAGAATTATGTAGTGAAATCATCCAGAAGATGGGGAAATAAATAACTGATAAAGTAATCAATCAATCATGTACTAGAGTGTATAAATATTAACCCTAAGCCCTTACAACGTGGCTGAAAACGACCCCAATTTTTTAAGCAAAAAACTTCTTTCCAGAATGGTTTTGTTACTTTTCGTTTCATACAGTTTTCATCATTAAATCTTTACCAAAGACGACTTAATCATTAACCATTCGTTTCGTTATCAAAAAACGAAGAACATAGTGAGTAATTAAACTCTAGTATCGCATATAAGGAACTTTGTAGACTGAGGAATAGATTCTGGGAGCGTTTACGTTCGGAAAAATAGATTGCAGAAGCGTTGCATTGGAAATAAAAAATTTTGCATACGCCGGATCTTTTTGAATGATTGAGGAAACGATTGAAAACACAATTCTGGTTTAATGGTTATTGATATCTTATTTCTATTGCGTTTATGTGCTGTTGTATAATGGAATAAAAAACAGAGTGATGGGCATATAAAAATGAAAATAATGGATGTGTGTTAACGTGCCTTTGGTCTGTCTATTTTCCATGCTCCCATTCTGTATTTTAACCAAATGAGACCCAAATCACGTCCCATTTGCATCCAGCTCCAAAATGGCACGATTTTTGAGCCCTCGATTTCTACCCAATTAACCGCAATTTCCGTTATTGGAATTTTAAGAGTTTGCGCTATATACAACATCTCAACGTCGAAAGCCCAACGCTCGACGTGTAAAGCGCCAAAAAGCGTTCTCGCCGATTCGCGGGTTAACAATTTAAACCCACACTGTGTGTCACGTATTCCACGGACGCATAGCGCCCACACTAAAAAGTGGAAGCCGTGCATCAGAATGAGACGAAAGTAGGAACGTTTCGCCGTTTCTTCGGCTTCCAAATGCGCGCGTGAACCGCACACTACTCCTTCAGATTTCGCTACTTTTTCTGGACGACTTGAATAATCCCCTGGAAAAATTTCACGAAAAATTATATAAAAGAAAAGCTCATGCCCATGATTATAATATGTAGTGGGAACTTTTAACATTGAAAATCACATTTTTTAATTCGATCATAACTTTTTTATCATATTTTTCATTCGCATTTTTAATGTCAATCGAATTCATTCAGAATCAAAATACTCACAACCAACAATGTCCCTCAGACTGGCGTCGAGCTTATCCAAATCACTGAATTTCGTAGCACCATCGGCATCGGCAAATAAAAGTACACTACCTCGTGCACTTTGCATTCCCTGGAAACCAAAGTCTTGATACTTTTAGTGCATTTCAGTGTAGGGATTGATTCGAAAAACGTGGTTCAATTGTTTCATGGTTGAAAAGTAATTTAAATCAGTCGAAAATAAAAAGGACAAGAAGAAAATGATCGAAAGTTAGATTAAAAGTAGCATTGAATGAAAATGATATGAACAAAACTGAAATTTAATGCTAAAGAATTAAAAAAATGCGAGTGCTCGTGGGGAACATGAATTTCATGAATGTAGAATTTTTCCAAAACTGAAAAAATGTATGAATGTACAAAATCTCTTAATGAAAAGGTACCAAAAGATATTGCAATATGGAAAAAACAAACAGCTCTGAGTTTTATAGTAAATGGGGTCGTTAAGACCCAGTACGACCAGTGTTTGACTTAGAAAAAAAACTGTTAACTCACCAATCTAACTGCACCACCTTTTCCTCTGTTTTTAACAAGCGCCAAAACTTTGACAGAGTCATACTTCTTGGCGTAACGCTGAGCTACCTCTACCGTCTTATCAGTACTTCCGTCACTGACAATAATCACTTCATAAGTGAATCCCGAATTTTTTCGTTTCTCTAAATATTCCAAACATTCGTCCAGCATAGGAGGTACTACGAAAAATGGCGAAAATTGTAATGAACATGTGTAAAAAAATCGAATAACTTTGATTCGAGACTTACAGCGGTCTTCTTCGTTGTAAGCAGGAACAATAACACTCAAATGAACGCTCCATTCTTCATCGAGCGACGGAAAAGCCTCTCTTAGTCCAGTTTTTGAATTAAGGTAATATTTTTCATCCTCGTGCCGCCAAACAACTGGATACGGTTTCGTCGTCACGTACAAAATCAGACAGAACTTTGCGAAAGTGAAAAAATTCGAGGTTAAAAACAATAGGGTAGGAATACACAGGGATAACCTCAAAAAACCTTTTAACTTACGATAAACGCGATCGAGAGAAACAAAAGTATTACAAAAGTGATAAGTCCCTCGGGAAATATCATGTTTTTCTCCCGATTCCCGAATTTTCGGAATATCGGCGTGACTAACAATGGGAAAATGGGACTAAATCTTCCACGTCACTTTTCACATGTAACCATTGTCGCCATTATTGGAAAACGTATATAACTTCGACCATATGTTCCTATGTTGACATTTCGGTCATGGCTATGCTTGGCTATGCACACATTTTGCCTACGTCTACTGGAAATCCGAGTCAGACATTACTTTTTTAGTTTCTGTTCAAAGTTTTCACAATCATTATTTTGATCAATTATAATTTCCAAGATGGAAAGATTCTTTTATGCCAAAAACCGGTCAATAAATTTTTGAGGATCAACATTTATCCAGACCGGGCAAAATCATCACCTTTCTTAGCAGACGATTTTTCGTTAACGTTCAAAAGTGCGTTCGGAGTTTGCCTTACAGGATCGTTTTATTTTATTAAGCAATAAAGAACAATTTAATTTGCTCTTAAACTTGTTACTTGTGCATATAAATTGTCGATAGGATTGCGTACTCACATTTGTACTAATTGTTCATGAATATGAGAGTTTTTTATACACAAAAATGACAAAAATTCAAACAACGAAAAATTCCTATTAATTTGTGAACCTAATAAAAGTTTTCACATAAAAGATTTTGGCGGTACTCTTGTGACTCCGGTAGTTCAGATATGAATAACAGTAGAAAACATATATAGTTGTTGAAAATGGTCGTGCATCGAACAAGTCCTTCACGATATTTTATTTATCGTAGAAACTACTGAAAATAAGAGAGTGTTGTCGAGACCTCTTTCGTGAAAAATTTCCATACGCCGCAAGATTGTTTTTGTGGTGTGTTGCTTTAAATGCAACCGTTTCAATAGTAAACGCGAGAACATTATAAGTTTTGTTGATCTTCAAAAACTAGTATCTCATCATGAGGGCGCCTGATCAAAAACATTGTTAGACTTTTTGTCCCGGAATTTGGAGAATCTCAACTTATATCTTACCATTACAAACATTTAGTCGTGGGACACCCTGTATAAGGGTGAAATAACGAATCTTCTTTTTTTGAAGTCGGTTAAAAGCGACGAACGATATTAAAACTTAAACCCGCTAATATGTATCGCTATACGAATGCTGTCATTGCACATTTGTTTTTCAATGACAATTGGGATAATTCACGTCAATCTCCGTTTTAGAAAATATGTTATAACTTTTTGTGAATTTGACGAAAGAGCGCGATCGTTGTATTTGTGTTGAATAAAAGTAGCATGTCTGTAGATGGAAATTCTAAACGAGTTCCTTCGAAAGAATCTCAAACCGGTGCTTCTCAACGGAACGGAGTGAATAAAAAAAATAGTGAAAAAACGACGAAGCAAAGCTTGAATCATGCGAATCCACCGGAACTACAGCGGAACGAGGCAGCAGCAAGAGGAAAACCGGTGGCTGAACGTTTGACGAAAATTAACACGAACGGTACTGATGGCTCCCATATCAACGAAGACGAGGATGATCCTTGTGTGAAAAAAAATAAAGAAAGAAAAGTCGACGAGGACGGTACGAAAGTCCATAAATTTCGAGCAACTCCAGGACAAGATCCACGGTACGTTATTCGCAGTTATAGAAAAAAGCTTTGATCGTTGCAACACAACAATCTATTGCCTTCAGTATTTTTTTGGGTGTTGTAAAGAAAACGCATATTTTATTTGAAAGAAAATGTTCACAATTTCGAAAAGAGCGTTTTTCTGTACAACAATTTTTTTTTGCTGTTGGTGTCGAGGCAAGAGGCCAATTCTTGCTTTGTTAATTCTTAGGTGCCCACAGATTGATTTTTCTTTCAATATTTGAAGTCACAAAAATTGAAAATCCGTACAAAATGTATGGACGTTGTTTTTTTTTTCGTTCTTTCAAGTTAGGCGAATTTGACCATTTTTGAGCGATGATTTCTTAGAATCCCGAAGTATTGGAGATTGAAAAAAAAAAATTCGTTATGTTTCAACCACGCAATTTTCATAATTCGTTTTCTCCCACGGTTCGAAGTTTCCAGCAGCAGAACCAAACTTTACGATGCTACGTCATGTATACGGATTTTTATCGTTGCGAGAAAATTTTGGGCGCTGGTCACGAAGCGTGCACGTGGTTTCGTGATGTTTTTACGTCAATATGTCCAAACGAGTGGGTTCGTCGTTGGGACGAATTGCGCGAAGAAGGTCTATTCCCTTGGAGAGACGTAAGATCGCAAGAAGAACTTCCAGGCGACCACTAATCGTTGCGAAATGAATAAAAATATATTTATATCGAAAATGAAGATTTCTTTGTACATCTTTTGGCATTAAAAACACATATCGGAATTTTTTCCTTCTAAACCCTATTGTAGCGAATTAATCCATATTTTTATTTTATAAAAAATTGCGACGCGTATAAATATATTGGAGCGGGTGATAAATAATTATAAAATCAATGTAGAAAAAATTATTGAAAATTTATTGTACAGGTACAGAGAGGTATATTAACTGTATGAGGTATGTACGTAGCGTAGAGAAATTGTAGGAAAAAAAAAACAGAAAAAAAGTACTAACATCCATGAGGGCACTCCAGGTGCCTTAGGATTCGCCCGAACTCATATCGATTTTCTTCTTTTTATATTTCACAGTGTCCATTAGTGAACGTTCAACGATCATACACGACTCGTCTTTCCCCCGCTTTATGTGGATACTTATCATTTTTCTTTTTAAACATATATATATAAATTTTTTTCGATATTATTTAACACTCGACGGGTTCTTCGGGGACGCGCGTTTGAACGATCGACTTCCCTTTTTTTTTACATTCTTATGAATTTTATATTTATTTACATACACACACAGATGCAAACGCGCACTCGTTAGGAATGATCATCAAAACGTGTCAAAGGAAACGCCTCGTTGATGAAAAAAAAATTACTTTTCTTCAAATTTCGTTCAATTTATGAAAGAAAAATTCACCCCCGAATATTCAGGCTTTTACGATTTTTTGTACGTCTGTTTGGTTGTTGTTTTTTTTGGTTTTTTTTTTCATGAAGAAAACTTACCATCTGGAAGCGGAGCGAATATTCGACCAAATTGGATACCAATTTATCTTCCGTGTTGTTATTTCGTGTGCCAACTGCAAGCAGCACCTGGAATATTGAGAAATAAAAACAGTCTTAAATTTGAAAGTGTTCTCCGGTTTTGGAACCTTTCGATATTCATCCCCAGCCCCGACCTATCAGTTTATCCTGAGGGATTCGGGTACGTTCGACATTTGAAAAAAAAAAGATAATTTGCGTAAAAGTTTTTAAAAAAAGTACCGAGTGTCAAAAGAAAAAAAAAATAGCTATTCGTCTGAACTGAATTTGAACGAAGAGTAATTGTTTATTTGTTTAACGAGTTTCCGTTGGGTTTGTGAATTTTTTTTTTTATGCCCGACTAATGATTAGAACCACCTTACGTATTCGAGTTTCGTGGTGAATCGCTTTATTTGTTTCGTAGCTACGAACAAAGCTACTGGCACTGACGGGCAGGATCGAGATGATAGTATTGACAATCTCCGTCGTTGCAGGTCCCCATGAGTTCGTAGGGACAGAGTATTCCATTCGGATCGATGTTCCTGAATTTAGACGAACAAAACACACAAATTCCCTCAACAATCTAGTATTGATAGTTCATGGATATTTAGGGCCGCACATTTTGTATGAATTCCACTTTCAATTAGCTCCTCAAGAATTCGTCAATATTCATGAAGATATTTTTATTTTATTACTGGAATATTGTATCTACGGACCTGGAGTTTTATTTCATCTGCTTTACGACAGTTGTGTTTCCAAAATTGTTGCTTTCTTTTCAATAGCAAATAAACATAAAGTGTTAAAAGTCTCTAAAATACCGAAAATTTCTGGCACGTTTGAAAAAAACTGACGTTTTCATTTCGTTATGTTCAACGAGTTCGGAAATTTTTTCAAATGCATGTGAATTTCTTTGTAATTATTCTCTCATTTATAGATTTATCCGAAAACTTTTCGCGGACTTTTCGGAATACGGACTGTTCACATGTCTTTATACAAAGTTTCAACATAATATGTACGACGTTTCTGAAGCCTTGTGAATCAACAGTTTTTCAGACATCGCCGCCAAAAAAGTCGGACAGAAGTGAAAAAAAAATATTCAGAAGTATTTTGGAAAATCAACGAATTCATTTTATGCGATGGAAAGAAATGACTTGATTATCTGTTTGAAAATTAATTTTCAAGGACAATTTGTTGGCTATGACTCGATAATTTGATTTTTGCGTGTCAACTTTGTAATTTGAAACGAAAAATATTTAAAATGCTTCTTTCAATGGTACATTTTTCAAAAGCCCCGGGAAAAATAAAAATGAAAAAAAGACAGGACCGAAAAAATGGGCGAGCCTCAAATATGTACAGAAAAACACTTACACATGCAAGAATGATGAAAATACGAGTTTACCGCGAGGGAAAAGAAAACGCTCGAAGAACGCGACATCAACCCACCTTGTAGTTTTTAAATGTGTGAGGACGGAATTATAGGAGGTGTGTCTCCGTTTGCTGGTTTTTCGTGAATCGTTTGGTAAAGAGAAAGCGGGTGATACGGATCTCGAAGTGCCAGGTATAGAAAACCGATCTTCAGTCCGATGATGTGCAGAAACGTTTGAAGCAAGTGATATTAAATTAATTTCTGTGTTATTTGGTGTGGTTGCTTCGGGTTCAGCGTTTTCTACGGTGTCGAGAGACAATATATTTTTGTTTAATCCGGCTAGTTCAAGAGTTTCCGTTTTTTTGGAAGGAACATTTGTTTCTGGCGTGTTTAAAGCTTCAATTTCATTAGACGTAGTGTTTGTTCCCAGTTGATATTGAACTTCCGTTTGATTCGAAGCAACATCTGTTTCTGGGTGAAGAGAATTTTCTGTTTCCTTGGACGGAGCGCTTGTTTCGCAGTTTGAAACTTCATTCACCAAGTGATTGATTTCTGTTGAGCAGAAAGAGTCTTTCTCATCAACATCATTCCGGTTGTTCTGCTCTTCCGTCAATCCCGTCTCTTCGATCTCTTCTATCCGAGGTTTTAGTTCACAATGCGGACATTCTAAGAATGAATCCATTGAATCCTCATTCTCGAGTTCTGGCACAGGATCACTCGATTCTGCGATTGAAACCTCGTTCTCTCTCGTAGGCTCATGATCTTCATGTGCATCGTCTTCATTGTCAGTTTCGCTCATTGATGTGCTTGGCGTGTCAACATGAGTTCCTGACTCATTCAAAGACGCCATAGAACTTTCGGCTCCTATCGAAGCGACATTAGCCATCGCTGATGGGAAGGTTACGTCTTCAGAATTGTTTAAAGCCTTATTTAACGCTGGTACTCTCTTTTTTGACAATTGACGCGTGTGAGTAGCCACCTCCTTCAGTCGTTCGTTCAGCAATCGAGCATTAGTATTCGGTATTCTGAAACATGAAAATGTTTTCACGAAATCTTCACATGGATAATCTGAATCATGCAAAAAAAAATTATCAAATCATTCGGTCATGATTACATGATAATTAGTCACTGTTCCGAACCTCCATTTTATCAGCATGCCATGCAAATATACGGAAAAAAACGCCTGATTGTGTATCGAAGAATAATTTGATTCAAGAATAAGTTAATAGATTCATAGAATAATTATTACTGAAAATTAATGTTTTTAAAACATGGAAAGTAACTGAATTTCTTCAGATTGATTTGAAAAACGAAAGTTTTGAATTCCTTGTTCCAATAGAATTTTTGCACTGAGAAACATGCCATTCATACTTAAAGCATGCTGAAAATAAAACTTTTGTTACAATTATAGATAAAACATTTCGAGTAATTTAGATTTTAATCCTGTGATTGATTATCGCACATTTTTCTAAAGAGTAAACTTCTATTGCCTTTAAAGTGGTTTTAAGCGGAGCATGAAGCTTCGTTTATGTCGTACTTGTAATTTGTTCCTACAACTCGATTTCCAAGCCCTTGGCATATCCTTGAAAGTTTGTAGCACTCTCGACGACCGTGATTAATTTTTTCATGAGTTCTCGTTACTCTCGGCCCCATATCGTTCATTTGACGACGTTGCTCGTCCAATCGGTCCTCAGCTGCTTTGAGTTGTTCTCTCAAACGTCGAACTTCAGCTACCAATTTTGTTTGAATCTCACGCTCGAATTCCCATTGACGAAGGTAACCTGACATTTCCGTGAGGTCTTCCAGGACCATATTCCTAGATTACATTTACAACAATATTTCAGTCTGAATCCACAATGCTGATGGTACAAAAACAACGAAAAACATATATTGGATAAATGATTCAAATTTATTTAACATGAAAACTGTTTGCTTTTTTCACTTTTTTTTCTCGAAAAATCGTGTTTCTTCGAACGAATGAAGGACAATTTTTATTGTACCGTCAACATGGTGTGTATGTGATATAAAAATGGACGACAATTTCATTTCCTTATATATTCTAATAATTTTGATTAATTTAAAAAATTATCTGTCGATGGAGTTTGGGCCACGGCTCTTGAGTTGTAATAAGGTAAGTGTCTTGAAAGGGTAATCGTATAAAATGTCGTATCGTTGGTCAATGAACCCTATTGTATTTGGGTGACGACCAATGCTGACTAAAGCCCTTTCATTGACTCTAAGCGTAAACATCATCACAAATGTGCGACGTTGCTTCGCTGAGTCGTATCGGGTACAACGACAATGTCGAATGCTTCAACTAACTACGAAAATAAACCAAAACAAGTAATAACGTAAGGGACTTTTCAGAAATCCAAAATATTATTATTATCAGAATAATATTGTTAATCACTGCGGAATTATTTTCTACAAAATAAATGCAACATAAAGACTATTATACAAAGTTCTACGTGAATATTGTGTCGGTGTGGATTCGAGTGAATAATTATTATAGTAATCAAATCAAACATTAATAGATTAAGTAAAATTTTTAAAACTAGACCAAAAACTTTTATTGCGAGTTTCAGTCTTTAAATACTGAGACGCGTATTATCACAATATGACGTGTTTTCTTTGCTGCTGGGAGTATAAAGCTATAGAACCGATTTTGAAGCGTGGTTATGTGAGTACGGATGTACGTGTCAAATTTCGAGCCGACGATTAATCCCGAGATAATGAGTATTATTCTCTGTAAGTCTCTCTATCCCTCTCTCTCTCGGACTCGGCAAAAGGAATTTTAATTGTAAACATCGATGCGACAAAAACAGAGTGATGTGATGATTGAAATTTATACAGTGGGTTAATTCGAGTTAGGGAAGAAAGATTGCAACATTTCCTAATAATTTATTAGTGAAACAATCTCGAAGCCCGTACGTACACTAAATTACAAAAAAAATGTATTCGAATGAATAAAAAAGGGATTAAAATTGCTTAGTTATAATTGACACAAAATCTTTGAACATTTCCATAAAATGCACAATAAGAAAAGGAGAAAACTGAATACAAAATATTCTTTGCACAAGATCTAAAATATGTTTTCGAAAGAGCCAATTTTATTGAAAATCCAAATGAATCGTTTGGTAATTTGATTTTTTTTTAAAGATTAGATGAGTTGGATAAAGAAACTAGATCGGAGTGTAATATAACAAGTACACAAGAATTAATGTTCAACTGACCTTTTTGCCACCAAATTTTCTTGAGTCTCCAGCAACAATTGGTTCTGATCATCAACTGAAAGTGTTTTCAAAATTTCAAGTTCTCTTTTAACATCCGTACGAATATTTTCCCAAACTTCTTTTAATTGACTTTTCGATTCTTTTAGGATTGAAGTGTTGGGACTTTGTGTATCATTCAATCTCGTTGATTCGAGATTTTCACGATTACGTAAATCCTCGTGATTGAGAATCAACGTAGAAGCGGTTGATTCGTTGTTGGTGTTCTTTTCATGTTGAGAAAGAACGAAGGTCGATGCGTCGGACCTGTTGAGACTGTTGTCGTCATAATCTTTTTCGATGCTCCTTTTTGAACATGAATCTTCGTTTTTTCTCGTTGCATTATTCTCGTTAAGACTTAAGCTATTATCACAGAATACGGTTTGTCCCATTTTCATATCATTGCTTATGGGCAAAGTGTTCGAAGCGGGCGAATTAATGGCGAAAGGCAAATCACCAGAACTCGTTGTTGGAGCAACTGTTACTTTACGTCCAGCTGGACCTCTTTCCACTTGAATCTTAATGAATCTATTGTTCAATTGTTCCGTTGAGAGAATTCTCAACGCTCCGCCATTCTTTGAACCAACCAGAGGTTCGGTGCGCTCCGTGAGGTTTAAACTGTTTTGTGATAACCCTGAAGACAACATCGATCGATCTGTTTGAATTCTGTCATTGGGTATTTGAATAGTCAACATTTCGTTTCCTTTCAAAGATCCTACAAAATTGTTTGTTCCAATCGTCGATCCGGAGGTGAGACTCATCTTCGCAAGGTTTGTTGATGAGGTCATTTTTACTGCCGGCAAAACACTTGGGGTTTTAGATGTCGGAAGATTTTCAGTGTTCTCTTTCATCGAGGACGCGTTGTTTTGCTTCGATTGTGAAGATGTTTTTCCGGTAAGAATTTTCGTAGATACTTTTGTCGTATTCGATGATTGAACATTTTCATTGAGACATTTTGGAGCCGATGTGATGGCAAGATTTTTTGGAACGGTTTCTGTCCTCGCGATTACTTTCGAGGTCCCTGTGACCGAGCTCGAAATCAATTTTCTTGTAACTTCTATTTGCGGTTTCGCGACTTTTGTAGTGTTCAATGATGCTCCACTTCCATCCATTTTCTCCTGGAATTTCTCTCCGCCCGAACCGACTGTCGTTCCTCCCAGAACTTTAGTGGGAATTCTCGGCCCGTGCAATTTTGCCAGTATCGGTGCAGCGATCGGACTCGCCGGGGATAATGGACCGGGTGGCGTACAAGGGGACCTGATGTTCATGTTCTGAGAATTTACACCGTTGTCGATATTTTTTTGCAACATTTGTCTCTCACGTTCCATTATTTGTTGCTTCAAACGTCGATATTCCTCTTGTTGAGAGACCGGCAAATGACGACGCACGGCCTATCGAAAAAAATCAATGTATCAAAAACAAGTTGTACTAAGGATTCATACGAAAACGAACCAATGGAATCGTGTGTTTAGATTTTATTCATATTTCAACGATTTTTCATCATGTCAAATTCTTAGGATTCAACAAAATTATCACCAAACGACCGAGAAAAATACTATTACATGTGAAACCTTTCGGCACAAGAATTTGTGGCTCGGACAATTATATTTTAATGGTTAGAACGAAAATCATATAAACGTCAATCGTTCATATGATTTTCTTGGATAATCTTGAAACTTTAGTTTCAAGACTATCCTTGCAGCGACTCAACATTTTTATGACAATAAATTCAAATGCCTTGACTAGTGTAAAAAAAGTGAATTTGTTTGCGATGAAAAACTTCAAATAAACTGTTGAAATAAATTTAGGCTACAAACTACGGTCCAGCTATCTTCACGGTCCAAACTTTAAATTTATAAAATCCAAAAACCTTCATGATTGGCAATAGATACAATTAGAGTTTAATCCAGAAATGTTGAAATGTATTATGGCATCGTTAATCATTAGTTTTAGAATAATATTTCCTATATAATTCTTACTTCACATAGATCTTTCATAATAATTTTTTTTCACAGATCATTTCACTTCATTTCATTTCATTTTCAGTATTTCAATCAGGAAACTAGAAAAAGAAAAAGAAAAAATGTATCTTACCAAAGGAGTGCTATATATGCCTAAATCTTTAACGTTCGGGTTGGAAGACGCAGGTGATTTCGTGACGTTCGTTGTAACCATCGAGCTCGTTGTGCTCGTCGTGGCAACATTGGATTCGGTTTTTTTTCTTTGATCTTTGAGAAATTGTTCGAGACTCTTTTCAAAATCGGTAGTGGGTATGGAGAGTGGTTTTTGTTGTTTGGTTGTTGATGTATCGCTCGATTTCGAGGTCGAATTTGTTTCTTGGTTCGGTGAATCCGTGTCGCTGTCGGTATCGGATTCCAAATTAATAACTAATCTCTGAGTTTTCGATGATGAGTTGGTCATTTTGGGGCTTGTGGGTCGTGCATTCTCGTAAGTTATCAAATTGTTAAGGGTAATGTTTCTCGAGCCTGTAGAGGCGTTGTACGAGGTGCTTGCTCTTTGTAGGTTGAGTCGTTTTTGCAGCATGGCATTTTGATATTTCTTCGCATTATTAACGACTCTCGTGCTGGCTAAAGCGGGTAAAGCTTTTTTAGCAATTTTCTTCGGCGGATTCTTGAGAACAACGCTGCTAGAACGTTTTCGCGGTGTTAAGGGGAACGTGGTTGATGAGCACACTGACGACAAATTGCTGTTACTTTCGCTCGCATGAATTATTTTAGCAACTTCGATATTTTTGACTGGATCGATCGGTGGGTCGATTTTCGTAGATGGCACGGAACTCGGTGGGATCGAGGATAGGCTCGAAGGTACGAGCGGTCCAGGGGTTGCGAACAGAGTCGATGAATCGCTGTTATCAACCATTTTGGTAACTTTTTCCAAAGAATTCTCCGAGCTCATTTCCGCGGACGTCGCATCCGAACATTTTGTCATTTGATTCGCCGTTTCCGGTGTAACATCCACGGTTTTAGCTCGTTTCGGCAATGAAGCTAACAACAAGGCCCTCAGCGCCTCTTCATCTTCGTCCAAACTGAGTCTTCTGCTTTTTTCTGCTTCTTCGCTCTTTTTTGACTCTTCCGAACGTTCTGCCACGAGATTCTTCGGCTCCTCACTCGTTTTTGGCTTTGCATTAACTAATGCATCATTTTTCTCTGTGCTTTTATGTGTCTCCAAGTCTTTCGATTTATTGGTTTCTATCGAACGATTGATGCTCTCGCCGGTCTTCGTTGAGTTTTTTGTATTTTTTTCTGCTCCCTCGGTGCTACTAATATTCTCCACAACACGTGGTCTCTCAATATTATATGGAGATCTATCGCAACGACGACGTTTACGTCCACCCCGACGAGTCCTTTTCTTTCGTGGCGTTTTAGTCGAGTTCGCGCCGCTCGAAGACTCGACAGAGTTATTCCGTTCCGGTTTTTTCGATCTAATCGACGGCGAAACGAAGGCAGACGTTTGACTGTTCAAACTTCTTCTCCGGGAGACCCGTTCATTGACTGTCGGTGAACTCGAAGCTCTTCTCGGGGTTCTATCACTCGTTTTTTTTGTTTGTTCGTTTGATGAGTGGCCGATGTACTTATCGACACTTTTGGCTTTCACTTTTTTTGGACTACTCGATGTTTTTGGATTTTGTGATCTGCTTTTTTCATAGCCATTCTCACTTTTCCGAGGACTTCGTTTTTCCAAGGTTTTCGTTGATTTTTCAGGATTCTCCAAGTTGCCCGTTGTCGTTAATGTGGCCGACTTTGTTTCTATCGTAGTCTCTATTTTTTCTTTGGCATCTTCGATCACGTTGTTAATTGGGTTGTTCGAACTCTCTTCGTTTGTAACAGCAGCTGCCATCGCGTCGTCACTAAAAGATGAGTTAAAAGCAGCTGCTGAGGCCATCATAACTTGAGGCTTCTTCAAAATTGGACACAATTTAATAGGCTTAAAAGTTTTCGTTGGCTTCAGCCCTTCTATTTCTTGTTCACTAACGGGACGCATTTCAGCACTTTTGAAACTCGGTTCAACTGGGTTCTCCAATTTTTTCTGCGGCAACGGTTGTTGAAGTTGTTTGTTCGTTTTCAGGATTGCCGCTGGTACGAGGGATTTATTGACAAGGGTAGGAATTTTGTTATCATCGCGAGTGACGTCTGGCAGTCCATGAAGGTAAAGAGGTTCGTTCGATAATAAACCGGAAGTTATGTTTATGGATAAATCTAGATTCGATGGTTCTTTCGTTACCGGTACTAAAGGACTTCCGTCGAGATCAATTTCTGGCAATTCATCGATAATTGCGTCGTAAAATTTGATACTTTCATCGTCTTGTGGGAAAAACATTCCCAGAGTATTCATCGCTGACGGACGTTCCGAGGGTTGTTCATTCGACGTTAGTGTCGTTTTGGATGTATTTTTTATTTCAACCTCGTTCATAGACATATTCAACATCATGGGTACAAGATTCGATTCTCCGGTCCACGTGGAATTTTCATCTGGATTTTCGCTCGTTTCAGCGTCTGGACATTTTTTAGACCCGTCAACGTTCGTGTCGAGTGAAAAATGAGTCAATTCGGGGTCATAAATCGGTGCATCGGTTGGCGAATAAGGGGTTTCAATGTTCACCATACTTTTCGAAGTAGGTGACGAAATAAAATCCATTTTCGAAGCTTCTAACGGTTTGGAAGGCGAATAAGGTGCGTCGGGATTTTCTATATAATTCGTGAGACTCTCGCCACTCGTGTAACCAGATCTCTCAGGCGAATGAGACATACTCGTAACCTTGTCAGTGTTTGTTCTGATGCTTTGTGGCATCACGCTTTTGGGAGTTGCCGAAGAAATCGGCGGTGAAAGAGGAGCATCGGCGCCTGTATCGCAGTTCACTGGATCTTTTTCTACTACAGAATTTGTAATTCCTGTCGATGAATTTGAAATTATTTCTTCCGGAAGAATATCTTGTGGCACAACAACGGGTAATTCTTCGTCCACGTTAATTTGCCTGACGGTCAAATCATCCGTAGGTGAATATGGCATTGAATCTTTTTCACGTTCGACGTCAGTGTCGAGTTCCATGTCTTCAGGATTATTAGTCTCGTCATTGCGAATCGGTGATTTTGGGATCGGTGATTGAGCGCTATTGTCCGAAAGCTCATCCGGTATAGGAATAGCGTCAAGAAAGCTGAGGCTGAAAGGACTCTCGTTTCTAGTGTTGTTTCCGGAACGGTTTTTTCTCGATCCAAGACCACGCTCGACTCTGTTCCGATGTTTGTTCATGACGGCGGAATGTAAAGCTATCATACGTAATTCGAGGGCTTCGCTGTCGTTCTCATCGCTCAAATTTCCTTCGATTTTCGCAGAAGAATCGTTACTGGATTTCGCTCCTTCCTCCTGCTTATTTTCCGTTTTTTTTTGCTTCGTCTCAAGTGCCAAACGTCGCAGTAATTCGATGTCTTCATCTTCGTCCTCCTTCGATTTTCCCCCATCCTGTTGTGTACGCCGATCAACGTTGTTGTTTTCCACGAGATGATCACGCTCTCGAGTCGCTGATTTTTTTTTAGCACCACGAACTATCGTCTCTTTGTTCTTCATCATATTGTCGAGCTTTTCCTTCAACGATGAGTGCTCTTTGCTTCTCGAGCGTTTGTTCCTCGACGAGAAGGTTCCAACGCTCTCAAGATGACGAACTTTTTTCAATAGTTTCGAGGCATACATGTCTACGTGTGCCGGAGAGCCTGCCGAATCTCGAGACTCTCGAGACAAGTCGCATCTCACTGGCGAACGAGACGATGTTCTTCGCGATGATCGCAATTTTCGCGATAACCTTCTTACCATTGGGTTCACGTGATTCAATACCGGAGATCGCGACCTTCTTAATGGCGAACGAGACTTTACGTTACGCGCTGGTCGATATCGACGAGATGGCGATCGCATCAAACTTTTTTCTACGACCGATGTCGTACCGACTTTATAACGAGGCGACGTTGAATCTCGATGATGTGATCTCGATGGATGTACCGCTTTTACTAGCGGATCTACAATCAACTCATAGGGATCCACGTTTCCCAGTGTTTCTGGCAAACTCCCTGTCGTTATGTCCGCGTGTTGATTACGTTTTTTCTTCTTTTTCTTACGCACTTTCGATGATTTTGGACTCGTCCGCGAAGCCACATGCTTCGAATTTCCTGGTAAACCAACCACCTCCATGTCGCTGTCACTTGATATCGGCACCAGATCCTCATCATTCTTCTCCTGCAGTGTCGACGTAACGTGCTGCTTCCCAATCGTTCCGCTTGGCTCTTTCACGTTTCGACGATTCTCCTTTCCATGGTCCCCATCTTTGAGAGGAAATTGAACTTCTACTTGATTAGAAACAGTGAGGGCATAAGAATTTTCTGGCTTTCATTTGTTTACTCAGATTTAGTCATCGACGCAGAGAATCTACATGTTGACTTAGTTATTTTAATGTACAACAAGTACTTCCTAATACGAGCTACGCTCTATTGCAATTAAATTATTTAGTTTCCAACGAAAGACCCTGTTTTTACTCACTACGAAATTACTTTATGAAAAATCTTTGATCACCAATATCAAAAATACTTGAAATACTTTGCAAACATATTCACAGCACGAGCTTTACTGAGGAATGCCTTCAACACTACAAATAATTATTCGGGGTATTCGCTGTTATTATTTGAGGCATAAATTTTGCAAACTTGTTTTACTACAAATTTTTATCTTCCAAAACAAACTTTCCACGTTATTGTAATGGGTATGTACATGTTTATAAAGAACGTCATTACAGCTGAAAAAATAATTTATGTGGTGCTCGCAGTGCTGTTATTACAAGTGGGAAAATAATTGCATTGAAAAAAAGAGGATATTCGGCTCTGATAATAGACAAAATTTTGTTGTTTTATAACAACGATGTAAAATTTGAACTCATGCTTTTTTTTCGAAATTGTATGAAAATTCTCATGAACCAAAATAAGATGCAGGCTGTATCACATTGAAATGGATGATGTATTATAAATGTCTATGTGTATACAAATGTCAACCGGTAAATTAAATTTTTTATATTGTGTCAAAGTTTCAAAAAAGCTGGAGTTACAATTTTAAATAGGAATAAAGTCATAGCGATTTAATAATGCGTAAAGGTTTGAAAATACACAATATAAAATTAATTGAGCAACTTTTTTCAGAGTAGTTGAAAGGAACGGCCGAAAATGATGTTGAAAATGGCAAAATATTATGCCAATATCAGATTTTTGACGAACAATGATATTTCTTACAACGTACAAATCCGCAGGAATAGCTAGCAACTTTATTAAAAGTTTCAACAGTTCTACAAGATTCAACAGCCAGATGTTTTCAAGCTTTTATATATTGACAGGCGAGATGACTTGCCGACATGACTGCTAGGAAGAGAACTAGGTTAGGAGCGTTATCTGGTTTGACCTGTGATTGTATGTTTACAAAGCAAAAAAACGTGAGGTTACGAATCAGCGCGCATCCTTCTCGAATTTTCGAGTGAAGATTTTTCACATCGTTCGTCTGATGAAAATTAAAAAAAGTTTAGCCAAGACAGAAAAAAGGCGGGCATATGGGCTAAACCTTTTTGTATTCCGATCTGACGAACGGTGTGGACAAATTTCACCTTGAAAATTTGCAGCTATCTCTCTTGCGTTCATGGCGGCTCAGTCGATTTACAAATTGACTTAAAAATTTTTTACAAGCTCGAAAAACTTACCTTGTCTACGATGAAGTCTACGACGAAGTATTTTGGCATAGTTGCACCAGGGAGAACATTGTTGAAGTGACATACAGCTCGGGCATCCACCATTGCGAAAACCCAACCTATAATTAGGATGACTCTCTTCGGAGGAGCTTACATCCTCGAGAGATATTTCACCCTCTTCCTTCTCGTCGAATATTTCAATATCGTCAGTGCAAACGCTCGACAGATCACTTGCCATTTTTTTTCTAAACTTACCCACAAATGAGCAAAGTTATATATAATTAATATATAACATCAATATATATATGCTACTGTACAATACACACAAACTCTCATTCATTCTCTTAAAATGTCGTTAACAAAAAATCTTTGGGTGTGTTTAAAATCTTTTTTCTCTGCTGTGCCAGCCAGAACAAAGGACACTTTTACGCATCGAACATGTTACTCATACAAATCGTCTTGGCCCCCACTAAGGGATCCTCATAACCCCGTCGAATAGCCTTCAAACCCTCCCCCAAAGAACTGAAACTAACACCAGAAAACCAATGCCTCAGAGCCTAAAATAAAAATGATTTTTTAAACAAACAATGAACTCGCGATTTTCACGATTTATTTGCAATTTAAAATCCGCGTTAGATCACTAGCTCGGTACTTTTGTTAACGTCTCTTTCTAAAGTATGTTCAATAACCGCCATCTTGAATCAACACTGGTGTGAAGTGGGAGAGGGGCTTTTCTTTACGAAATATGCGTGACTTGTGACGTAGCTGCGATTTCGCTCCAAATTTTTGGCGCTAATCCCACTGCATTTGAATTTTTTTTTTCGTTTTGTCCTTACAATAGAGAAGACATGAGACTTTCGACTTCGATTTCAAAATTAATCGACTGCTATTTAAACAAATCTATTGATTACGTGTATCAAAAAATGTACTAAATTGATTCATTCATAATGGAATTATCAAAAACATAAAACTGTTAGAATATGAATAAAAATAAAATAAACACAACAATAGTGGGAATGTAATCCACAATGAAATTTGAGTGCTTAAGCAAAGCAGGAATAGGGTTCATTATGAGACAATATTCTTATAATAATTTATACAATAATAATATATAATAATTTATAATCTGGGTACGAATTATGCTACTAAGACTCTCTCAGAATGATTAGATTCCAAGGACAAGAAAAAATATGCGAAAATTCGATGGCTTTACGAGGAAAGAAATATCTTGTTGATTTGTAACAATATTCCAATTTTATTAAAATAAAAATTTTACTCATCTACGGTTATCCCATATTTTTTAACCCACGACAAGTAATACTCGATTTTCTTCGTGCATAGTAAAGTCATTTTTTTCGTCAATTCCGGGGCTGTATCACTGATGTGAAATTTTCTCATGAACGTGCGATCGTTCGATTTATCTTTATGCGATAATTGTTTTTTCGCATTTGTGAACAAATGATGCAAATCGGAGAGAGCTGCCAAAACGTAGAATGTCTGATTTGATTTTTCGGGGCCGTTGATTATGAGGTTGACTGCTTGTTCAGTCACCAACATCGCTTCTTCGTTCCCAGCTAAGGATGGATGCTGTGAAAGTAATTTGGATGAAAAGAAAATTAGCAATAATTTTACACAAATGAATGATAAAAGAAAAATCCATAATTATTTATAAGGAAAGTCGCTTCCGCATAAATTACGATAAAGTAAAAATCAATTGTGTAAACTCACATCCATAAATTTTTGCGAAACTGCGTCGATCGCTGTCTTAGAATTTTCATATACTTTGTTTTGCAACATATTTTCGGATAGCTGAAGAAATATATTGACGGAGTCCTTCGCCGCATTTTGATGGTCACCGTTACAATGGAGCACGGTATAGACGTAAGCGTATAAAACATTCAATATGTTGAATCGAACGAATGGTGAAGCTTTCTGTGGCACACAAATTTTTGGTTAAATAATGCGTTTTTCGGTCGGTAGTATTTTCTCACTCAGCCCTACGATTTCTCACTGTTTTTCAATATATATTTTTTTTTCTACCCAAAGGGTAAGCAAATTTGATAGAAGTTTACGGATGAAAATGAAAGATCTTTTTTGTTTTAATTTCAAGTGAGCTTCTCAACTATAACAAAAAATTAATAATTCTAAAGACTTTAGTAAAGTAATTTCATCAGAAAATAAAACGTACCATCAGTTCATTGAATGCAGGCACATCAAGAATTTTGGGACATTTAGCCACGTACTCAGGCTCAACATTATTATCTATGATTTCCTCAATAACTTTTCTTTCTGACACATCCGACCACCACGGAATCCACTGAGGTAGAAATTTGTTAGCTTCTCCATTGCGCAAAGTTGCCTCAAACTCTTGTTTCTCTGTGTTGGTCAATACAGCCCACAGTTGGTTTGCGTCATCTAAATCGACGCTTTTCAATCGTTCCATCAAGTCCGGAATCTTGGAATCACAAAAAAAAAACAAAATTTGATCGTTTTCTGTTAGGACAGAATTTATGCGTGGAATTCGTTCGAATTTCATAGTACAGATAATCAGTTTGATAGTTAGAACAAAAAATGTACTGTTTCTGACGAAATATCTCAGATAATGTTGAAGTAGCATTGTTATAACGAACGTGATACTTATAAAAACCAAAAATACAATTATGATAGTGAACGATATCAAAATATAACCACTGAAACAAAAAATGTCAAATAATTTAAATTATGAATTTTTTCAAGTTACTTATAAATTTTACTCTAAATATTATAACATTCGCAAAAATAATGGTTTGTAGAGCAACAACGATAACAATAAAATTATAAGCAAACAGGCAATTTTATGTTTGATGCAAGTTCTTCCAATTTGTAAAAAAAATGTCTGTATGATTGTGAAAATAAGATATACTCTATGGGAAATAAAATAATTGTGCAACAGGTTCCTTGAAGTTTTATATCTCAGGGACTTCATGCTAAGTTTCTTTATTTTTATTATATCAGCAATTCCGGAATAATTAAACGCATGGCGTGGCAATGTACTGTGTGAGCATCAAAGTTCAATTTTGAAACTGTGTGTGTGTGTGGTTAAAGGGTTGAAAACCATTGGAAGAGAAACATGGTTGTACGGCTTACATCTTCTTCATCGTCCGAATCCATCAAATTTGTAGAGTCCTCATTGATAATGTCATCTTCGCTGGAATCATTCTCAAATTCTATATCCTCTGCTTGCATCCTTTTCAAAATTTCGATCATCCTGCGCCTTGTCTCTGGATCTTGTTCCTGTACTTTGAGCTCTTCTTCGACACATTTCTTGTAAAAGCTTTCGGAACACTCCAAATGCGATTCTGATTTATAGCATTCCAAGGAACAGTAAGGAACTTCGCATTTCGGGCAAGTATAACGTTGTCGCGATGCGTTACACCTGAAATTATTTGTTGTACGAGAACTTGGTGTTTAACCTAAATGATTACTGTTTTTCGACCTTACAATTGACATAATTGCTGACCATTGCTCCCCGATGAACTAGTTCCTTCCATTTTTCGTTCGTTCATGTATTACAATAACTTTCCGTCAAACGATACTAGCAAATGTTAAAAATGTATGTTCGGCTTTGTCCTCCGTGTTCCCGCCAAAATGGCGAACAACAAAACTGCAAGCACGAAAAACATCAGATGTTTTGCATGGCGTCGATTTGTCATTCGCGTAATTCACGGCAAAAGTTTCTTGAAAATACCAACTGTTGGTAACAAAACAATAAATTATTGTGCGACGATGTGTTGATAAAAAAAGTTTTCGAAAATGCAAATTCACTCAATCGATAGATGTCCCATTTTTCTAAAACAATTTATGATCCGTTCAATAGTAATTTCCGGTAAAACAAAAGAAAATTAAAACGAAATAATGCGATCTGCTCACGATTATTTTTATTGACATTCATGATTTTTTCGAACTCAATTTATCCTTTTACTTGTGATTTATGGAAAAAAAAAGTGATTAACCTTAATCAATGTAGTGAGTAAACAAATAATAGGTGCTATGTGTGTTGGAATATAAAGCGACGACTCCACAGGATTTGTCGGACCCATTTAAATTGATAAAAAACAGTTGACCAACGAAGATGTTCGTTACTTGACACTTTATTTTTTGAGAGAAATTTTGCTATTCTCGTAGTCTATCACTGCACATAAATGTTAGGCTCTGTTAAATAAAGAGAAAAGGAAATTCCCTCTAAAAACAAATCGTAGGCAATTGGATATTAAACACTGAAACATAATCTTTCACGAATCGGTGGAGTAATTCTCGAGACATGCGAAAAAACTGATTTCCTAGTGTTGAGGATTCAGAAAATCGTGACATGTGATTTTTGCAACACATTCTTGGACATAGTGAATATATGGAAGAAAGGTGCTTGGTGTATGCCTCTTTAAATAAAATTTCTCGAAAACAAGTAGTAAGACAATGAGACGTATAAGTTTTAAAGCAAAAAAAGAACCAAAACAAGGACCTTAAAAATTTTATTAAACGTTAAATCTCATGGAGTTTACAAGATTATCTTACTTATTCATTTTATTTCAACGAACCGAGCTCAGAAATTCCGAATACACATCGTGGCGTACCCAGTGGCAGAAATGTCAAAGAGTATTTTCCTTGAACGATCTCAAAATGATTTGAATTGGAGTACGATATTCGGAGGGCGCAAAAAGAAAAAGTCGGATCAAATGCAACTTCGCAAAAACTTGTGATTTCTTAGTTATTAGAGTGTCAGAATTTCGGAGGCGCGTGATTCCAAAAGGTGTTCCATCGAATCTACGGCTTTGCACCAGCCGGTGAGCTGTTGCACCATGTTGGCGATTTGGTTGCGATCAAGCACACGCGGTTGAACCCAAGTCATATGAACCGTTTCAGCTACTTGGTCGATCGCTCCACGGACGAGTCCTTGAGCCAAAGCCTTCATGACCAAAAGCTCAACTTCCCCGATCGGTAAACGAGTTTCTTGCGATATTTCCGTGAACGTCAGCTGTCTGTATCGAAAAAAGAGGATTCGTGGTGGCATTAAAATCTCAAAAATAAAAGACAAATACATGAACTTCCGTTGTTCTGTTAATTATTTTTTTTCCAAACATTTGTAATTCAATTTGAAACCGATATCTAGTCAATCTCGGTATTTGCTAAAAAAAAGTTCACAAGGCATGAAAGTTGCTTTTACAAGTTACTCAATAACGGAAGACTTTATTTTTATTTTGTTTTGTGTTTTTTTCAAACTACTTGAAGGACCAGAAATTTGCACTCACCGATTGTTAGCTTGTCTCTTAAAAGTCATTTCCATCAGACATAGAAGTGATATTTTTTGCCTCAATTTAAGCTCTTGAGCTGCAAGATCAGCGACTTTGCTCCACTGTGGTTTGAGTTTTTCCAACGCTGCTATATCTCCAGCATTGAAAGCATGGAGAAGATCTACAAGCCAAGAGTTTGTCGTTTCTTTGAGTGATTGCAGTACTGGATGAGCAAGCAATTCACCCAAATTATAAACTCCTTCCCCAAGGAGTGCGGCGAGGCCCAAGAAAAAGGCATGTTGTTCCTGCTCTCGTTTACTTAGCGTGTCGAGTTCAATGCACCCAAGATACCTGGTATTTTAAATAAGAAAAAAAAGTTTTAAAAGTTTTCAGTGAAATGGAGATTCCTTGTGTGTTTCGGTGTGAGTGGAAAAATAGGTTAACGCATTCTAAAGTAGGAACTTTTGATTTTTTCGCAATTTGACTTTTTGTAAATTGGGTGCAAATTGACATGGATTAAGATAAAAGTTTCACGGTATTGATAGAAATTGAAATTGCACATCAGAAAAATATCTTTCCTGAGTGTCACCATGACAAAGGAATTTTGTCAGGGTATCCAATGGTACTATGTCAGAAATTTTCTGTGTAAGAAAAAAAAAACAAGTGTTTTTACCTTAGAGCAGTTCGATAATACTCAGCGTGTTTTCCCTGTAAGCGGTAAAGTCTACTGGCCAAAAGATAGTATCTGCCATGAACGGTAGTAATACCATCAGCATTGTCCAGCATGACTTCCACTTCGTCAATGATTTTTTTAGTTTTTTCCTGATCATTGAGTTTGTCGAGCAGTATTTGTCCGGCCAAGACTTTGCACAATGCGACAGCTTCATTGTTGCTAGATACTTTGGGCTCAGTTTTTTCCAAGAATGTTATGGCCTCTTGTTTGTCTTCGAATTGGACGATGACGTGAGCCAGTATTTCAACAAGGGACAAAGGATTTATTCTTGAAAGAGAATGTTTTTTTTTTTAACCATGAAGTTTATCGAATCGTCGAAATGGTGCAAAGAGTGAGGTTATGTATAACGAGGAAGAAGCAAAGTAATTACAAAAAATGAACTTACTTGCTCTCGAAAGTCGACAAAAAGTTTTTGTACAGTTGTACCAAATTATCAGCCTTCTGAAGCGCTGGATGTTTCACGAAAACTTCCAATTTTAGTGTAAGTTGATGCCAAAGCCTGCAAGTCACCCAAAAAGCGGAGTGTCACAACAACAATAATCAACGTCCCAAGTGTTCATTCGATCAATAATATTGTATCAATAAATTTCGTTACTTTTTGTTGTAAAGCTCTTCCAGTTGAACCCATTCGGCAGCCAATTCCTTGTCGGGTACATTTTGATTTTGACTTAAAAAAGTGCTAACGTCCTTCGGGACCGCGAGGGCTGCCATGTTTATTGACAATGACCCGGCAAAATTTTCTCTGCGCAGACGCCGCTAATTTTTTTTTACAAAACGCTATAGTGGCGACGTCGCGCGGCCATCATCCTCCGACTGTTATCATTGGCGTATCCGCCGTTATTTTTTTGTTTCCTCTTGTCACCGTTGCCCCCGTGGTTGCGTTGTTGCGTTGTTGTGCGCAATTGCGCTGTTACTGTTTTTCGTACAAATAATACCGGTGCACCGAAACTGCTATGAAAAATTGAAAACCTTCATAACATGTCCCGATGTGTATAAATCAAGAAAAATTCACTTCGTTTATGTAGTTCTTATAAACTGCTAAGCGTATCGTCGTACAGATATTTCGCTTCGCGGTACCTCCAAGATTGAGATTTTGAGGTTAAGTTTTTAAAGTTTGCGCGATGCTACAAACAAAAAACCGTGTAAAGAACACTTGAAGCTTTTTTGTTTTGAAGCAGCAAACTATTTAAACATTTTCGAAATCCAGCGCAAAATGAACGAGCCGACGACCTTAAAACGACCTAAACCTTGCGATGGCGAGGAAGAGTTATTTCGCATGCAAGAAGAATTCTTGCGAACGAAACAAGAACCTTCGGCAAAAGTCATCAATCTTCGAATTCAGGCAAAATCGACAGTCCCGATGGACACCGACATTTCCGGGAACGTCAAACCAAGTGGGAGAATTCGATCGAAATTTGCTGAACGTAGAGCTCTTGCGCAGCAGCAAAAACTCTCCACTTCTCAGTCTGATGGACCAATAATAAATCCTGATGTTGAACAAACCATTGACCAAAACGAGACTACGCAAGTTATTTCAAATCCTGTGCAAAATGTACCGATGAATCCATCCAGCATTATACTGGGTACAATTGTAGAGAAAAAATTTGCAGGAGGAAAGAATCCATTAGCGTTTCCCAACAGTACATTTTTTGATAGCAAACAAAAAGGCTTCCCCGAAGTATTTGTTATTGACCAAAAGGTACAGCAGCCTTTTCTTTATTTTAAATCGAACAAAAAAACTCTAGAAACGGTCTCAAGATTTTAAAGAAGCCATACGAACGATGGCAGAATTTTTGTAAATTCGTTGACTGACAGAAATTATGATCAAAACAAGTGTGCTAATAGAGGGTCGATTGAATATCACATTAAAGAGAAATTTACAACTCATTTGGTACTTTTTTTGCTTCTGAAACGATTTTTTGGTGAACGTTTTTATTTTCACGTGATTCACTCCAATCTTCATGCAAGTACATAATACTTTGAAGGATTTCTAACTCAATAATTTATCAATAAATGATTCCAAAAAAAGAATTCACAAATAGAATTGGGTTTATCATATATTTTGATGGAAAGATTCTTGCATAATATTTTTAGTTCCATATTAAAAATATATATACATAGAAAAATAATAGAAATAAAATATATTGTGCATGAACGAATATTCTATTGAATTTATTTTTCTTAATCAGAAGCTTGTTGGTTTGAAAATCTCTAATAGATAAAGATATTTTCAAAAAATTCACGAGATTGTCAACATAAACTAAGTTTTACAACATTATTTTTAATCAATAGAAGTTCATGAAAATGTATATCTCCGGTGTTAAATTTATATTTTTCCCGTTTTTCAAGGCATCCAGTACTGCAGGGAGCTTATTTCTCCAGCAAGTATCGAGAAACTCGAAACTGCAAATGACACTGAATTCTTCTAAAGAAAAAGCAGCAGCTGTAGTTCCTGAACAAAATCTAAGAATACAAGATTCCTTGAAGCAAGAAATCCACGAAGCAAATTTGGAAAAATTGAAAGAAATGAGTAAGGATGAGATTCTTCAGGCAAAATCTCAATTGGAGAGTATGTTAAGTCCGGACCTTATAAAATTTCTTCAAAACAAAAAGAAAAATGTGAAAGGATCGATGATGAAAGAAATGGTCGATAATAAAATGGAAACCGACGAACAAATGGAAAAAGAGTCGTCCAGGAAAAATAGCATGGAAGTAAAATGCAATGATGAGACTAGGCCAGTAGTAGAAGAAAATTCGATGAAAATGGATTTTGAAGTTGAGACGTTAGAGAAAGATACTCCAGCGATTGAATTAGCAGAGGCAGCAGCAACGGAAGGATGGATGCACATGGACACAATAGAACGTGAAAAACTGGAATGGATGAAAGACGTAGTTCCTAAAACAGATAAAAAAGCAACTCCAGAGGAGCCATACAATGCACGTTTTGATTTCAACGGTATCCTTCTGCCATTTCACGACGAAAATCTCACAGTCGACAAGGGTTTACATCATCATGGTGAGGAGCCTGATCGTCCAGGATATTCCTTGCAAGAATTGTTACAATTGAGTCGTTCGTCAAATCAACAACAACGTTGCACGGCTCTCACAACTCTGGCAAATATAATGGAAAAAAGTCGTAAAGGATGGTACGACAAAGTTCTCGAGCCTGCTCCACTCGTTGCTCTTAATGAAAAAAATATTTTACTACTGCTGAGGTTCTCCCTGGACGACACCTCTGTCGCAGTTGTCACTGCTGGTATGCAAGCGCTTCGTGCTTTTCTGTACAGCGAAGCTGATGAAATTTGCTTGGACAGACTCTTCGGTTGGCGCTATCCCGATGGCAGCATCTTAGAACCTGAATTAGCTGCTCCGAAAACCGATGTCGCTGATACGAGCAATTTGAAAGATCACGAACTTGCTCAGTTGGATACCGTTGCTGCTGCCATTCGATCGGATATCGTTCTCCGCTTGAGGTAGAAAATATCACAAATTTTCCGTACTAGTCGTTACTTTCCCAAAAATGTAAAAAGCAAGGGACAAGTCTTTTCACATGTAAGCTCGTTGCCTACATCTGCAAATACTTATTTTTAATCTCTCTATCGAAATATTTCCAGAACCAAACGATTTGTAAATTGCATATTTTCATTTGATTTGTTTCCAGATATATTTTGAACGAAATGCATCCACCGCCACTAGGAGTAACCGCAGCTTTAGAAATTTTGACACGTTTATCGAGACAATCACGCACAACAGCATTGAACATTGCTTGCACTCCACAGTTGCTCGAAAGCATCGTTCAAAATTTTATTCCTGCCAGCTTGAATCGATTCAGTGAGTATGCAAAAAAAAAAACTCACAGCAGCAAGTACATAAAAACAGATCCTTGAAATAAGTGATTTTATTGTAAAACCTGTTCTACTATTTTTCATCATTTTTTAAATTGGAATAATTGAATTTGCACGAGAAATCTTATGCATATTTTGCATGAACTTTATTGAAGACTAACGATAACGATTCGCTAATTGAACGTGAATTTTTTCCCAGGTTCCGAGGATCCAACGAAAAACGCATACGGTTTTCCGAGCATCGCTGCTCTTAGATTTTGTCGTGTACTTATCTCGTACGCGGGAAGACCAGTCGCTGACAGACTCGACAAGCTAAAAATTGTTCATCGCATCATGTCGTATGCGTTGGATGAGTCGATGTCAGTATTTCATTCTTTTGTTTATCTCATTTTTATTACGCCCGACTAGTAGTTTATTCATCCAACAATTCATGCATTCAAAACAGAGTAAACATTTTGATTTAATTTGAGGGAGTCGTTGTTTTTTCAGCAGTTGTTTGTTTATTTATTTTTGTATAAAACTGTATTCTTCGATTCGTTAGTGCAAAAATTATCAAAACATTATGCTAAAAGATTCGAAAAAAAAACATACTAAATATCGGTCACAATCTTTCAGTTCTAGATTTATCGGAATACGTCTTTCAATCGAGAGTTTACGCCTCTGGAAATTATTGTTATTGCAAAATGTGGCATCCGACAGTGTGGCTGGGGCGCGGTTACAGCTTCTCCCACAATTGCGCCTTTTGCTAGATAACCACGATCTGGGTAGTTCATCGGAGTTAGCGTGTGAGCATGCAGCTGCTCTGATGAATGTTTCGGTCCACGAAACGTTATTGATATCCCACATAACAGAACTGTTGACCAAGTGGACTACGCAGCTGGCGAAAATCTCCACGCCCACGGTACATAAATTTGACAATATCAATATTTCGTAATAATTGAAGATAAATTTTGTTTGATTTTTTCGAAAGTTCTTAGGAATACCTGATAGAAACATCTTGGAAAATTTTGTTTCAATATTTAATTAATTATTATTATTATCATTGATTAATTAATTGATTAATAAGGCTTAATAAAAAGCGTGATAAAAAAATAAACATCCTTATTGATGTTTATTTTTTGTTACAGATTTTTTGAAATTACTCCGTTTTTATTCTCCGATTAACTTAGGAATCATTATACAAATAACTTTGTCGATGTTTACTCCAAACTTTCTGAATTTGAACATTAATTACGCCCAATGATTTTTACATTTTTCACAGTGGTGTCAAACTAAACTGGTTGCAATTATCGTAGCGACACTGAAAGAGCCTTCCTCATTTAAATATCAGTGGATGTCGAATTCTAACATTCTCGATAGGTTATGGTAAGATTGAAATTTTGTATTCATTAATGGAATATTAGAATATTTTGTAAATAATTATTTTGATAATTGATCCCAGTTTTTCGTGAACTTTTATTTATTTCACAAATAGTGTTGAGTAAACTTTATTACAAAAAGAAATAATACTAATTCGGTTTCTTGTAAATAACAAATAATAAATTCTCTAATTGATTTTCAGTTCCTCATCGAATTTACTGAGCGGTTACGAATCCTCGAGTTCCCGGGACCCTTCATCGCTCCCGAGTCTGGGAGTATTGACGGAAAATGGCGAGCTCCAACCTTCGGTGTCATTACATTCCGTTCTACCGTTTCTTGGGACGTGGATCAAAGTTTTGTGTGATGACAAGGACGAGCTTAGACTGGACGAGCTTAGAAAACTCTTGAATAACAAGAACTTCTTGAAGTACATGGAAAGACTGTCGAGGGAAGATTGGAGTCTCGAAGGTTCGTGGTACACGAGAATTGAATTATTTGTTGTAACTGGAATCGTTCGATCGGTAATGCGTTTCCCAAACGTAGTTGAAGAATCAACTAGACGAACGGTACTTAAAATTGGAATCAAACTCGTTTCAACGTTGCCGAGTGATGCATCGCTTGCCGTCAAAGAAATTCTCGGCTACGTTCTTAACGACAAAACGCTAACGATTGAAAAATTATCAAACAGCTTAAACAGCTTGAAGCTTAACGTCGATAACGGGGGTATAGAAAAATTGATGAATTTACCAGATGATTTGAGCACAATTTACGGAAAATATGTATCTTCGAGCGGAAGTTGGGAACAAGCGGCGATGCCGAAAGACTGGATTTATTTACCCCTCGTTGCCGCTTACACGAGCAACAAAAATCACGTGAACGAATGGAAAGACATTGATACGACGAAAATAATCGTGCAATTGAGTCTCGAATTGTCAATGCCAGAAATCGTCGAAAATCTTTCACCGAGTCTTCGTTTCAGTAGGCTCTTACTTATTTATCTTTGTGACACTATTTACCTCAACGATGATGTGTCAATTTTATTAAACGAGACTCTCGAACGATTACTCAAGAAACATTACAAGAAATTAGATTTCAACACCGAATTGCCAGGGCTGAGCTCGTTTACGGATCTTTTTACCTCACTCTGCGAGTCTTTTTGCGCTAATTCGTACGGAAACGATGGATTTTCCATGGCGCTACTGGTACCGCTTTGCCAACGGCACGATGTTCATTATCGAAAACTATTGTGGTCGGAACACGCAGCTGCACTGAGATACATTAGATTGAAACGTGACAATCTGGCTGTTCCACTCACAGAGTTTCTCTATCCCCTCGAGGAAGACATCACCTTGATCGAATCTTACATGACCGCTCTTGTCAGGGGAACCGTCAAGAGCACGTGGTGTCCTCTAATGCACGAAATAGCGATGCATCATTCCGCCATGTACATACGAGGAAATACGAAATTGGCAATTTTGATGCGAAAAAAAGTTTCCGATTTGAAAGACAAAGAATTGGCCATTGCCCTTCTTAATTACGAACCTCCGAAAAACATCTGAGTTTTTCAGCATGTTTTATAATTCTTTTAGTCAAAAATTATGTTCGATCGAAGTTTGACGATTATGCTGTTCGTTGAAAATCTTCAAACATTCGAACGTCGTTGCTGGCTTTGTAAATATTGTCTCCTAATGATTTAGTTGTGTAGAGTTGTTATCGAGTTATCAACAAATTACCTCTCAAATATTTTACTCGTAGCCAGCAATTGATTCCGTAATTTTGTTGAATTATCTCATATTATTTCGGAATTTGTCTCTTTGGATTCTAAATGTATTTTGAACGGATCAGAACCCGAATAATTTGTATTCCATTGATCGAGAACAACTTTTTAGGGACTATGAAGACCTAAAAGATAAAAATGATATTGTGAAAGAAAGGGAAATTTGAGACCAAATGTTAATAACTTTTTCAACAGTTTTGTTTGAATTTGAACAATTGAATAATAGTTTCCCATTAAATACGCACCGGGAGTGAAGTGTTCGCACCATTTCAAAGATGGCAGCATTTTATCCTGTTCTTTGTTGGATCACAATCAAAATTCTGATCGACCAGCAATTTTGTCTGGAAATTTTATTCACGACATCCTTAACCCTAGGAGTACATATAAATTTTTTAGAACTTTCTTGTACATACTGGGTCTACAAGACCCAGCAGACTTAGAAAGGTTATCTTTCCTTTCTTTTGTTACTTGAAAGGAGAAATCTTTGAATCACATCTCTGCAGACTAATCTCAGCTCGCCTTATAGTTTTCCCAAAAAGAACCGTTTGACGCTATACACTTTTGTTGTCGAGATACAAATCATGGTTTTTCCATTTTTGCCAAGGGTCTCAAAGACCCGAAGATGTAATCCTCGAATGAAAAACCATCGAACTTGGAAGAAAAGGATTTTTGTGTACGGGGGAAGGAAAACAATGGTGAATAGTCTGATAAGTAGATTTTTAAAAATATTTATTCGGATCTTTGTCATCGGAAAAAATATTCGCTCTTAATTGATTGATACTGTTGTTTACATATTATATTGTTCAATACAGTACGATTTCGAAACCGTGCAAGGACTTGAGACAAAAATATTCAAAAACAGAAATGATTCCTCCATTAATATTAAATATTTTTATCTCTCCTTTCCCCTTTCTCTCCTCTCTCTCTCTCTCTCTCTCTCTCTCTCTCTCGCTCTCTTCGTTTCACTCACTCTTAATTTTTTTTCATTCAACAAACGAGGAACGTCTTGCTGGTTCGATTTTCGGTCTTGAACTCTCCGTTTATTCTTTATAGCTTATACTTTCAAAATTATTCGTAATTTACGTGATATGTTTTCGTTGTACAAGAAATATCGTTGATGGGCGTAAAACGTAATATATCATCGTTGCTTTTTTACATTCCGCATTATAGACTATGAAGCTTTAACATTGTTTACAGGTACTGATCTCAATGCGTTCGGTGCTTTTAAAAATAAAATTTTGTTCAATTGTTTAACCAATTTTTCTAATTTTTCGCTGATTTTGCTGTACCACAAAAGAGACATATATATTGTGGCCTTTTGTACATACATTAGTTTCAGTTTCGATAAGGTCCTTTCAGTGATCCTAATATGGCACTTCCTTCGATTTGCTTGCATTTTGTTCTTCGTGAATTAATTGAAAAATAGGGCTCAATAAAAAAATTACTCTCAATTTACCACGAATTATGTCATCCATTTATTTTTTACATATCCATTTTGAAGGAACATTTTACTCTTTCGTAAAAGAATTTCGCTGATTCCGGGATCATTTTTACATGAAAATAAACAAAACGATCCAGCAGTTTGAAACGTTGACATAATTTCGTATTATCTTTGAATCATTGTAATCAATATTTCTTTTAATCATATTTACTATGAATTAATATCAATTTTTCGTAACTTCGAAATACTTCCAAAAAATCGATCCTCACTAGTGCGAGCGAGATTGCTGTCGTTAGAATGATTGATAAGTGAAAGAAAAAACGTTTATTTCTGTAAAATTACTTTGTGCACCAAAAGTTATTAAATCTGAGAATTAGCTTAGATTTAAAAAGTTGAAATGTCAAAAAACGTTGACAGCGAAATGAAAGACGAATGAAAAAAGAATTGAGATATGTTAAACAGCCGAAAATTTCCATATATCTTTATATTTTTATCTCTGCTTCCCAAAGATCTACTACCCTGAAAAGTTTTCAAGCACGAAATTGCTACTTGAGAAAGTTATTTTACGTAATATTTATTTACGAGAAAATACTCTTTGTATATATATATATATATATTTTTTTTTTTTTCGAAGATTATTATTCCGCAAAAATTCGAGACACTTTATGGTAATGAATGAAACGAAAAGTATTGAAAAAATACGACTGGGATAAGAACAGAAAGGTCATCTGTTTCAAGGTAAAAATAGAGGCCACCTCCGTTGAGCTCTTTCAACTTGGACTCTTTAGGTCATCGATATTAAGTGTCCACACGGTATACATCGAAACGGTTGCACGTCGATTGTATATAAGAATTGATGGACGTTTTTTTTCTTCTTTTTCGTACAGTTTGTTGCAAGCGCATCAATAATGAATGGTAGTTATACGATCGATCGAGTTTCGGGTTGTCCACACGACGAGGTTGAGAAATAGTAATGAAACGTAGTGGAATAAGACTCGTCGAGTATTTTCCGGCAAAGAATCATTATTCTTTCCAATAATTCCGAATATAAACGACCATTATCCAAAATCGGAATCCTTAACTTGAGTATTGAATTGAATAATTTTGTTTTATTATCACTATTGACAAATTTAATCATGGAAAATATGAAGCTACAGAAAACTATGACGGAAAGAATGACTCGATCATTTCGAAGGTTCATGAAGTTACCCTTAAAAGAAAACAAAAGTTGGACTATAAAATTAAATGATCGGTCGATAAATCAATGATAGAAATAAGAACATACACAAAAGAGACAAAATATTGATTGAATAAAGCATTAAAACGAGATTTAATTGACGAAGAGAAAAAACGTATTGTTTTTCGTCATTTTCAGTGGGTTACGATTCTATGCCTAATTTGCGATAAGTCTCTTTATCAACTGTAACTAGTCGACCCTCGACGCTCGTGCAATCGAGCTCGATACAGTGCAATCTCGCACCCCATTCGCAATGACTCTGATCACCAAATTTGTAATACTTTATTTGTAAACACGTGGTCAAATAACCGGAACCCAAAACTTTCATTGCAATGGGTAGTTCTTCGCGGTGACCGCGTGCACTTGGTTGCACATCTTTCGTATCGTGATAAGCGCTGTAAGCGCATGCAGTTCCGTCACGTGCACGTTCTACTGCTTCGACTTGTTTTCCACCGATGCTCAGTGACCTGCAATCATCGAATCGATTCGAAGTATCGTCGTTGTCTTGTAATTACACACAACGAGATATTTTCAATGATTTGTGATAAAAAATCCAGAAACAATACAATGGATACAAAAATACAAAAGGAATGATACAATATTTCGAAGATAACTGCTAACTTAAATTCAAATCTTTATAAAATCACGATAAAGACGCTCGTTTTGCCAAAATCAAGTGAAAATAAATGTTGAAAGCAAAAAAAACATGGAATCCATGATACTACAATGGAACACGCCGTAAAACGACTAATTTACAGTTTTCGACAGTACATATTTTTCTAATTATAGTATTGACCCTCTATTTTTACAAATGAATTTCTGATCATACGCAGTCGTTGGAGGCAAAATGAAAGAATTATTCTTTCGTAACTAAAATGCATTTTTCAATCATAAACAGAACGTGATTTCATGGTAAAATTATTGAACTTGTATATGTTTATGTTTTTGCATCATTTCTTTTGGCTAGTTGCTTATAGTTTCAAGATTAAAGAAGTTTAAGAACAAACGCAACATATGAAAGTTTCAATTTCCATGAGTTTACCAGGAAATTCCTGACTTTATTCAAAAGATTATGAGAAGACGTTCGTACGTCGTCCGCTTTATCCATGGAAAAAATTCCGTTTCGAAATATATAAAGTCCCGCTGAAATTGATGAGAAAATGATATAAAATTGCAGTGTTACGTTTTAGAATAGGGATTCCTGACATTTTTTAATCTTACTAAATCCTTTTCAGCATCGTTTTTTATAATTGCGCGATCGACCTATTTTTATATTTGTAATGAATGAAATATCGTGAGTTCAGTGAAATGCAAAGCATCCTTACAGGATGCAAACAGTTTTTATCTGTAACTCCTCATTAATAAAGAGGAATTTCCGAATACAAAAGCTTCTCAATATCATTGCCATGAGAAAATTCGAGACACGAGATTGAGAACGTGATATTGATCATGGTCTATTGCAGTTATGCCAATTGTATTTTATTTTCTTTTTGCACTTATCGATACAGCTTCAAAACCATCTTTTAAATCGTCTTGTATTATTTTGTTGATTCAAAATTCAAAGAACCATATAAAAAACATTGTTAAAGCCAAGTATTTCGATGAATAATATAATTTCGTAGAATTCCCTGTAACATAAAAAATTTCTATAAAAAATGCATTCATCATTCGAACACATACATTTTTTTGAAATCATTATTCAACGAATATGATTGTACGAATGAAAAACAGAAGCTGAAGTACGATGGACCAGAAAATTTCGAATGTACATAAATCACTTACTCAATTGAATAATAAACTGAACTTTATAAAATTATATCGAATTCTACGCAGTTTAATTCTAGAGAAACAACTATGAATTTTCATATTGACAGTAAGGTTTGATAACATTCGAAAAAGCTCTCTTATCGAGGTGTGAAAGCTTTTGAATGTCGGTAACAATTACTGTCGGTTTACTTCAGAAGTATTGGGGCATGTGCACGAATGTTAAAGTCATGCAAAGTTCAAACTTTCTCTATTCATCGTACCCTCCCTTCTGTTTAAATGCATCGATTCGAAAACTGAATTCCTGTTCCCTCACACTTTTTGATGAGATTCGAAACAATTCATGGCTGCAAACCAATTATTTTGGTCTTCCAACGAATTTCCTTGTGCATAGATCTCGTCACATGACTCCATGTATATATATCGTTGGATTTGAAGGATATGTGCTTTTGTCCAAATATATTAACGTACAAAATTAATTTATGCTTGGAGTGCCTTATGCAGTGACAAAAGTTTCAACAGTACTGAACTATACAGTGCACCTTTAATCTCTTTTCGTGACCATTTATTTGACAAAGTTCGAGCGATTTGATCGACACACATGAGATTAGTCTACCTATTGACGTTAGATACTCACTGTATGAACTGATGAGTCGAAAAATTGGTAGGTTGAATCAACGTCAAAACTGATCCACAAAACAAACTTCATCCTCATTGTCATTTATTTATCAGTAAATACAGACTTGAAATTATTATTTGAAACGTTTATTGCACGATCTTTGATCACGCGAGGCTCATAGGAATTTTCGATGATCAAAAATCAAAGTAGCAGGAATTCTTGGTACAAAAATTTCATTATATCAACAATTTTTTTTTTGCAAAATCATGATATTTTTATGTTGTGGCACCATTATTGATTCGCTTATTCTCGAATAACTTTTAAGAGGGATTGGTTTCCGTACTATTGAACTAACTGCTGGCCATTAATGTTGAAGAAAAGTGCAAACGCATTAAAAAGTCTTTTGTGACATTTTTATTAACTACTCTCTATTTTACGTTCCATTTTATTTTCATAGATTTTATACAACGTATGTTTGTGCGTGTGTATTTTGGCATGTGCGAAGCTGTACTACAAGAGCCTGATTACAGAATCTACACAATAGAATCTTTCTGTTTAACATTGTTATGAGTGTCCAGGATTCCTTGCAACTCTTTCGGTTACGTTTTCAAATATATCCATGTACCCTGGTGTGTTTTAAATTCAACTTGAATCGATATAACAAAAAGGCAGTAAGAAAAAATAATGCATGACGTCAACAGAAACTCAAAGACATGGCCGAATAACAGGACGAAGTCGTCTAGAAACAAAAATAACGATGATTGGACAAACGAGTGATATGTTTTACGATTTTTATGTATGCATGAATGGACAGTAGTAAAGCAATTGTAGGATCACTTGAGATTGAAAGATATTGCACGATTTCATCGTTTCCGAATAGGTTTTTCCAACATTGATATATAAATACAATATGAGAGAACAATAAATGTCAATAAAAATCTTTCATTCATGTTGAAAATCGCGGAAAATCGTCTAAATCTCAACCACCGAGAAAAGCAAAGTACCATATTTTCTGGCAGCCAAGATAATGTACGTACATTAAATTTCATCTTGTGCAATTGCTTGAGCACAAATCTGTCCGAACGAAAAGCTATGATAAATATACATCGGGGATCGTGTCCGTTGGGAAATAACCTTTTGTCATATACCACGAGCTATAAAGTTCTCTCGTCCAATTTTCTTTTAGTTTCACGAATTCCTAGGACAAATAAATAGGCGAGAGGCCGAAAACTCGGCCATTGTATTTTCCTTCTCAGCCTTGACATCGATTTTTATAGTTGACATTGAAAACCTCGGGAAATGGAGAAAATGTTAAAGAAAAAACAATATCTCCGGTCTTTAGGATTTTTAGGATTTATTAGACCTCTTATTGGTAATCCCGCATGAGAAAAAGGGTCAACAGTTCGTGTATGTAGCCGGTGAGTCAATCACTCTTAAGGGAAATACACAGGAGGGCTTGATATAAGCGAATGAACGTTCACTTTTTTTGCTCAACTTTTGGAGCTGTGGAAAAGAGTTTTTTTTCATGATTTAAAACAGACAAACAATGTTTGTAATTTTTTCAATCTAAAGAAATGATAGACATCTGTGACAGGATGTCGCAAATTCGCCCTCCGTCCAATCGTTCCAGTAAATTTCCACAAAGAGAACAATTTCCCTGCAATGCCGCTTACCCCTTTTACGTTTAACATTCTCTGGAGTAGTATTCAATCTAAATACTTCTGTTAAAATAGTTAACCCCGAACCTTAGAAGAACGAATTCTTCCCAAGTGGCAATTTAGAAGGGAAGTTCGACCTGATATTGTGGAATGTTGGATACTTTTTTCATGATTTAACGTAAAGCTATTCGAAGCTTGTCAAGGTCACTGTGATAGCCTGGCTCGACATTCTACACATAATAATATTCCACCATGATTGACTCATTGAAACAAAGCCAACATAGAACAATAGAAAAATGGGCTTTTGTTCGGTCAATAAAACCCTGTAGATAATTTTCAAAAAAATTTTTAAATTAATCTCTAACACTCATGGCTGCTATCACAAGCACAGCATGACAGATTCCATTTTGAGGTGGTTTGCGCGAGTTTACGTACCATTCCAGGAAAAGGAAAACTCAATTTTTACAAAAATGTACCCGTCATCGATTTTTATGTCTGTCAATAATAAAAAATTAAAAAAAACGGCGTATCTCTCATAGTCCCTGGAACGGAGGGATCCTTTAGTTTTCAGTTAAATCCGTTTATGCTCGTGGATTCAACCCAGAATAATATTGCTAACGATGGATTTGCAGGAAAATCAACAGAATACGTTGAACACATTTTCTGGATGCCATATTTTCTCAAATTTTTTTCGTATTTTTTAACCGCTTTGCATCCCCCGTTGATTGATAGAATTATGTTGCAGCTTGGTCAAAAAAATTGGTTGAAGGTTGAATTATTATTATTAATCAAGCTGTAATATTATTTGTTGAAGCCACTTCAATTGTATATGTTTAAACTTTGAAAACATTACCTTTTTAGAACTCGGACAGATAGAAAAAATATGCTAGTAATATTCTCATTTTACGACCCATCTCAATTCTTCGGTTTGGTTATTCGCCCATTTACTGGTCGGTTTACTCCGCATTGGTTTCGTTACTTGTATGCAGTATATATTATAAGCCATAAAAGTATATTACAGGTCTTTAAACTGTCCATGTATGAATAAAAAATAATGAAACTAGAGCTTTTGACACGCCCGGAACGTTCCAGTTTTTTCATGTTAGTCGCCATAAACATGATTACTTTGCACTTGTTTAAACTGAAGTTTCGACCTTCCTTATTCTTATGTAGCTCTGAGTAAAACTAGGCCCGATTCCGTGTACAAGGAATTAATGAAACTGATATCAGCCCCGTTTAAACGCAAGAATTATTGTCTAGAGTAATTGTCGAATTGCATAATGTTTCATTCTTTTTTGCTATTGTTCTAGAGAAAAATAAATATTCCTCCTTATTCCCTAGCGAAATAAGAACAACGTGAGACTTTCATTTTCCTCGAAAAATCTACTTCGTCGGGAAATAAAACGTCGCAGGAGTTGAACCGACTGCCCCACTGACACCGTATCTTATATTTTTAATAACCCAGCAGCTAATTCAATTGTAGTTACTGATTTTATTTTATAACGTTGACTTTTGAAACGTACGATACAAACCTATCCAACGTGAACAAGGAAAATGTGTATATATAATTTTGTTTTTCAATCGACCTCCTGGGAAATAAATAAATGTCTTCTGAGACGAAAATTCTTCCATGATTATACGTGTGAATTCCAGGATATGAAGCGAGAAAAATAAAGTTTTATGTCGATAATATCACGGGCAATTTAGCAGAAAGAGTGGCTTTGGCCCTAGCGAAAAGGATTCGAGGTCATAAGTTCACCAACTTTTCGTGTTCACCTGCGGACGGTCTTATACATCCTTCTCTCATGCGGTAACGCTGCATCCGTTCGTAAATATGCTAGCATTCGTAGAGTGCCACTTCATCTTGAGATAGCAAATATTCAAATACACCGCAAAAAAGAATGTGTTGAATGAACCAAATCTCAGTGAAAAATAATGTAATTTGTTATTTCAACAGTGACACAAGTGATTTAAACACAAAACAAATACAAACACGATACAAATACTTTCAATGAACGTGCCTCTGTGTGCAATTTGGAATTTCGAATTTACTTTACATTTTGAAATTACTTTAGAAATTATAAAATTTGTGATATTGTGTTAAGAATTGAGTTGGATATAATTTAAGAATGCAGGAAACAATAAAATTCTATTATTTACAATGAAAACATTCACTCGAGTTTCGAGCTTCGTATTCACACATTCATAAATACTTCATTCTGATCCTACGGGTTTTCTGGTCAAACAATGGTGAAATGTATTTGAACGTGAAAAAAATGTGTTTATTGTAAATAATTATGTTTACAACCAACGCACTTGTTTTTGTTCACAATGGGCAAAATGATTTTTCTCATATTCCATAAACCGAACCCCAAATACATGCGATGATTTTGATTTTTTCAAGAGAGCTTTAATAATTATTGAACATTTTTTTTCGTTCTGATTTTCAATGATTTGTAAATACTTAAATGATCTTGATTAATTTTATTCATCAATCTCTGCATTCAACTCCTTGAAATAATGTTGTTCCAGGATTTCATAAGACAAAAGAACAAAATTTCATTTATAAATTCGAAGCAAACCTGAGTCCCTATGCTTGAAGCTGTTTCGTTCTTATCGATTAATTTTTTTGTATAAATAATGACTCAACATGTCGTTCAATGGCAACTTCCTAACGTGCTAATAAACTTTCCGCAACTTAGTAGTGTTCTTAAACGTTCACATTTTTCTGTGATGTTCCTATTCATGTAATGGAAAATATTTTGAACGTATGTAAAAAATAGAGAATGTTCACATGAAAATAGTGAAATTCCGGAGGTGTATACCTACTGCAAAAGCTGAGGTGGTTTGAAGCTTATATCAAGACGATAAAGGGAATCGCTGCTAAGCTTAACGGTCTTGAGTTGGCGAAACCTTGCTGACGTTTCCATTTTGCAGTAGACGGGACCGGCACCGGGTTCTTTTCTAACGGACAAGGTAACGCGAAATTGGCCATCACCACCCATTTATCAACATTATCGCCGTTCTTTTCAAAATGATAGAAATTTTCGTGATTTTTCTCCTTTTCTCACAAATCTGTCACAAATTTTTTACAATCTTTCAGTTTTTTGGAGTCACTTTTTATTACATTTTTTTAACATTCGAAGTACCACTGATTTTTTTTTTTAGCTTGTTAATCTTTTCCTATTTTATCATTTACTTTTGAAATGTTTTGTTCGAACTTCTATAATGAGCAGTTAAAGGAATTCGATGAACGTTTGACCTGCCTCAGCGGCTCCACGACGCTCACTGAAACGCGACTAACGTTTGGCAACCGAGACCACGTTGGTAAGGGCGCAAACGTGTTGCGGGTCGTGAACGCGTTGAACATCTATGTGTTACCTACACCACTACTAGTCGCTATTGGGGAGGAAATGCTTCGTGATCAACGTCGTACGAACTAACGTTCAACGTCTTGTTCGAGCTCTGCAACGTTACAATTCCAATTATGTCGAGGTCATGGAGGAGCCAACACGAGCGTCAAATTACATCTCTTATGCTACGTATCACGAAAAACTCAAAAAAAAATGCGACTTTTCTGTTTTTAATTAGGCAATTAAATTTCGTATATTTTTCGCTCTCTTAGAAGAGCAGCCCTTTTTCGCACAAATTATTTGAATTCATTTCTGTCTCTTTCACAGTTTTATCATCAAAAGGAGAAATCTAAAATGTAATGAAATTAAATATCAAAGAACGAAATCAACAGCGTTGTATAGTATTGCGAATGAATCTCATTGCAATCCATCTTATCACGTAACTTCATTTCTTACAGATGTAGAAATATAACTGTATACATGTGACATCATTTTTATGAAAACGTTGTTATTTTAGAGTCAAGTTTACGGGCGCTTAAGAGAGTAGTCTCGTCACAGTCACGTCCGAAATGAAACTCTTTAGTTCATTTTCGAAAACTTGGATATAACTTGCAGAATAATCTAACAGAGTTAGTCCTCGCATGTCTCATAGGATCGTAAGCACATTGCGGAACTAGCGCGAAAAATGTCTAATGTGGAGTTTGGAATTTGATAAATAAGCCAAGCGAAACTAAACCATCAAAGTTATTGATTTTTGTAAGACGAACTTCATGAATTGTTCCTTTCAAATTGAGAAAACAAATTTAAAATTCTGTTGAAAAGTTTCGAAGTTGTTCCGTGAAATGTGAATTTTCCCACAGTTCTCCCCGAGAGCGCGTGCAAAACTTCGCAGTCTTCGATTGCCACTATTGCCATTGCCATATCTCGCATACGGGATGGTGAATCCTTTTGAAATTGTGTAAAAAAACGTTCAGAGGAGACTTCTACCTTAACGCAAGCTAATTTCTATCAGACAGTAATTTTGGAAAATCCTAATAAATTCAGACGGGAAAAGTTTTACTGTAGAAACTCTCAGGATTATCCCAAGAAGTCTAGAAAACTAAAAATATATCTCAAAAGTTTCCGAACCGAATACAGTGTGGGTATAAGAAATTAACAATATTCGCAACGTTTTATTCATTGATATCAGCAGCAGAGGATCCTTGAGATAACAAACTTATCCGCTTTACGGAATGAAAAATTAAAAATGTATTCACTGACTTGCAGAAAATAATGAAACTTTTCTTAATCAATTGTAATCAGTTATTAAATACATCGAGTACTAGCTGTGCCAGCGGGGTTCGCGCGCACCACGCTTAGTTGGCACTAAGGAGTGCGCTAGCTTCTTTTTTTCAGAGATGAGCAATGAGGAAAAAATTGAAATCTACAAAATCGTAACACAGTCACGAAAATTACTGAAACTTTTTCCCATTCGAAGCTGGGACGCCAGCCATCGCTCATTCTCTTCGTTGTGGAATTGTCTTCAAATTTGTACTTAGTGTTTTTCATTAATAATCTTTTTTGAACACCAGGAGAAATTTTGAAGATAAAAAATTATGAAAAATTGATTTTTTATCTTGGCCTTCCCTGAATAAATAATTTATGGGAATGTAATACAGCCTACAACCTATTCTGATTCGAGGGCTTCATTTCTGTGAAAAATTAATCAAAATTGCTTTAGTGGTTTTCGCGCGAGAAGCGGCCAAACACAGTTTTTCTGTTGAGTGATTATTTTTTTACTGAACCAAGTCGACACTGGTGAACGATACAGAGAGAAGGAGATCACAGAAACTATCGAATTATAGCCCAATTGATAAATAAAATATTGATCCTAAGAAACAGTGCCACGAAATATTTTTACCCAACAGATTTATTTACACCATATAAATTGGCGAGAATTTAAAATTAGCATCGTCAAACTTATTCACGGATCATTTCGTCCACTGATTAGGAGGGTTTGTTTAGAAAACAAAAGATACAAATTGCGAGGTGTTCTAGACAGGGTTTTGTATAATAATAAAACACGGGTGTAAAAATATTGTTGACAGAACAACACGTTCGAATTTGTTGGAAAATATTCTCTTAAATGAAATTCAATTAACGGGTTTAATAGATAAAATTCTACTGAAGTTTATCAACGATTGTGTAATTGCGTCTTACGATTTGGCAGCTGAAATGTGAGATTGTTGACAAACCAGAAATGAAATGAAATTTTAATACTTTCAAATAACAACTTTTTTTACTCCAAAAACGTACACTCAACCCTCCTTCAACTCTGCCTCGTCCGTTGGACAATTGTTCTTTGTTATTATTATTATTGTTTCCACGTAGTTCCAAGATCGTTTCGCGAAGTACTTCTTTTCCAGTTTTCTCACCTCAATGACCTCCATTGTATTCGCCCATGAGCCTTGCTCTTACTTTTTCGCCAAACTTATTTCCATCCTCAATTTCTTTCTCTTTTTCTTTTCTCGACTTTTTATTTCATCACCTTAGTTTCTTTTTTTTGTTACACTTTACATTGGTTGTTCGCTTGCATAACCGAATCGTTGACTACAACGACAATTTCTAGATATTGTTCAAAGATTATTATGGCTTCATTCGAAACCCTTGATTTTCAGTTTTATTTATTTTTTAATGAGAATTTTTCTTGTTCGTAATTGTTTTTTTACCATGTCTTTTTTCATCGTTCACATCATTCAATTTTTCTAGGCCTCTTGTTCCATTAACCTTATAAAATAAAAGCTTAATGTTGTACATTTTATACAAACACCCTTGATATTCGTCAAATTTGTTTTTCCTAAAGCTCACGAAACAGCTACTAAACTAATAAAAAATAGAGAATGTGGAACACAAATAAACATGAGATTCTACGTTAATTTGTTAAAAGACAATTCATGTACATGCTCTACAGGGGTGCTTGTTTTCATTCTATTCTGAATAGCGATTACTTTCTCATACTGA
Organism: Campoletis sonorensis; assembly: GCA_013761285.1. Classification (NCBI taxonomy): domain Eukaryota; kingdom Metazoa; phylum Arthropoda; class Insecta; order Hymenoptera; family Ichneumonidae; genus Campoletis; species Campoletis sonorensis. The sequence continues at coordinate 1,143,139 of JACEOJ010000206.1, forward strand.
TCGAAAATATAAAAAAAAGAACAGAAAACATTGAGGTTTTCGTAGAATGTTTACCTAAAAACTTGTGGTCAAGGATGAAAGTGTTAAACCTTTGAAATACGTCACATAATTCCATTCAATCAGAAACATAAAATATTTGCTTGAATCATCGCGGAGTATCAGACGCTATGCTAATTGATTCTGTTGTCCTAATTATTAGTATTGAAGGATAAAAAATGACTCAAGACACGAAGAGAAACCAGTATTGAACGTAGAAAAATCAATTTTGTGGAATGGTTTTATTGAATGAGCCAAATACTTTTTATCCCAGGTATACCTGAAAATGATTTCCTTTGAAAAGCACGAGGTTGCTTTTAATTAAAAACGATATTTCATTATTTCGTTACAATCTTAATTATCCTTAGTAATCTCAAAGTAATCTCGGACAGACGAAAACAATAATTATTCCAGAATTTAATTATTTAATTATATGTAATCAACTGGAAGACTTGAAAAACGATTAAAAATTTATAAATTTCCATGCAATTTCCTCGTATATTCGAATTCCCAAATATCGAGAACAATCAATTGATACGTTTTGATACGTTTTTTAATGTACATAAAAAAGCTATTGAAATTTATTTAATACTGCATAAGCATTCAACGTTGTTCTCATTAGGACTTTTTTCAATGCTTCGTTTTTATCGGATCCTTTGAGGATGAAAAACAGAATAATGGTCCAAATTTATACCGTTTGACCTAAATTTCCTCCAATCTCTGTACGGATAAACGACAATATTATGGCCTTGAGATTTTTTTTTTACAATACGTCACATCGGTGAAGCCAGCTGCTCGAAGCGACAAGTATCCATGCTCCAAAATTAGCGTTCTCGCGAAATTCAAAAGATTGCTGAGACTACTACAGAGGAAAGCTCTAACAAACTCGTCACATCGACTTTCACTCATCACACGTGCAATTGTCGTATCTATTCGAGCTCACACGAAAATACACGTAAAAAAAGAGGAGAAAAATGGACCATACCAATAGTCCACAATTTTGTATGGTATCGATTTTGTCCTGTGTGGTCGTTTAATCCCTAGGGGAATTCAACTTATTGCTGTCGAAGATAACCAGCAGAGCACACAGTACAATTTCTCACTTTCGATCATCCACACCTTGTTCCGATGCCACCACCAGAATTTTCTATTATTATGGATAGCAATATTTTCGATCAATTCGTCTGCAGAATCAAAATAAAATGAAAATAAATCAAAAATAACGTATTTCCCCATCGTAAAATAACATCACGTAATTTATTTTATAGATTCTCATTTTGTAGGTAAAAGCAAACTGCAATGACTATAGAATATTGACAAGTTCCATAAAAATGACAAGAATCTTAATTTTAATTTATAAACTGATTCCATATTTCTCATAGACTTGGTTTTTATATTCTAAATAAACGTAATTAAATGGTAGTAAAAGTGAATTTGGGGCTGTAGAGAATGAACAATTTGGTCGCATTCCAACAATGACAGCGAATTTCCTTCAACATCGTGCAATGAAATGCCTCAATTTGTAAACTCGAGTCGACATCTTTTGTCGAACGCCTTTCGATTTTACTTCGATCGTGTATTGCATGTACCGAACGATCGATTATATATAGCCGGAAAGTTTTCGTTTCGAATGATGAATCATGTATAATGCATAACATCTTAAAAACACGTTACGAATGAGTTATTCTAAAATTTCAAGTTCAAGGTGAAGCAGTCAGAATAACCTCGCAGAATAGATCGCGTGGTTCACACTATAAAGTTTATGTATGGAAACCAGCGGCAATGCTGCATGTTTTTGTCAATAGTGTATTGGATAGCGATGAAAAATGCATATTCTTCCATTTCATCACATCTGGAGGAATGGACAGCTACTAGAATGACAAAGGGGCAGTCTGTATCGAGTGATTGGAAATAAATGACTTTTATTATATATTTATGGCTTTCTGTACGCCCTTGTCAGTCTTTTACAATATTATCCTCCCGTTACCACCCATACACCCTCAGAAAAAATAAAACACTATCCTGTCAATTTTTTTCGATGAAAATCTATCCTTTCGATTTTAAATTAAAAGAAGTTCTAAGAAAATTTAACGAGCATCGAGGAGAATGTAAAATAATAGTTATCCTATTATTTGAATCAATATTCAATCCTATTGTTCTTTAACAATATTTTCGTCGGTCTGCGAACCTGTGTGTTTCAAAATTCACTATCGAGTTTTGTTGAATTTACTAAGGCTCCGTAAAATACGTCAAAAGCAATATTTTGAAATACACATGATCAATGAACTAAATAAATCCTTGTTTCTTGTATTTCGTTGGACCGAATTAAATCCATTTCATTGGAAAAAAATTAGTGTTTTTTCACACCGAATATTACATTAAACGTATTTCAAGCCATTTAGTTAAATCAGCTTAACTTTCTTCTTGGTATAGAAATACTCATCAGGAATCGTTCAGAATAATGAACCTACTTTGGTTTTCTCAATCTATATGCACATCTAGAGCTCAATTCGGATACAAGGAGTGTTCTAAAAGTTCTGTACCACGTGGTGGTCGAAGCGAAGAGCTTTGACTTAAGTACTCAAGCGAGCGTAATCAGACAGCATTATTTCTTTCATTTATTTACAGCTTTTTAGTTGAAGCAAACAGAAATTTAGTTAATACAAAATTTGAGAAAACGTTTAAATGGTGCTGGTAGATTGGAATCGTTCTTTTTTCTGAGTGACATGAGTGGTTTGTTACTTTTTTATTTTATAGTCCAGATATAATTAACCGATAGTGAAACACAACTATATGAATTCTTTTCAACGATGGACAATCATTTTGACAGATTTCGAGGTTTAAAGATCACACGTCACCGATTACAATTGGACGATTTAAGCCGAAGAAACAGGCGTTTGAAAAACACTGAGAAAATAAGTTGACAGCCGAAGGTTAACATAGCTAGCAGTGTTATTTCAACACGAAGCTTTTTCTACCTTTTTTCACCAGTTTATTTATGTAATATTACTCTGAACTGTCTAATGTAGTCATAGAGTTATATAAACAACTTTTATTATGTTAATTATTTCATTTTCTGCTTGAACTATTTGAAGTTTATCAATAAACAATTGCAAAACATATAGTTCGCTGTCTTCAACGAAACTTCTTTATTATCTGATCATCGAACCCATAAAAAAATCATAAAAGTTCAAAATTATAACCACTTGAATAAAGTTCAATACGAAGAAAGATTTTTTTTTCACCATCCAAGGGGTAACGTATATAGAATCAAAAACATGCGTGTGGGTCAGTGAGGGTGGAAAGGCGGATTATTTCTTCGACGTATTCTACACGTATCGCTTTATCAACGTGTATATCGGTAAGGCTGCGTTAAAGCTATAGAAAAAATAAAAAGCTGAGAACTATTAACTGCACGCGCGAGAATCGTTAAGATTTTATCGTCACGAATTGCTGATATTAATTTCTTGGTATACATATATTTGTGTGGGTTTATATGCATATAAACTTATATATATATATAGATATATTTCTATATGCTTGTGGTATAGACTAAGTATAATTTACTAAAACCTTTTGCTACTTCATGTGAAAGAGGCAAACAATAATAATTCCTTAAAGAATAACACAAGAGTAAGGAGCTCGTGTAATTAATTTTGCTTGCAACTCGAAGTATTGAGTGACTAAAACTTGAGCTGGTTACTTTTTATACAAATTAAAAGATGAAAAACTTGTTTTAAAGTCTATCCAAGGTGACTTTCATTCAATATATTTCTCTTCCTAAATGAATCGACTACTCGAAATTTGGTCTGTCCAAATCGTCTTAAGTTATCAACTTCGCTTTGAGTTATTAGCATATTCAGCTCCACTAGTAGTTCTAGGAATATGAGGTTCTCATATCACCGTTCCACTTTAAAACACCGGCTCACTTCTTTATGGAATATCTGCAAAGGCAAAAATGTTCCTTTACTTCTTTTACTTTGCAAACCTTTTGTACGTTCCAGTTTATAGTGCGGAATAACTGCGCCAATCATTTTAGAGAATGCTGTAAGGTCTGTTTTGCTCGACTGGGTTAAGTCAACATGTGAGATTTTCCTGAACTCCTAATGAATTAAAAGTAATGCTTCTGCAGTCAACATTAGATTATTATTTACAAATTATTTTGCAATTTCGATCATCAGAATGTTTTTCGAAAACTGTCGGCTTTGGTGCATTTATATACGTTATCAGTTTAGTTTGCTTTAGTTTAGTTGACTTGAGTTTAGTTTAGTTGCAATATGTTTAAAAAAAATTTCGATAGTTGGTTCGATAAAGGATACGTTATAAAATCAATGTTCGTCTTTTTTATGGGTGGTATTCGAAACGCTTCTGGCATCTGGGTTGGTGAGCTATGTACCACTATTTCTCAAGGACTTTGATAGACCTCCAGAGCTATCAAAAATAGGGTCAAACTTTAATAGTTCATTTAATACTGACAAGAGGTATTTATTGGAACAATTTTCAGTTTATTCGATAAGAGATATTGTTATCAATAAGAGCGGAAACTTTCATTAGAAAAAAAAAAAATTACAAATTTTTCATCTCATAGATGACGAAAGAAACGAGTTTTTGTTAAGAACGAATTATTTTAACGCGTTTTTCACAAAGTGGGAGCTGTTTAAATAGTAAAATGGGCATTTTTATACTCGACAAAAACTAAATGATTATTATAATAATAATAGTAGATAATGAACATCCTTTGTACGGAGTTTCATTCTAATAGATCGTTTAATTCTTGCGATAGAATGGTTACCATTTTTTGAAACCCCATTTTGAATAGAAACAATTCGATTGTTGAAGCATCTGTCAAATTGAGGAACCATCGAATTTTGTTTACTTTTCTAGTCCCATATAATTCCTTAATAAATAAATAAATTGTAAATGTTTTTCAAAATATTTATTTCTCAAAACCTTCATCTGAATACCTTGACAGCTTGAGGAGAAAATAGTTTTGACCATGCTCTTTACTCCATTTAGGTGTAAAAAGTGTTACAATAGATCTCGTCAATCCTATTAACATCGCCTCTATCCCACTAAATCTTATTAAAATCACTCCATCGGCTTAAGTCCTCGGGTTAGTAATCCGCTCGATTAGTAAACCCAAACAAACCGTTTTGTCTTAAGGAAATCCACAAGTGATTTATGGGAGTAGGCCGAGTAACAGATATTACGAATTACGAAAAAAAACATCCTCGTTTAATAAACTTCCCAGACGTTCCCGATAGTGGGATTTAGGGCTGTAAACTCGGGCAATATTAACGTTACAATTGGACAAAGACAAAAACGTAAAAGAAAGTAAGAGCATTGTTTCTGTGCATAAAAAATATTTTGATTTGTTTTTTTTTTTGAAATATTTGTGTATAAAATAAAAAATTGGAGTACTTTGTAAAATTGACATATTTTCCAACAGAAAACATTAAAATTTCAGTTATATTGAAATGAATAAATTTCGAGTCTTTTCGTTTGCCATTTACGTTCAATGCTCCGATCTCGTTACCATAATTACTCACTCAACGTTAGGCACGAACACATCGAAATCGAATCAAGAAAAAAAAAACAACCAATGAAAATCAATCAAAACACACAAGAAGCGAACAAGCACAAAAACTGAGGCAACCGAAACAGTTAAATAATGAAAGAAACAAATAAACAATTGACCAATCACCCGAATCAAGCAACCAACTAAACTAGAATTTATCGCTTCGTTTAAAAAAGGACAGGAACATTATAAACATTATAAAATTATGCAACCGGAAGCACAATAAGAATATTGTTTTTTATATTTAAGAACAACGACCAACATACAAAACGAACGTATTATACGATCTAGAAAAACGTGCCCGGAGAAAGGTAGAGATATAAGGAAAAAACGGGATAAAACGACAATGTCAAATGTTAAGAATTTCTAAATATTACCCAAAGCGCTTTATTGTGACAAATCATTATGACGAGAGTAAAGATTTGCATTGACGATCAGATTGTCAGTTCATGCAGAACTTAAACCCAATTCTCAACATTCATACAAATTCTCATTTCAGATAGAATTACAAAACTGATGGATGAATGGATGAATTTATTGAGTATCCTTCGATCGCGAAGAACTTTTCTCTCGTTTGGCCAAAAGAAAGGCGAAAGCATTAGATAATCCAGCATTCCACAACATAGCAACAAAAGGGATAAGCCATCAGCGTCGAGCTTAACATAGACACGTACGACAACCAATGAGACATGAAAAAAAGAAAATTTTAACGTAATGGATATAAGATCAACAACGTTTTCTCTCTAAGCTCCCAATACATTGTACATCAGAGTGAATCGAGCCATAAGGTAGAAAAAGACGAATGAAGAAAGTAAAAAGAGTCGAACAGCGTCACTTGTTTCTGGCTGATCGAGGAGTGTTTGTTTATCTATATAGAAATCTGTCGATCGCCCGACGACAAGCATCAACGAGGGGCTTCTCAGCGGACTCAAAATAATTCGCGACTTTCAGCCCCTGACAGAGCTATTTTGTAACTATTTTTATTCGCTGTTCATAAGAATAAAATAAACCAACTTCAACATATACTAAGAATAGTTAAATTATTGAAAAAATAAATAAATGAATTTTTACTTTCAGTGAATTTGTTGAGAATATATTCTTGTTATAACTTCTTAAGAACGTTGGTCACAATTTATTATTAATTCAAATAGAATTGATCTCGACTGTAAAATAAAATAAAAATTTATTTTATCTAATGAATTCATTAAGAACTTAATGGATATTAGAAAAAAAAGACTCGTTGCGATAAAAACAAAAACGATTATTATGTTGATGAAAAAATAAGAACTTTTGGAAATTTCATTGATTAATTAACTAATCTTAATCATTTTTTTCATGAAAAATGGATAATACTTCTCGGAATAAATGAAAATTGTTAAGGATTGTCAAGTTCCCTATAGACGAAAGCGTTCCTATTATTCTAATGCACTTTTCAATGAACGATAAGTTAATAGAGAGCGTGTAATTAAGCATGTCATTTGTTTTTACATTTGATCGTAATCTCTGTTCTCTTTGTGTTCTTTCCGTTTGTTACGATCCGAACAATAAATTATTCATTTATTCCCAATCAAAACGATTGCCATTACACCACCGACTGAGTTTTTATTTACGACGCTAACAAATTGTGCAAGCATTTCGATGAATGGACGAGCTACATCGACTTTTAGCAATAGAGCTCGCGACTGGTTTTATATTTCGTCGCGCTTCGAATGGCCAGACTCCGACTCTATAGGATAACTCATAAAGGCAAGGTATGAACATTGAAAATTCAGGGGGGGTTTCCGCTCAATTCGTGCATTCAAGGAATTTAAGCTCGATAGTTTTCCTGCTCCATTCTATATTTCCAGGAAGTTTTAAACAATTAACAAATCACAAAGTCTCCGAAATTTCGTGTGCACTTATGAGTTAATTGGTTCATGGCTACTTCAATCGAGTAATGCATGTGTTCAAACTTTCATAGCAATTTACCACAGTAATTGATGTCGATTAAATTCTCTTGGTTTCTGTGTGATAGGTTTCAGTTTTCCAAAAATCGAACGAGAACTGTCATCGGTAGAACGAATTCCTGCACAGTTCAATTTTAATTTTAAGGACACTTTCAGGCCATTATTGTGGAAGTACGTGGGAAACTTCAAAAGAAATCGACGTCCAGTATTCAAGCCTATATTTAATTCTAATTATTCTGCGTATGGGCTGAGACTTGTTTTAAATTCCGATCAGACAAAACATGTGGAAAAATATGAATTTGGAAAACTTGAGGCGATCGGTAACTACTCCTTATTAATGACATCTTAACCAAATTTAGAAATTCCTATTTAGAAATGCTTTACAATTTAGAAATGTAGAAATTTCGACGTTAGGCACACAGTAAACGCATGTTACTTTTTAACATGACTGTAGCACACGACTGTTCCGGTTCATGAAGGAATTTTTTTAATCGATCGCATAAAATTTCAAATTAACCGTACAAATTTGCCCCAATTTAATTCCCTTCGTTTCCGTCGTGTGAACGATCAAAAAATGTCAAATGCATTCCCTCAACGTACATCGTATTTTTCTTAACGTCTTCGGGAAAAAAAGGTCGTACTAGAGTTTATAAATAAATCTGCTAACAAGAACAATTCGTGATACACAAGTATCACGTATTCGTATTTACGTATTTCTCGTGTTCCAGCTACCACGTAAAGGTCTCAATGCTTTAAACGTTGAATTATCTAACACGAGTTTCTCAAGCCTCCCAGCTTTTGACACGTCGTATACCTTTTAACGATACGTCGAGCTTTTTTAGGAGGTGGAAAAATAGAGTAAAGAAAACAAAAGGAGAACAAATGAAAATCGAGCATGGTGTAATTTTGCACGAGCTCGATATTATACCGCAGTGTAGCAAGAGAAAAAAGAGGTCACCGATTCCATCTAGATAAACCTTTTCACGAATATATTCGGCTTGGAGAACTACTAAGGCTACTCGAACGCCGCAACTTACACTTGGAGCTTAACATAGCTTTTTGCCTTCCATGCACCTTATGTTTTTCACTATCGTTCATTGGTTTCTAGATATTATTTGAATCACTAGCGCTATTTAGATTCATAAGTGAGTATTTTTTCAATAAAACGCAATTTTTTTCCAGAATTTCGTTACCATTATTAAAATGTATCAGGACTAATAGGTACAAAATGAAAAAAGAAGTTCAGACTTTTTTTTTATCGGTCCCTTTCCTGATGCATTAATAATTTTCAAATTCGGAATATAGAGGTTTGTTTATTGCGGATGCTGCTGGAACGGATGAAGAGAGGACAAAAGGCTATTGAACCAATCTTGTAGAGGATTATATTTACTAAAAAAAAGTTCCCTGCGGCAGTGTTCCGTCTTCAGTGGTTTAGCTTTGCGAGTGAAGAGAAAGATTATACCTAGAAAAAGTATACAAGATCCGGAAACCAGGTTTTTTTTCAATACGCTCTCAGGACGTAATTACTGAAGATAGAAAAATATAGATGGGAACTTTTTTGTAGGAAATTTTATGCTCTACAAGATTGATCTCGTGGTCTTATACTCTATCTGCAAGCGTTTTAGCAGTATGGCTGATAAAATACGTGTCCTCTGACTTCGATAGTTGAAAACTCATTAGAACAGATGTTGATATAAAAAACATTAGACGTTTGTTCTCGGAATTCGGACGGTTGGAAAGATGCAAATTTGTCTGCCGTATCAATCGCTAAATCGTTCGGCTATTAAACGAGTTCACGTTTCATGAACAAAATGTATATCTTTAGATATTTTGTTAGTATACTCGATGAAAAATCTTATTCTGCAGTTATTTTCATTAAAACTGGAGCTAACGCGGGTATTTGATTCGATTCGGGACTAGACATTCATGCAATCGATTTTTACGTTACGCGGCAGTAAGCTCCGCCCCGCAACATCAAGATATGAAATGTCTTGCTATAAGTTACGTACTTCGTTACAACTATACGTTTATTATAAAGTCACAGATAATCCTCGTTAACTGTGCAGTCTACGAGTCTTGATAATAGGGGAAGCAGCTTCCGGTTACACTCGTCTCGGATGATCGTTTAAACATCCTGATTCTGTACATTCACAGGGAAAAGTTTGATACGATTTAAATCTCAATAGTTCTCATGACTCTGAATGTCTCAATTCAATGAAGTTCGTTGCAAGTCTGTGGAAATTTGAATTCTCAATCGTAATGCCTAAAAATGATGTAATACTCTGTTTACTAAATTTTGACAATCAAATTAAAAAATTGTCATTTATTGAGTTTTTCCATTTATTTGTATTTTATTGTATTTTAAATTGCTTCCAAAATTCTGTTTGTGCCATACAATGAGATTTGATATCGCGTTTGAAATAGCTTGTTTTTTAAATTATATTTCGATTATCTTTCTGGTTCCTTTTTTTCGGATTTAAAGAAAAATATAATGGGTTTGGATGAAATAATTTTCTCTACTAAAGAAAGGAATCCCCACTGGATAAACTATACCCAAACAAATTCTTACCGCGAAAAAACACCAGCAACGCGAAAGCCTACCACGATCTTAATACTACCACAGTTTAGTTCTAGCAGCGATGGATCCCTACCACAAAAATCTCTACTAAGTTATCTCTGCTACCTTCCTACCCTACCGACGAAAACTTAACCAAACGAATCTTTGCGTCGGTAGTGGTAATCAGTAAACATTTGCTAGAGTTAGACTTTAGCTCGTAGAGATTTCGTCTGGTAGACTTTTTTTGTCGTAGTTTTGTATGGGTGCCTTTAATCTTCGTTTGGTCGAGTCATATTTGGAGTTTGCTTGATTTTTTCACACAAACTTCCCCACACGTTTTTCCGTATTGGAGGAAAAAAAAATTCAGTCAACATTTTCGGAGTTATTCCGTAAAACGTAGATTTGTCCAGTGCTCCCTGTAAAACTCGTGGAAAACTGTGCAATTTTTGTATGCCAATATTTTGAATGCTGGATGATGAATCCTTTTTTGAAATTTCGCATGCAGATTAATAATAGCGCTTTGAATATGTCCTTGGAGTGAAAGAAAAATTGTGGAAAAACGCTTTTACGAGACTGTTCCGTTAAGGTACAAAATCCTGAGTAAGAGCAAAAAAAAGTTTGACAGTAATGTTCCTGCAAACATATTCGAAATAATTCGCGAATTTCTTCCAGCTAACATTTGTTTTTTATTTTTCATGATTTATTTCATTGCAATTCATTTTACTATGTCGTTGTTAATTTTTTCTTATGGAAGTTAAAATATTCGATAAGAAACTGTCGCTTTTGAAATATTTTCTATTGATGACGACTTGTCACTGTTATTGCTAATTAATTTTCGATGTAATCAACAAAAGAAGGATTACAATGGAGAAAGAAAAAACAATTTCTGTGAGGAACATTGAAAAAAATTGGAAACACTCTGTCACTGAAAATACTCCATTCTAGAAATTCTGTAAATATAGCGTTCTTCCAAACGAAACGTGTTTACTTTCTTACTCCGATAATCATTTTTGAGCTTTACCGCATAAACGCGATAAGCCAACATTGATTTACGCTGCAGCTTGAGCTCATGCTCCACTAAATAATAATTTTCTTGTATTTCGGAAACAATATCGGTAGCCTAATGAGTCACGATGTTGCCAAAGTCAATGAAACTTGAAACGAACTTGAAACTTGATTTGGAACGAAAGCTTAGAATTAAATGTCAAAATGAAAACTGAAAATAATTTTACACCATGTGTGAGCTTTAAATGTTACGCTTTTTTATCATTTTTTCGACAAAAGTGAAAAAGATACCCGGAACAATCACATTTAAAATTAACAGATCATATTGAAATGTAAAAACTCAATGACTGTGACAACAAAAAAACTACGGAAAATAACGGAACCTACACGAATTCACTATATTTGAGAATTCCATGAAGTTCACAATTCGTTAAAAAGAATCGTCGACACTAAAATTTTACAGACAAAATTTGTCATAGACTATTGAAGTTTTTGTCGCCAGGAGACAAAAATTATATAAAATTAAGAAATAAAACCGTGTCTCAAGGATGAAAAAAAAATTAGCTTTCATCAAAATATGAATTCTTGAAATTAGTCAAAATACGATTCGTCGACATATTAATCAGGTTCTTCATTTAATTATAAAACATTTTTGTATCTACATGATTTCAAAGATCTAAGTGGCATTTTGTGTATTGCTCATGACTTTTAACGCATGAGCGATCCCTTGTTTCAAATTGCTACGTTCTCCCTTTGTTCGTTGAGATAAAAAATAGCTGTCAGTTAGCGATTCGCCAACTTTAATCGATTGGCCTGGCGATAGGGAAAACGAAAAATCTCTCGGTGCCTCGAAAAGTAATACGATTGTCGAGCCCATACGAAATTCGCCAAAAAGTTCGCCTTTCTTAACCTTTGTACACTCTAAATTTGCGTCTTCCCACACTTTTCCGTTTGGCCATTTTCGCTGATTCGTAGCCAAATCACGATCACAGTAAACTTTTATCGAGCCAACATTCGTCGCTCCGACCGCTGCATATGCCATGAAACCTCCAGCCCATTCACCCATGTAAACGACTCGCTCGTTCATCGCAAAAAGATCCGGTAACCAACTGGCTATTCTCGGATTGACGCTCAATAATTTACCTGAAACGATTTACAGTTGTCTTCAATTCCTACAATTATTGTCCATGAAAAAATTTTGTAACTTTTTTGTATTATAGTCATTTTCAGAAGCAATATCGATTGTAATCATAAAACATCTCAATCAATGATAGTAAACGCGAGAATTGTGTCCTTTTGAACATTTCAATATAACTTTCTTGGAAATTCAGAATATTTTGATTATCAATTATTTACAATTTAGTTCTATGCTTCCAAATTCTAATTGGGTACGATCTAAAATATGTAAGATTTCAATCATTTCCAATGATCCGACTTATTACTTCTTGCTAAAATTCCACTGCAACCCGATATAATTTGAAATTATTCGGAACAGAAATTAGATGAAAATTCAATAGTTCTAATCAAATGTATGAGTAATTCGAAAATAATTGTCTTTTCAATCATTTACTAAACATTGTTTTCTGTCTTATGAGTAAAACAGAGATTTCGGTTTCCTCTTAAAGAGCGTTTGAAAAGCTGCGGCAAAAATGTGCATAACTACTTAAATAATTAATTAATGAATTATATTGAATTAATATTGATCATAACTTTTCAATTATTCGCAGTCATTTGACAAGAATGTTTTTTCGAAATTTCTGTGATATCGTAATGGAAGATTCTTTCAATTACTTGCAACTGGTAGTGACAAAGAAATCTTAAATTGATTGAGCGGATTGAACAAGAACTCAAAGAAAATCAAAGATCGAATAATTCAAATAAAAAATAGAAATACGTTTGAGCCTTCCGAGCGTTACGTAAAACATTGCGAAAGATATTGACAGCTGTTAATTCACGGCTTTATTTTCGCACCGACGGTCATCGCTTAATGAGTTACCTTGAAAATGTCTCCGGTAATTAATCGACCAATCAGTCGGGCTGTGAAAACGATGATAGTCTCCAGGTGCGAGATAAACAGTCAGCTGATAGAGACGATTGTTCCGATCCTTGAGAAGAGACTCGACGTAATCATCGCAGTTTTCGGATGTACTTGTCGCGATAACGCCATCCGGTAGAGTGTCACCAAGAAAATGTCGCAAATTATACGTCATTCCTTTCACTTGCTCAACTCTGCAGGATGCAACGGGACCAAAGTGAAGAACTCTGCCATCTGAGGGAGAAACCTACTCTTCATTTATTTTCGATTACACATTTTTTGTGAAAACCTATATTTCTTAAATATTTTAATCATTTTCCATAATGGAAGAAAAAATTTCGTGATAACGTGATTTTAATTACTCAACAAAATCTAAGAATCTTATTATTAACTCAATTGCAACAAAGGGAGTCCATTCATTGAAATTCCAGTATATACAGAATCTAATCCATGTAGTTAACTAAAAATTATACATTTTTCGTATGTATTTATACAAATCATTGAGTAATTGGAAAATAAAATCATCAATAATACAATCATAAATAAAAAGAATTTAAAAATACGTATAAAAAATGGTCGAAAAATGAGCAAATATTGGGTATTACTTACAATGTCAACGTGAGGATTGATAGGCCTAGCATCCTCTTTTAAACTCCTAACAAAGAAGTCAACTAAGCTGGGAAAGGCCGAAAGGTCATCATTCATTTCTTGAAGATTAGCCTTGAAAGATTTGGCGTAAAGATTGTAAAGCGTGGGTCGTAGGCTGACAGGAAGTTCGATGCTAGCGAGCCAACCAAAAATTCTGCTGGTTATTCTCAATGGCAAACAGCAATAACATTCAACCTGAAAAACAAACCAGCTACACGGTCTGTTGGTCTTCTGAGATCCACAATGTAAGTTTCTATCACCGAATTGCAAAAAGCAGGTCATCGGATAACAGTAACAAAACAATAACAACTCATTGGATTAGCAGCCTTGTCAATATAATTTTTATTTAGCCACAAAAAGGACTGCTGACTTTTAGCATTATTTATTGTCTGAGTTCATTTGATAGGAAATAATCGAAAAATAAGTGAATATTGGTTGAGGTAGTTGTCTCCTCAATGTTCAATCGAAAACAAATCCATTGAAAAGTTCCTAAGTTATGACAAAAACTTTGAATTTTTAATTACTCTTCAAAATGAATAAATGTAAAAACGTGCAATTTTTTATGAAAAATCTCTTGCAACCGGTACAATGAACCATTTTTTTTAGGTTTCATGATTCTTGAGAAAGTTAAAATTTGCATTTTTGCGAATAAACTGTTTGTTGGTCAGGATTCTTTGCAGATTCTTTGCACACTGTTGTGAGGAGTAATTTTTAGATTAGATAAATCAGTAAGCAGAGCAATAATGAGGGAATTTACCATTAAATCCCCGACTGGACCTTTAACGGGTTCGCTTTCAACAGCATAGGGATGTTTCCGCAAGTGCCTCAACTGCAAAACACCGAGGAGGGTAACACCGACACCCAGTGGGACACTAAATTCCCAGCGTTTCCACAAGAAACCGAACCAAGTATTTTTTTTGCCAGTGGCATTGGTGTTCGTAACGGAACTGTAGAATCTTACATTGAGCGAGAGTTGTTTAGGCAACTGACGTAGCTTAATACAGGAAATACTAAACAGACAAAACAAATTAATTTTACCAACTTTATAGGTTAGGCAAGCAAATTTAGCGAGATATTTTTGTTCCATACCCGATGCGACGAATCACTGCTGGAATTCTGTAAACTGACATGTTTGTTATTCGTTTACACTTTTCGAAGAGAATTATTCTGTGGAAAGGATTTTCCGTTGGGTCTCAATTCACTTTTCAGGTTATGCTTGCGGGCCACTTTTCGCGAGCAATTAAATGCATGTCCGAAAACGTGAGATCTGGAGTCGCCGATGCGATAATGAAACTTCTATCGTACGGTTATGGTGGCCATTTTTATTTTTCTATCGATTGAACACAAGGTCAGTTACCGATCATGGCTTCAAACTCAATGAATTCCCTAACTCATAACATAAGTTTAGGAAAAAACGGTAAGGAGTAGGGATATTAGTGGGCGAAAGTTCAACGTCCCAAGGTTCAATCTTTGTTTGAAATGAGCAATGTTTTCTCTTTCTCTCGATCGCGTACATCGTCCTGTAAACTGCGCTCCGAAACCGAAGAAAGTACGGATAACAAAAAACGGAAGCACGTGTGTTGAAAATATGAGAAAAAATTTGTAAAACGAGGCTGTTATTTAAGTGGAAGCTGTGAAATGATACTTTATTCATATATTTTTTTTTATTCATCTGAAACGTGGGTATGTTTTTGATTTCTAAACACACGTGTTTCTTATGCAGGCGCAGTGAGGCAAGGCCGTTTGAAGTGACCTTCTATCTATGTAAGAGCAGATGAGCTGGCGGGTCAATCACCGCATACGTCACAATGAAACATTTGTTTAGTACATTTTTCCGTCTCACCTTCCTTGCATACATTGTTATCTGACTTCCGCACACATAACAGTTTCGATTACGTGAAAAAAATGGATGATTTGATGCGACGAAATGAATTTGTGTCATATATACAACAGCGAGAAAAATTTTTTTTTAAAGTGATCTTGTGTGCGTAATTCGCTTATCAAATTTGAAAACCTAAAAATAATCATCATAGCGGGCCAATTTGACTCAGAAAAAATCATAAAAATTTACTAAACGTGATATTTGAGAAAATAATGTTCAAATGAAATGCGCGTATAGTTTATGTGTATTTATGTATAGCGCATAATTGAAAATCTAAACAAATTTTATTTAAGCTTTTCAGTCCAATGAGAAGGAAACCAAATCGTCCTCAATGTTACCATTGTGTCTAATGCGTATACTAAAGGAAAAAACGGTCGAGAAATGACCACAAAGTTAAAAAAACAATATTTTTACTGCGAATTTCGAAAACGTAAATGAAATGCATGAAAACTGGTTTATCCTGATGCGACAGGAAGGATCTTCACAATGCTGAAAATAATGTAAATTTTGAAGCAGGTTTGCCCGTTTATCATATGGCGTACATGTATACGAACTGGATGCAGGAATAAAGAGTGAGTGTAGAACAGAGTGCAAAAAGAGTTTCGCAGACAACGAGGCGTCGTGCTGGTGCTGGATCTCTGGCCATTACCGCGTTCCGGTCGGCGGTCAGTGAAACAGGTGGCTCCGCGTCGCGGCAGGTGATCAAGTCTCTTCCCTCTCGACTCGCGTCTGCCCCCCCTCCCTCTTTCATCCACAATATACTTGACTCAGGCTAGCGAGATCCCATCCCAGGATCCCAGAGAGATCCATTGTTATCCGACGTTTCGTGAAGGCAACAAGAAACTCGTGCATGTGTTCGTCAAACAGTGTTTTATTTTCGAAAATCACGAATATTCACACGATCGCGTATTTTATTTACCATTGTAATACTCTTGAATAAATTAAATATATTTAGTGAGAAAAACGTGTCGTGAGTGGCCAAAATATACAGTTACGAAGGTTACGAAAAAGATAAAAATAAAAATAAACATGCGAATTTTGGACAGCTGTTTGATATTTAAAAATAAGTGACTGCAATGTTTTAAATTTGTTAATACTGAAAATAACACGAAAAACTGTGTTGAGTTAGCCTGTGAGGAGCTTTAAAAAAAGTACATATATATATATATACATGTATAGATTCGTCATATATACAGATACGCAGCATCCCGTGGTCGTTACCTCGATATTTGTGCATTGCGAGTTCGGAATCAAACACACCGGGGAAAGTGAAAAGAGAAAAGTAGGGGAAGCGTAAAAAACGACGTTTTATTATTATTATTATTGTTATTACATATGTATAAAGACCGAATAAAACGGGAAGATTGAACGGGGGGAAAAGTAGTGTGTGAACTTATATGAAAGCTCGTGGTCGTGTGAAGGCAAATAACGAAACGATGCCGCCCTCGTCGCATGCAAATTGGACGAAACCCCTCTTAAAGGGCGGCCAAATGATGCAAATGCAGGTGAAACGGGCGGCGACCGGTGTCAATAGGCAAAATTTACAAAATTCAACAATCGGTGAGCACGGTAACCCTCTTGATCGTAGAATAAAGGTCGTTCTCGTGGGTGATGGGGCTGTTGGAAAAACAAGTCTGGTCGTGTCGTATTCCACCAATGGCTTCCCCGGTGAATACATACCTACGGCCTTTGACAATTACAATGGTTCGTATAAAATAATTATACACGTACGTTATACGAACATATACAAACATGGAAATTTATGTAAACACGAATAAATGGAATGCCAAATTGCGCAAAAAATTGTACGAATTTTATTTCAGCGAATAAAAGAAAAGAATGTAAACATTTTTTCATAGTTGATACTCATAAAGTGTTGGACGGAGAAGTTAAACGCTAGAATCAAATTGAAATCGCATTTTTTCTCTATCGATACTTGCACAGCAGGTGTTTCAGACAGTTTTTTTTTTTTTCCAAATCGTGTTTTCCATCGTCGCAAATTGGTCGCCAAAAGCGGATGCACCTTGGTAATTTGAAAAAGGCTTGCTTCGATATAGTTTTCCGTTCGGCTACCCGAGTACGTATTAGGGAGGATCGGGAGAAAAAAAAACCGTATGTGCTTGATGCGTATGGGTATGGGCTATACATGTATATATGGGCATTCTCAGTTGATGGAATCGCAGAATGGCTGTATACAGTCCGTGGGAAAAGCAGCATGGAGGCCGCGTCTATTCTCAATAAAATACAACAACAAAGAAAGATCATTTCATAAAACCGTGAATATTGAGTGATAAAATATCGAACGGATTTTTGAAATAAATATTCGGTTACGACATCGTTTCAATAATATTTTTTGAGAAAATTTGTTTTCGTCGGATTTTCGCGTCCGCGATATATTGGGTTACGAAACTAGAGCGTACGATTTGTTTTGCAGGTTAATTATAGATCACACGCGAGCGACACACGGTCAAGCTAAAAGTCTCGAATGAGTCACCGATAGAAGTCGCGAGGAAATGTATCTTTATTCCATTTTTTATTTCTTTTTTTTTTTTAAGTGAATCACAGAAACATTCGTGCGTACGAGTTTTAAACCGCGTTTCACGATTCGTACGCGAGAGAGGTAAGAATTTTTGAAAGGGACTGTAAAGACGAGACGAACAAGGGGGCAACAGGTGAGAGGCAGCGAATAACATCGCTTTCTGCGCGCGCGCGTTTCTTTGCTCATCGCGTTCTCCTGAAAATGTAAGAAAAAAAGGAACAAAAAAATCTTCGTCCCCGGAATCAACGATGCTCGTACTAATTCAACAGAAGACCCTGAGGGATCTTCTTACCAGCGTCATTTTTTTTTTCAATCTTTCGACTTAATTCTGAGAATATCTTTCTTAGACGTTACGATTAGATAAAATAATCTTAACAAATTCAAGAAAATCCACCTTTTTTCAGCAATGTAATCTACGGGCTTGAATGTTTGTTTGTTTGTTTTTTTTTTGTTTTTTTTTTTTTTTTTTTAATTGCACGGGACGATGTTTCGTTCTGCTTTAGATTCTCCAATGAGCTACGATCGCTGACCCATTTTCTAGAGTATTGTTAATTCTATTGATTTATTGGCTTCAAGGCCCTTTGTCCTTCTCGTACTCTCTTACAACAACCTTTTCATGTTATAGACACTTTTCCTTTTGTCCATGATGGAAATGCAAGGTCTTAAGTGTCGTACTCGTTTTATCTGAAACCAGCTTTGTTACTCGGCAACATAAATCCATTCAAATTTTTTCTTTTCGTCGTTTCATTACTTCGATCGTATACATATTGGGTGTTAAGTCACCTTCGAAATTAGAAAAACTACTGCGATGGAATTGAACTTATAAAAAAAATGCGAGAGAATTTAGTAAATATCTGAAGTTGCCAAAAAGAGGATTAATTTTAATCATTTTTTAAACACTGAAAAAGTGTCTCTACAAAAAGATATATTGTTGTGTATGGAGGTGAAAAATATGATCAACATACAAATTAGATGAGCTGTCATTGTAGTTTTACAAAAAAAAGTTTCTCATCAAATACTATTCGCGGTGACTAACGATTCTGATTGTGCACTTAGACCCAAAAATGAAACAAATTTATTTTTCGTGAAGTCGACAAAACGAGCCAACAAGAGAAAGAAAAATTCGCATTCCGGGATTTTGATGAATTATATTCTCTTTTTGTACTTGGAAAAAGTAAACTATGATATTAAATTTAAAAAAACAGCCTTCGAAAAAAGGATCTTTGAACGTGAACGTAAATATAATTATACGTCATATAATTAACCCTTCAACAATCAACTTTTTTCAACCCCCCAATCCGCTCGACGTGGATCAATCAAGTCCATCGCGTTTTTTCGTTAAATTAGCGTGTCAGGACGAATCCTAAATAATTCACGGAGCTAGTTTGATCCACATACTTGAGCGTTAGCCTCAAATATCTCCCAAAAATCGTTCACTGAAATATATACTTAATATGTATGATTATGCATAATTCCACGCATGATGAACGATGTGGCAAACAAGTTTTATCTGCCCAACCAGACGTCGTGAAAAAAAAATTAAAAATCAATTGCAAGATACAAGATGAAAGAATGAGGAATAAATAAACTGTATCGATTCAATGTCACTGAATACCTGCATAAATTCGATCATGAGAAATTCCAAAAATTTTACCGAGTTAAATATTCGTATTTCGATAATAATTGGAAAATTTGAAAAGCGATAAGTATACAAAATCTTAGTAGAAATTTTATGCTACTGGCCGGAGCAGCAGTTCATTGAATCTTTTTTATATTTTCCTTTATTTTCTTGATTTTATCGAAGCAAGAGTCGAAATGTTCATCATAGTAAAGTATTTACGTCCTGTTGGTCAACCTGAGTCACTTGTGGCCTTTTGTGAATGTTAGTTGCTCTATTCGGACAGGAAATATACTTTGGAAACGTTTTTCAGGATTTCTGTTCAATCAATGTTTTTTTAAACCGATGTCAATAATGAACGGCTGACTAACATTTTACTATAATTTCAGAAATAAAAATAGCCCTGAACAGATAAATGATCAATGTAAATCGATCAAGGGTTCAATTTGCCATTCTTTTTTTTTCAAATACTTGGCAAGTTCAATCTTTTTTGAATTTTTTCATTCGAGTAAAACTCAGGGGCCTCTTGTAAGAAGACTCGATTATTGACAATTTTAAGTGACTGAATAACAAATTATTCTGAAATACAATCAATAGAGCAAAAAATGACGTTTGTTCGACTTCATAGTTTTTTTCAACATCACTTTTAAAGGGTATTCTTAGATTTGAATTGTAAGGATGGCTCAATTGGAATACATCAAAATTTATTCCATTTGTGCATGTGGTTCATAAATAAACTGTTTCTCCTTAAATCCTCTTTTGAATTGAAAAAATGTAACGAAATGATTTTTGGTCTATTCTACAAGTATGTAAACACGAGATCAGTTTGTTTATCTATTTCATTCAGCGTACTGAATTTGTCACATAGTTATTTCGTTGGACATCTAGCTGGTTTATTTTAGAAGAGGGTATCCAACGCTTTGTTCGTTAGAATTTTCAGCTGGTCTATATTTGCATTTCTTGCAACTCCCCAAGTGCAAGTATCTCGTAGTTTTAACGAGGATGAATATAGAGCGTGAAATACCATCGTTTTTGCTTCAACAAGAACTTCCCTCCTCAATTTTCTGAGAATAAACTTGAAGTATCCTTACTAAAGATTTTTTCGTCGTTGTGGTTATGATCGCGAGTTTATCCCATTTCGAATTGGAATTCCCTGACATTAAATGTTTTACATGAAAAAGCGCACATCTGGCTCCAATGTAATGTTTTTGTGCTTTTGTCTCGATGTAGAGGATTTTTTTTTTTTAACGTGATTTCATATTGGTTTCTTTTTAATTTTATTTTGTACTCTCTCTTTCAGTGATTCGCCATTCACGTTCTGTTTACTTTTATCTCGGAATTATTTTCATTTCCATTACAGTATAAACATCATTTCGTGTCGACCTAATTCGAGCTCTTTTTCATTTTCGATACAATTACTTTCGATCTGATTGACGAATTTCATTTGATTTTATGCGTTTCTATTTTTATTTTATTTTTTCTCGAAAACGAAAATTCTCTGGCTTCTGATAAAGGATGAAATTGAGATTTAAAAATTTATTTTTCAGTCGTTGTTAACGTCGACGGTTTGCCATTGAATGTACAACTGTGCGACACCGCCGGACAGGATGACTTTGATCCATTGCGATCGTTATGCTATCCAGAGACTGATGTCTTCCTCATTTGCTTCAGCGTCGTTTGTCCCTCATCTTATCACAGCGTTGCTTCAAGATGGGTCGACGAAGTACGAAAATATTGTCCGAACGCTCCAATAATTCTAGTAAGTTTCGCGTAATCGTCTTGGTTATACACTTGCCAAGTGATTTATTTCGCGTCGATCACTCTCTCAATAAACATTCAAAAATAAATTATTCACAATGACGGAAATTTTTTACAATTGACCAAAATCAATAATTTCGCTCGAATATTCTTACGTGTCTGTCGTCATAAATAAGGTTAACGCTTCGGTCAAGGGTTCTCCGATATTCAAAATAATAATAAAAAATCCCAAATGATCACACAATCATAACTTTTGAATGCGACTGAGGCGAGACTACTACCTGAAATATTGATTCAATCATTTTTTCAACCGGATATAAAACTAGAGCAGCGTTTACACTGAGCCGTTGTCGCGGCTCTCGATTTAATTTAATAGCTGGCATGTAATGGATCAAAATTCTGTCTTCTTGTTCCGTCGTCCTCCATTGAATACATTTTTACAACTAGTTAAGATTGACCCGAGATTAGACTTGTCTTATCATAGATCATTAAAAGATCGAGCGTCGATAACACGCGGTTGAATTTGGTGTTTAAATAAAATGTTAACTCAACGAATTTGTCGAAATGAAATAGAAATATATTATTTTTAGTTCTTCCACTTGTTCAATTCAAATTTTATGAGCCTTATCATGAATACTTATTTGACATTTTTTCAAATACCGTTCCTATCGTTCTATTTTATTTTAAATGAAGAAAAAATAATGATGTAAGAAACATTGGACGAAAAATACTAAGTGAGAATAAAATAATTGTTTACAGGTAGGGACTAAAAGTGATTTACGCTCGGACGTTCGTCTAATGTTACAATTAGCGAGATATGGACAGGCGCCGATAACGACAACCCAAGGTCATCAATTGGCACAGCGACTAGGAGCTGTGAGTTATGTCGAAACCTCAGCATTGACGCAACACGATTTAAAGGAAGCGTTCGATCAGGCGATAGTGAGTGCTTTAAGTACACGAAGAGGTGGAGCCAGTTTGTTATCACGACGTAGAAAACCATTGTCAATGTGGCGAAGATGGTTATGCTGTTGGGAAAGATCACCTTCCAACGATTCGTAATTTTATCCAATATTTCCATTACTGACTGGAGACGAAGGAGGGTTTTATTTTTTTTTTAATTTTTTTTTTTTCAAGTGGGCTCTCTAGATTTTTCACTGTGATCATTCGTGGCCACCACCGCAGAGTCTCATTTAGTTCTCAAAATCAAACAAGAATGAAAAGATCAAAGAAACGAAAGCTGTAAACGATAGAATGTAGATATTTGGCATTTAATTAAATGCCATTCAAACGCAACACAAATTTTTCTATTCATTGATCTCGGTGTTGTTCAAAATATATATTGCTTTGAGTGTATATTTCATGGATTATTGACACAAATAAACAAAAAAAGTGACGAATTTTGAGATTTTTTATCGGGGACAAACGATAATCATGGATGGATGATGAGTTAAAAAAATTCGTCGCATTCGAACGATGCAAACTTCCCAAATAATAGAAAAATGTAGACAACTTTTTTATCAGAAATTTTTGTGATTAGTTGAATTGGAAATCATTTAGTTGCAATGTAACGAGGTTTTTTGGTCGATTTTATTATCATTCAATGCCGACATTTTTGTGAAAACTGTTCAATCAGTGAATTCGATACAAACAAAATCAAAAGATTAACCAATTTTTATGGCCTAAAGTTACGAGTAAAATGTCGGTAATATTAGAAAAAAGAATTTTGATGGATTTTAAAGAATTTTGATACAAATGTTTTTGCCCTCTGGTAAGGGCCATTATTTGAGCTGGAATTAATCAAATAAAAACATATTCTTAGTGAAATAATCGTTAAAACGATGTTAAAATATTTCGAGTGATGAATCATCGGTCACTTTGCATGTGAGAAATGAAGGAGAAAGCGATAAACGCTGTTATCTTCATAAAGTATACGTGACTCAACATTTGATAACTGAGGATTCATCGATAAACGTTTTCTTCTTCGATATGACGGTATATAATAACGGTGCATAATAATATCGATATTAATAATAATGAATGAAGAAAGGCAGAAAAAATGAAAAATGAGATTCTGACGGTTGGGTGGAAGACCACTCAATATAAATATATTCCTGATGCCTGTCGTGGGCGTAATTTATTGTAAACGTGTATTTTTATCACTAGTTTTACTTGACGACTCGCCGGTTGTGATTTTACATCTATTTTAAAAGTTTTTAGTTTTTTTTGTTTTTTTTTTCATTGTCTCTTTTTTTCTGCGTTCGCGATATTATTTCAAGCTATTGCTTCATCGCGTCGAACGAATTTATTCACGATTCTTTTATACTCGAATCGTTTTCAAGTATTTTTGTAGGTTTTTTTTTTCAATCAAACTTCAGAGCTTGTTTTGTACGTGTCTTCCAAGTCTCGAGAAGTATCGAATGGCTGGAAAATTGCCGTGTTCGGATCGAAATATGGCAACTGAAAAATCGACGAGTAATGATCGCTCGTGCTAAAAGAAAACGGAGGGAACCAATCAAATTAGCAGATGTTACAATTTTTTTCTTTTGCTACAAAACTATTCCTAAAAGCCATGAAAACGGTAACGCTACTTGCATTGCAAGCTTCCCATTTTTTTGGGTAATGTTTTGAAGTTTTATTCGATCCTACCAATTTGTCTCACGGTTCGAGATTACGTTGGTTTGTGAAAATGATTTCAAATTTCGATAACTTATTTCTCTGGAACGCTACAATTGAATTTTAAGTGTTTCAAGATCCTTCAAAAAAAGATCTTTTTATTTTTGTTCATTAGTTTGTGGGAAATGATATTTTTCCGAAACTCGATTTTTTGTTGTTCACATAGACTCTGAATGAAAAAGGACCAAGTCGAACTTTTTATTATTTTTTAAAAATAATGGTTTTTACCGTACTGTTTAAAAACAAATACGAACAAACGATTGATATTTGTGTTCTTCAGTAGTATTCGTTTTTTTTGCTATTCAAATCTAAAAATTCAATTTCAAGACGATTGACCAATTGATCGATTTTTGAAATCGTCCCGATCGTCGGCACCGTTTACCTTGCATTGTTATTCTCAAAATCGATCGGTCGTACCGTTTCGGAGAAGTGTTTTATCGAAATTTTGCAATCAACGCACCTTCAACAGTAACGTCAGCGTTGATTTTTTTTTTCATAATGATTTTTTCATTCTTTGCGAACAAAGGTTGGCTTTGTAAACACAGGAATGACGATTTTTATCCTGGCGATAAGAATTATTATCAGTTGGTTGGATGAGCCGAGCAATATACACTCTCGTTTATAATAATAACGCTGTTCGCGAGATATTAATTCGTAACGGACCTACTAAAAAAAATTGTTCGTTACTGTACATTCTTTTCTAGTATTATTATAATTATTACTATTAATATTGTTATTATTACGATTAATAATTGTTGTAAATATATACTTCGGATATTATTAGAAGATGTTCTGTACGAAAATAGAAGTTTTCGTTATAAGACAGAAACTACGTTGAGAGTGTGCTGATGAGGTTGAGTTATGAATTATCATTTAGAAAAAATCGTCAGTATATGTACGATCAAAACGGTTTTTAGACTGACAACCATGTTTTAAGAATTATTTTAGAAACATAGTATTATCGTGCGCTTACAATATGCATAATAAAAACAATGGTATTTTTATATACGATCGTTTGTATTTTATAAATGATATTGATATTTTATCACTGGAAATTCAGCGAAAAATATTGTCCGTTAGAATTTTACCTTGGAGTATTAAAAAAAAAAAAATTTCATAGATTTCATGTGTAGTTTATAGAAAAAAAATAGAGTGAGTTAAATTTTGAGAAAAGAACCATATTTTGGCCATTTCAAATGAATATACAATTTCCCTGCATTCCAGTGGTGCAAATTTCAACATCATATTTGTGCTCCTATCCTTTGACTTCGATGTCGTACCAGTTTCTCTCGATGGTGGACAAAACTTTGGCAGAGTGAAAAATAGTTAAATATATTTCTAGTCTGTCATAAAAAGAAAACAACAATCATTTCGTCTCAATTCTGCTGTCGTTGCAGAAAAAAGATGTAATGAAAACGTGTACTCAATTTTTACTCGACCTTCAAATCGAATATCAATCGATATTCCGCGTTCCCAAAAATTCCTGGATGTCTATTTTTATTGTCAAAAGTTATAAGTATTTTAAAAGTTTTTCGATTTGTTGATATGATGACGTTCTAATAATTATGGATTTGTGAATGCGAAATTCGGTTAGATTCAAATGATCAATGAAGGTTGACGATTTTCGGAATTGTTATCCCTCAAAAATTGGAAACTATTCATCACTGAAGACTAGTAAGCAACTGCAATATCGGTTGCCGTCGATAAGAGAAAAAGCTGCCGGTTCGGCCGAGCTCCGCAGAATAAACTCTTTCCTAATAACCCGTCGTTTACCGAAAAAAAACGCCTTCGGATTGCCATATAAACAATGAATGAATGTCATAAAAAATGACAATCGCAAATTACTTTCTGTCACCTATAAGCCCGATGAACAATTTCAAAGACACATTCCCTATTTCAAAAACATAATGGCGTCATCAACTTGCCCGAACGGAGCCCAAGCGACTTCGTCGCTAGACTGCTATTCTTTAAAACAGCAGCGGAGTGAGGAAAAGGGGAAAAATTGTCAACAGTGCCGAAACAACAAGCAAATGATAATGGACATTTTATATGAATTAGAGTGTTCTCAAAAGTACATCTTAGGAATAAAAGACAGCCCTGGATCTTCAACCACGTCTTGGTAATCACCCGAGGCTGGAAACAACCAGTCCTAATCCAGATTTCCAGTCTCAAATTTAGAAATTTATGACATTTTCATGCAGCTGACATTTGGGATGTCAACTTTTTGATATCGATATCGTAGGAGTGTACTTTTTACTACTTCAGAAATCTTGTTTCGGGTTGAACTGTCTAATGAATTCACGTACTCAATTGACGTACTTATTTTGAACTATAGCATCATTGGCGTCATAAATGTTAAAATACAGAGAATATTTTTTAAAACTATAACGTTCACAATTAAACTTTATCAACAAAATCGACATCGTCGGTAAATAACTGATGTAACCTGACTGATGGTGAATTCTCGGCATAACATATATTTGATCATCGTGTTCTATCAATATTGTTCTTTATTCTGAAAAGACAACACAAATATCCCGTCACATATTTTTCCAGTCCAAAGTTGAGTAAACCCGTCAAACAGTGTTATTGTACTATCTGAAGAGATAATGCACTAATTATTTTATACTCATACGCATAACTGCAGACAAAAACTTCGGAATATTGGTTGAAATAAAATTATCCGTACATTTACTTATAGTAATTTTATCATGCTCGAGTGTTTAATCATTTCGAATTACAGCTTTACTTACAGTGAAACGATAATATCTTGATATCTGATGGACCTTTTTTGGAAACAAATGCAGAGAAAGTCGTGCCTCGATATGATTAAATAAGGCAGGTGTGTTAATAAAAATCATAAAAGCTCGAATCAGCGTGCATTAGCCAATGGCATTGATGAGTGTTGATTTTGTGAGGAAGACAGTGTGTTGCAGGTGATTACTCGATGCAGTAAATTCGAACCAGACGAACGACGATTCGACGAACGAAATGATTAAAAAAAAAAAGCGTGATACTGCATCTGACCACGACGATAGGCGTCGCGCGAGCACGCGCACGGGGGCGGCAGTGGAAAAGGATCGCGGCGACGAAGGGTGTGAGGGAGGGGGGATGTTAAATAAGAGAACGTAACCCAAAAGAGAGATTTGAGAGACTCGCGACGGCGGATTGCGGAACGAATGACGAAAACAGTGTACAGGAAAAAAGTTAATGAATATAACAATAATAATGCCAATAATTCCTTTATCGAGAAACTGGTGGTAAAAAAACCTTCTAAAGCAAATGATAAACGATACAAGATTTTGAAGAAATACCTTATGCTAGTTTAGAGACAGCGAAATAATAAAGTGGTGTGTAAAGGGTGTTTGGTAGCTGATCTTCGCTTTGCTCTGCTTCCTTGCCGAATATAGAAGATATATATGTGTGTTTTAACTTGGTACATATGTGATATCGGAGTGTGATTAATCCACAGACGCACGTAACACGCCTACCTGCTAGTCGAACCGTGTCTCTTTTGATACATCGTTTTGTGTATCTCCTCCCTTTCTCTCCACCTCATCCCCACCCGTGTAAAAGTGCTGTTTCTTCTCCTCTGTGCCTAAAAAAATCGCATTTTCTGTAATGACGAGCTTCGATAGAGAAAAACAAAAAAAATAATACATGAGATAAAAGAGCAATGTGTAGCAATGCGTAGTGACGGATTTTTCGCGTTGTTTTTCGTGGGCGACAAGCACCTGCCCTCGATACGCATAGTTTCGGGTTATAAATACGCGATATACCTACCACAAATTATCAACATTGTGAATCGTTGATATTCGACGCTTTTCTATTCAATACGAAACAAGATTTGTCTTTCCCGTGCGTGATAATTCAATATTTTTAATGTTTTCTATATTGTCAAAGAAAACTCTCATCCTGGACCGTGCCAGTTACAAAAAGTGGAAGAAAGTTGGAAGTGCGCTGGGCATTTCGAGATGAAAATGTTTTCTTTCTCTTCGTCATGATGGAATAGTAGACAGATAAAAGTATTTCGGAAGAACTGCGATGATCAACTTGAGGTGGATCTGCTGGTTCCTTTTGGAAGGCGTGCCAGCGCTCTTTGCCTTTCCTATTGATTCATCAAAGACACCAGGTACGAGAAACGGATATAAATCGAACAAACAGACTCTCACTGCAAATCTATTGAACTGTCAATGTCATGTTTCACAGTGAAATAATATATGATACATTCATTGCAATTTGTACTCAATTTTTATGTTTTATAACTAAAATTTTGCTGTGGAAATGAAATTCAGATGAAATGAAATTCATGAACACCCTTATAATTATGCTTTTTCAACTTCAAAGTGAAAATTCATCATTGAAAAAATCAAAATCAAGTTGTGCAATCGAGAATAATTAATAAACTTCATTTTTATTTCCAAAAATGTTTATCCAACATCGAATCAACGAAGACACTGGCAATTTCTGGACTTCACAATG
This sequence comes from Campoletis sonorensis, assembly GCA_013761285.1. Classification (NCBI taxonomy): domain Eukaryota; kingdom Metazoa; phylum Arthropoda; class Insecta; order Hymenoptera; family Ichneumonidae; genus Campoletis; species Campoletis sonorensis. The sequence continues at coordinate 1,171,899 of JACEOJ010000206.1, forward strand.
GGCAAACTGGCCTCAGTACATCATCGGAATTGTCAGCTTTATCGTTATAGGATTTACTCTCGCTGGGTGTCTGTGTTGTCAAAGACAGCGCCGTCCAAAAGGATTTCAGGTACAAAAAATATTGTGTAACATCACCAAAATTGAGTTTTGCACATTAATAGACCAATCGACGCAGTTTATTCAGGAAAAAGTGAAAGTGATAAAATAAGAAGCAAGCGCCGTTGCTATTGCCATTGTTAATATTTTGAAGTTTAACAATGAATGCGAGATTGTAAACTATTAGATTGCTTATTTCTCTATTAAAAACTGATTTGATTTTTTCAATAATCATCATTAAATGTCACTAATTATTGAAGTGATTTCCATGCCCCATATTAACTTTTAGTGGATGATTTTTCGTGAAATATGATGATACTCGCTTTTTGTTCTCTTATAATTCAAAGCGTACTAGTACCGCTATTTGAAAGAACTCCATATGAAATTTTTCTGTCTTCCAATTGTAGGACGATGCTGGAACAGGCAAGGTAACAGTAAACAAAACAAAAAAAATCCGCAACTAACTAGAAAACTACTAGAAAATTAAAAGTAAAATTCCATTAGGTAAAAATGTAGGACTGAAGAATGTAATTTTTGTATTGAATACCAAGAGGAATGCACTATAGTACATCATGTAGTTTCTTCCCCTAGACAATTCTAAAACCATTAAAAATAAAAGTAAAAGTATATATTTCTCTTTCAAAATTTCAAGGAATTCAAGGATGGAAGTACAGCGGGAACCGAAACAACAATCGAACGTGTGCCTTCCTCAAGCCTCGAGCTCGAAGTACCACGTATATTAACGTCATCAAGAGAAAAGATTCAATTTGATGAAATTTCGTATAATTACGCGGACGGAAGATCAGCGATAAAACCGCCATCGTCATCGCTCTACAATGACGATGATAATGCGAATAATTTATCACGCGATCGACCGAAAAACGAGTGGTATGAAGGTGAAAATTTTCCGCGTGAAAAATTGAAATATCTTCGTGAAATTGGACGAGGCTGGTTTGGCAAGGTAGTCGAGGGAACAACGATTATCGAGGAAGGAAATACGAGGAAATTGGGTAAAAATCGTGGAGTTGTTGTGAGAATATTGACGGAAGGTGCAACGAGTAGAGAAAAATCGTGGTTTCTTGGCGAATCGACACCATATTTGAAACTTCGTCATCCGAATATTCTCGAACTATTAGGTTTTTGCCTGGAGACCGATCCTTTTCTATTGCTTTTTGAGTCGTGTCCAGTAGGAGATTTGAAAAAATTTTTGATAGAAAATCGCGAGACCGGCGATGCGCTTCGCAAGGAAAATGTACCAATGAGAATGGCCCTCAATATTGCCAATGCTCTCGAACATATGCACCAAAACGGATTCGCCCATACGGATTTGTCAGCGAGAAATTGTCTCGTGTCCCAAGATCTGACCGCTAAATTGGGTGATTATGGGGTCGGAGTCGAAAAATATCCGGGTGATTATTACGTGGTGGGTGATCGTGCATTGCCGATACGTTGGTCAGCACCAGAAAGTCTAGAATGCACAGAAACAACCATTGAAACGAGGGCTATCACACCGCTCGCAAATATCTGGAGCTACGGTGTTCTTCTGTGGGAAATAGCCAGCTGGGCGGAACGCCCTTACGACGATCTCGGTGATGAGCAAGTTATCGAAATGATATTTTCCATCAGAAACGAGAAATCTGTTAAATTGCTCAATAAATTAGTCGATAAATATGACCTACCGACCAATTTCCGAGAAGTTTTAAAAGCAACATGGAAATTCACACCTACCGAGCGATCGAGCCTCAGTGAAGCAAAAGAAATACTATGTGGCAAGAAAATGGAAGATTTCGAGCGGAGATGGGAGAATTTGAAACCGAACGGTCCGTCCTCGGTTGACAAGAGTGCTAGTTTACAGGATCTCAGAGGCAGTATGGATTCTGAATTGTGGCAGGTGAATTCGTACCTCGATAAAAACTCCCTACGCGCTAATTTTCGTCTAGGACCTGAAGAGCCGGTAGTTAACTGTATAAACTTGAAAGAGACTATTTGTCAAGCGGAATCAGGATCGGAGACCGAGGAGGAAAGTTGGCGGGGTCGTGTCGAGCGTGGTGCTTACACAGAAAAGGTTAAACAAAAATCAAAATCGGTAGCTGATCTAATGGTTCTCGTTCATATTGATTCGGATTCTGATGTAGAATCCTCGCTGGGACCACAGAATATCGAGAAACCCGTTAAAAAACGCCTGCCACCTTCGGGCAGTGACGGTGACCTCCGCAGTGCTGTTATCGCCGACGAATTCGACGAAGCTCTAAGGAAATTACGCGACCCCTCTGTCACTAATGGCGTTGTCGTAAAAACGACAAAAAAAACAATGGACGACATTAAAACTTGTGAGGACATCAGAGAAGACATCAAATTGACGAATGATAACGTGGAAAACGTCGAAATCAACGAAAATATCGAGAAACCCAAGTTATTAACTCTTACAAATCAGGGAAAAACTCCCATTCTAAGATTATCGTTTGGTAATCCTGTAGTAGATCCGAGTGTTACAACAGACGATAATACTCGGAAATATGAAGAAAAAAAAAGTGCCGAAAACATTCAAGAAGAAACGAACGTTGATAAAGGTTCAAGGAATACAGCAGAATCGTCGCGAAACGAGGAACTCGTTTTGCGATTAGTCTCCAAAGGTAATCCGGATCTTCCACTTTTACGTTATATTCCCGAACGGAGTTCAACACCGGTGAATCCCGTTGATAAACAGTCATTGGATTCTATTCTCGTTCCCGAACAGTGTAATGTCTTTTCGTCGGCCGACAGAACGGAAGAAAATGGCGTCAATGTTGAACTGTGGAACGACGCACTAGGGCACGAACTGGAAAAGAAAAAACCTGTTAATCTCGAAAACTCATCAATATTTGACGAATCGATTGAAGAAAAAATGCATTATTTCGATAATTCGTCGATTACTCCGGTCGGCAAAAATGATTTTCATGCAAAAATCTCGAAATCAGGATCAAGCACACCGAAATCGTTGCAAAATTTTGACGTTGGATCATACGCCGTTAAACATAATATTTCTGCCTGCTTATCGGCTCCTGCGACTCCAAGTCACGATAATTTAACTCCCGTGACGAAAAGAGCAGACGTTGACAAAAATATCATGAAAAATACGGATTATTATCCAGATGACGATGATGCATTAAGAGGCTCTTTATCTGCACCCGAAACACCGTTTCGTAGAAACTACAACGTCACAGACCACGATGAAGACTTGTCTACTTGCGAAGATCTCGACGAAAGAATGACCGTCAAAGACTCCGCCCCGGATACGCCACAATCTCGTTGTAATTATTCGGTCGGTAATGGCGACGAAGATTTGTCATCAGTAGGTGAAGAACTTGAGCCTGGAATAATAAAAAGATCTTCACACGAAGGGGATGATGAGGAAGATCGTAAACATTTATCAACGCCAGATGATGAGAGAAGTTCCGATTCGGGTTTTCGTGACAAAGAATCGTGCGAGGAAGAAGAGTCGCCGATTCCAGGTTCACAAGTATCGAGTATTATTCTCGGGGCAAAACTTTCTTGCGTCAACCCGGAAAATTCATCGCCACTGTCTGCCTCGGCGGAGGAAGAACAAATGCGAATTTTATTCGAATTGGACACGATTCTCGATGCCGAGTATTATGGGAACTTCCGTGATTCCGACAAAATTGACGATACTGAAATGTCTTTGGAAAATATGAAATTACATTTCGAGGATACTGATGAGATTGCCGAAAAAATCCGATCGATATCAGAATCTCATGGGTCTACGGAATCTACGGATATTCTTGAAACCGTCAGAGCTAATTCTTGCGACGCTAATTTCTTGGATAATTTTTTCAGCGCCAAGGATGACACGAACCAAGAATCCAAATTTGAATACCTAAACGATACAAGTTCCGCTGAATTGTTGGAAAGCATAGAGGTCGATTCAGTGAGCGAATTCTCAAAAATCGAAGAAAATCGTTCAAGTTCGAAAAAAGAAGATTTGTTGGCGGATTTAAGCGGTGAATCTCCAATAGAAATTGATAAATATCCGAGCACAGATTCATCAGCTGAGCTGGTACGATTGAACATCGATTCCTCGGAGTCTCGGCGGAAAAGTGACACGACAACGGATCTTTCTCTAGACACTGGTTCAGATCTCGTGAAAAACGAATCAAGCAGCGACATTTCACCAATGAAAACTGATCGTCTTTCGATTACCGGTGTATCTCCGGATCTGCGGGTTGAGTCCAGCGATTCGACGGGTTCCTCTGATAAAGCAGAACATCAAAATTATTCATCCGACGATCTTTCTAAAGCCCGAGAAGAATTAAAAAGCTCATCGTACTACACAGTTAGCAAAACTGACAAAATAAATATACCGGAAAACTATCCATCAGAAAATCGTACGGAAATGAAAAAATCGTCGAAATCGGCCATTGGAGAAGAACGCGAATCATCAAGACCCATTGATCCAGTCCATACGCAGAACTTTTCACGCGATGACGTCACAGAAATTTCTAGTGGATGTGCAACGTCATCTAATTTGGTGTCTACATTAGATCGAGGCATTTTACGGACAAACGAAGATTTAGAAATCCAAGCAAAGACAGAAAATAATTTAATTTCCACCAGTGAAACGGATTTAATAAATTCTTTGCGAGATAATGCTGCCGAGCACACATCTGAAACTGCAGATTCAGCAAGCTCAGTGAGTGATACCAAACGAACAAACTTCCAACAGGACAACGCTTGTGAGTATTCCGGAGGAAATACAAATTTGGATACTTTGGTCGATAAAGTAGATGAAAGGAATTCAAGTCCAGATAGTCACGATAAAATAGTAAGTTCTTCGAACGAATCACTGTTGACAATTGATGATAATCGAGGTTCGAATGTATCCGTTGACACACAACGTGATGCTCCAAATTCGGACATTGAACAATGGTCTTCGAGGGAAAACTTAAACGAGATTAACGAGAATGATGAGGGAGAGGAGGATAGTTCAACGATGTCGTTGAAAAGCGATAATTCATACGTTTCCTTTGGTCTCGACGAAGCATTCGTTGCAGCAATAAGGAACGAGTTGACAGAAAAATTGCCACGAGCTCAAATGCCTGTTGTTGAGGCGCTTGATCCTCACGATGAGATGGAAACGACGTCGATAAATCCAGAAACAACAGCTCAAAACTGGGGCGAAGACGATGAAATTGAAGAAAGTCCGGAACGATCGAGCGTCGATATATCAATTAGATATAATATTTATGGTACTCCATTGAGCCCTATTTTGGAAGAACGTGAAAGCGCTGGAACTTCGGAGTCTCTCTTTTCCAAAGAAGAATCCGCTGACGCTTCAATAGCCTCTAGAGTCTCGGCACTCTCCGAAGACGTTCTCGTCGTTGATACACGAACTAATCGAGCAATCATCGTCGAAGCTGGTGGCAATGGCGGTAACGCTGAAACTTTCAATTCTCAACAAGACGACGATAGAGATACGTCCAACGGCGACATTTCTGATGAGGAGAATCTCGAATACCCCCAAAACAATTTCAACAGGTTTGTAAAGATTCTCCTTCACAATCATTGCATTCAACTTTTTATCATAAACGCTTATTCATCAATATTACATGCGATTTCAAAGAAGTCATATTCTAAAATTGATCGAATCCATATTTTATTTTGAGATCCAGGATTAAATTTTGCCCTAGTTTGCTTATACATCAGATTCCAGCTGGGAAATAAAGAAATTTACAAAAAATACCCTCCGCCCTATCGTTTATAAAAAGAATCGTCATTTAGAAAACCTAAAAACATTCGCAATGTCAAATCCTTGAATCCATTTTTATCTAATCTCTTTAATGTTTTTTTATGGCATTTTCATAAAAAATGAAATAATAAAAAAATACAGAGGCCTCGGGAATAAAAGAATGACAATGGGGAGCGGAGGTGCGCCGCTGCCAAGCCCTGAGGAGGAGAGCAAATGGCAACAACAATTTCCGCTTCCTCTACAAATGCAGGACGATCTTATGAGTACGAGCTTTGGTACCGACAGAGATTGGGACAGTCAGGATGATGAGGATGGTGAGGATGAAGTTGAAGAGGGCGAAGATGACGAAGAGGAGAATAGTTCGAGTTCCGGTGAATTCGTTTGGAAGGTATGTCGATAATAAAATATTTCAAAAAACTATGGAAACCTTTTTCATCGTCATGTTTTTCATATCAATTGTTTGCGAATTTTCTATGTGTCAAATATGATTACATTACATAAGCAGCGGTACGACGACTCTCCTGGTGATTTGGAGAAAGTTGCAACCCGGAGTCCACCATCGAAGCCAAAAAGTCATGAGGCCGACGTCGAATTAGACGAGGAAGAGGATGAAGGCGATGATGGTGACGAAGACGATGATGAAGAAGAGGAAGAATTCACACCTTCAGCCTGGGATGCAACACTAGTACCGCACCGATCCGCTCTAAGATCTCCTGAGAAAAATCTCAAGTCTGGGGTGAGTTTTAACTCGTCCTATAATCTTAATATGCAATTGATCGCGAATGTTCGTGGATTATTTATCTCGGTGTTATCCTCACGCAACACCAAATGTCCAAAACAATGGTCTCAGTTACTTTTTATCTATTTTAATAATAATAATACAAAGAAAAATGATAATAAGAGAGTGTGTACATTATACTTAACGTGCGGCCAGGACGAATTGGTAGGTGTGTCAAACTTTCATCTACGACAAAGGCGAAAAAGACAATGAACAATATATTGCGTCCTTATTTTTACCACAATTATTGTCGCACGTGCTTACGATAAAGATTTAAAAAAATTGATGATAAAATTCTTTCATTCGTAGCATTCAGTCACTGAATTCGTAAACTATCATCATCTACTACGTCCTTAATTTCCCCGGTGGACCCAAATACACTTGTCGACTTGACGATGTTTTATTTTCTCTTGAAATCAGCAGTGTACATTTTATTTGTTTCATTGACCGTTTCGTTGTTGTTGAGTAGATAAAAAAATGCTTCTTTACTTGATCGAGAAGAATTTTTATATACGCAGGATCAGAAGAAAAGCGTTTGGTTCAAGAAGCAACGTTATCACTGCGTCTACGAGTATCCAAAAGAAACCCCCGTGGTCGACGCTCAGGGACAAGTTGCATCGACATGGGAACCAACTTCTTACGCTGGTAAATCGATTTTTGAAGAGATGACAATGTTCTCAACTAATTTACATTAATTTTCCGTGTCTTCAGAGTTTGTCAATGTTTAAAATTATGGTTTTAAAACTTGAAGTACGAGAGAACCTTTTGTTGTATACATTCGATTTGTTGTCACGGCCTTTTTTTTGTTCCTTTAACAGTTTCTCATACCATATTAGAATAAAAAAAAACAAATGAATCTTTTCTTTTCGTTTTTATTAAATTATCCGTATTTCTATTTTGCAACTGAAGACTGGGAAGACATGATGGATGAACCGCGTCTGGACGTCTATCCAATGGAATACGATGAGTCGAATCGTGCCGGTAAGTAAATAAGAAAAAGTTTTAGTAAAGAGAAATTTTTATCGAACTTTTCACATCAATCAAAATTTTTTTCATTCAAGGGGACGAGGAATTTTACGTGAGTAGTTCTAGTCGTCCGTTCCAATTTCAAAGTGGTGACGGTAAGTACGTGAGCCAGTTCTTTCCTGGAGCGAGCACGACGTTGTTACAGCACGAGAATCAACAGCAGATGTCATCGTCGTCGTCGTCGGCGTCCCCTCGAGACGCCCTGGATTTACGATCTTGTCAGGATGAGGTCGATGGAGCCGAGAACCATCCACTGGAAGTTTCGATGCCTCAGGCCAATGGAAATTACCGCAGCACGGAATGCAACGATAGTCAACAACAAGCGCAACTCGGAGAGCTACGACACACCAGGGACCGTTTGAAGCTGAATCTCCTTTCTACAACTGGATCGGCAAGAACCGACGGGGAAACAGTGCCGGAAATACGACCCGGAGAATCGGGAAACGTCGATAACATTGGAGCGATTTCTGAGGAAATTAATGTTCCCTTGAAGACGGAGGAGCATCCGGAAAAACTAGAAAATTTAGAAAGATTAGAGAAAGCTGATGTAGGAGCGATAGAAAATTACCCGAGTCCAGAAAAACAACACGATGAAAAAGAATTTGTCGCAAAACTCGATCAATGTGAAGAGGGTGGAAAAAAAGAAAAAGATTCTCTAACATGTCATGGAGAAATGAAAAAATTACGATCAGAGATAGCCGAGGAGCCATTAACAGTTGAGTCAAAACTCTGTGATGCGAAAGAAATGATTAAAGCCCACGAAAAAACAGATTCGAATATAGATGTTGTTGGAGAAACTTCAAATCTGGAAATTCTCAGTAATTTGGCTGTGATTGGAACATCGAAAATAGAAAATATCAAACAAGAAAAAGACGAAAGAGCAGCCGGCAGTGGTGATGGCAGATTAACAAATGAAGATGTTGATCAAAAAGTAAAAGATGTAGAAGAAACGAAGACTTTTTGTAACGACGAGAATATGCCAGAAGTCAGGTCAACGGAAAGAGATTTTCGAAATTTCGGGGACCAAGAAAAAGAATCTTTGAGATCAAGGACGCAAAATGATTCGAGAAAGTATGAACATTTAGAAATATCAACGTTAGAAACATCTACAACTCCTTCGAGTAGTGACGATAACACTAATAGCGATATCGTCGATAGCACATCGACTAAAAATTCATCGAAACATGGCAAAAACACAGACGGAATCAAAGAAACGGGAACGGTCCAGCCGTTGTCGCAATCGTAGCCGTCCAGCCCGGCATTTTAGCACAACTGATAAAACTGCTAAAAGAAGCGAATAATTATTGAATAACAATAATAATTTGCAAATTGTTATTTATACATAATAATCATTACTATTTAATTATTATTATCGATAAATAATGATAATTATTATTACCATTATTAAATCCTTGAAAACATTATTGTTACAAAAAAAAAACAGAGAAGATAAGAATCTGATTAATTAGTATCGGTAGAAAATAAAAGTGCGCGAGTTCTCGTCTCGCGATTAGATCCGTGTTGTCGGAGTCCGTCCTAAATATTAACAAAAGAAATGATAAGAGATCTCTTCGTGCTTAAATCCATCGGACTGGTCTCTTCGAGATAAAAATCTAACGGAAGACACAAAAAAAAACATGAATTTTTAATTATTTGTAAATAGCTTATAATATAGGAAAGCGATACGACAAAGGTAGGCGCATTGAAATGTCTCAAGCAACCATTTTAATTCGAAGAAGGGTACACTTTTTGGAGGTCAAAGAATCTCGTCTGAAGGATTGATCGTCTTTCGCGACTGCCAACCGAAATCTTTTGCTACGCGTGTAAATATTAATGAACAGGGAATGAAAAAAAATGGAACAAGGGTTGACGAAGAGTCGTGCCTAAACGTTATTATTGAATTTATTATTATTATTATTAATATTATTAAAATGATTATTATTACATTAAGTTTTAAAAAATAACGGAAACAGTCCGTCATCGAGTTTCTTAAACGTCGTTATCTTTTTTGATTCTGTCTATACATTGGTCAAAGAATTTTTTTCATCGTGTTCGTATTCGTTGATTAGTTATTAAAGAAATTGGAAAGGGAAGACAAAAATGGTATTGTAAATTCTTCTAAGAACAAAATGTCTCGACTCCTGACATTCAACTTGTTATTTGCTAGAGGCAAAAAAGGCTCTCTATACGATTCTTATTTTTTAAAGTATTATCAATAGAAAAAAAAGTTTTAAAAAAATGGCTAAAATAATTTTAGAGAATATTGTGAGAATCAAAGTTGCGATGAGCTTGCATTGGTGCGTAGCAAAAAAAAAGAAAGATATGTGATAACGGTAGAGCGAGCTAATTTTGATATTCAGACTTGTGATTATGTGCGCGGAATGAACTGAAATGAGCACGGATTACGTGAAACGATTACTCCCGCGAATTAAGAGCAAACGAATATACATTGCAGTCCATAAAGGAAGGAAAATAATTTCCATAAACATAAGTGACCTCTATCCAAAAAAAAACTATGCGAATGTTTTCTCTTATTTACAATCATTTATGCATATGTATTATTTTTTTTGCTCACTTCGTCGTGATTAAATCTACAACTCGATAAAATATTTATTGTCCAACAATAAACAGTCAATTAAATCGGCCCAATGACAAATATTGCGTACATTTGTCGCTAAACAAAAATATGATATTCTAAAGAATTCATTCATTTTTTTTAACTCTAGAAAAGAAAAGCTTTAGTATCGCAGATCTAGTTTACACAAATAACACTTTTTTCTCTTCGTTTGAGAACTCATCATGTCACAATCACTCAACGCAATATATATATATTATATATATATACTATTTGTAGTTATTGCATTTGAATAGAGGACGATTAATATATTACTATATATGGTGTACGGATTTCTTTTAAAATTTTTACAACGAATCCTTTTCATTATTCTCGCTCCTCCATCATGTATTCCTTCTTAAATCGTTAGATTTGACACTTGCACGGTTTCTCATTAGGGTGCTTTTTTTTTTGGCGACAATTTTTTTTCTTCACTCCCATCTCGTGTTCTTGTGGGGAATACCTTCAAAAAAATTCCCTGAAAATTTGAGCCCTTAATATTAATTTTAAGTGCTCGCCCAAGGCGTCCAATGATTTCCCATTTAAAATACACGTAAAGTTTTATTTTTCTTCTTAAAAGTTCTACAGCTCAGAGGCATTCAATGATACAATCTTGGTCGATGAGCGGATTTTTTCAGAATTTAATGCTCTACAAAAGTGTCCATTGTGGCGTAACTGTAACTCGAACTGGCGAGGTCGTACGGGTCACGAAACCCAATTTTTTGATCAAATTCTCGTTTTTTTACCTCTATCTCGTAAACGACAAGAGCTACAGAAAAAATAGGAATGACAAACTTGAAGGAAATTTAATTTCCTACAAAAAAGTATTCGAGCACTAAATCGCTAACATCAATATTTCTTGAGATATTCTGCTTCTGAGTTGAGGTAGTATGGAATTTTCATGGATTATTGAGCTAAATTGTATAAGTTGTTAATTGATTATTCTTTATTGTCACTTAAATCATCAAATATTTAATTATTAAGTTGCAAATGATTGAAAAGTTGAATATCTGAACGTTTTGAAACTAAAATTCGAGAAAAAAAACACATTTTCAAAGTGCTTAAACTTATTTTTTTCACTTTTCACGAATGTTTCGATTGATTTTCGCCCGATTTTTCTAATTTACTTACCAGTAATTGAATACCTATAAATTTCTAGTCGAAAATATGTTGTAAATTTACAAAAAATTTGTAAATTTTTTAAATTTCTAGTTGAAAATGTTGTAAATTTACAACATATTTTCAACTGGAAATTTATAGGTATTCAATTACTGGTAAGTAAATTAGAAAAAATCGGGGGAAAATCAATTGAAAAAGTCGTGAAAAGTGAAAAAAATAAGTTTAAGTACTTTGAAAATGTGTTTTTTTTCTCGAATTTTAGTTTCAAAACGTTCAGTTATTCAACTTTTCAATTATTTGCAACTTAATAAATAAATATTTGATGATTTAAGTGACAATAAAGAATAATCAATTAACAACTTATACAATTTAGCTCAATAATCCATGAAAATTCCATACTACCTCAACTCAGAAGCAGAATATCTCAAGAAATATTGATGTTAGCGATTTAGTGCTCGAATACTTTTTTGTAGGAAATTAAATTTCCTTCAAGTTTGTCATTCCTATTTTTTCTGTAGCTCTTGTCGTTTACGAGATAGAGGTAAAAAAACGAGAATTTGATAAAAAAATTGGGTTTCGTGACCCGTACGACCTCGCCAGTTCGAGTTACAGTTACGCCACAATGGACACTTTTGTAAAGCATTCAATTCTGAAGAAATCCGCTCATCGACCAAGATTGTATCATTGAATGCCTCTGAGCTGTAGAACTTTTAAGAAGAAAAATAAAACTTTACGTGTATTTTAAATGGGAAATCATTGGACGCCTTGGGCGAGCACTTAAAATTAATATTAAGGGCTCAAATTTTCAGGGAATTTTTTTGAAGGTATTCCCCACAAAAACACGAGATGGGAGTGAAGAAAAAAAATTGTCGCCAAAAAAAAAAGCACCCTATTTCTCATATTGCTGCCAAAAACGTTTTTCAGTTATCAAATTTATGCTGTATTTTAGATAAATAAACGGAGGTTAACTGAAAAAATTGTTCACAAGTAATAAGGCACAAGAGTTCGATTGAAAATATAACATACACGATCTATAAACCATGAGTAAATGTTTTTTTTTTTTTTTTTTTTCCAAAGTATTGTTTGCCTCGACTCATTTTTATCACGAATTTCTTTGCTGGTTGCGCCATATAATGACTAATCCCTGGTGATCGGCGGTCGCGAGGTACGATTCGTCGTAATTAAACGCGAGGGCGACAGTTGGGGCTGAGTGTCCGTGAAGTCGATTGACTCGAGCAGCTCTGCCTTCTCGAGTCGAGTCCAAAAGATGAATAGCGCCATCCTCGGAACCGCTTGCTATTAAGCAAGCGCCCATTTGTGGACAAAACGTCGAGCGTATCGGGTATTGTCTGGATATTAGAAACAAAAGTTCGTGTTGAATAGTGGATGTGTCCGATTAATTGTGAAGGTAGATTCCAGTATCGGAAATACAAAGAGTTAATACTGTTACCGATGTTTTACTGGATACTGTCGCCAAAGAGACAATCCCCCCAACCGATTTGCCACTCGATAGAGAGAAACAGCGTTACAAGCGCTGTTAACTAATAACGTGGGCCATGGAGCTTCTTTGGAAAGCCAGGAACGCCAGGATAGACTGGTCACTGCTCCACCTGGACTGTTCATTCTTCTAAGCTTCACAAGACTACCAGTCCCAGAGTCCAAACGAAATGAAACGATGTTGCCGCGATCGTTGCCAGCCCACATTAAAGAACCTCCACTCTCTTCACACACCAATGTCAATATCTAGTTGAAAAAAAAGCAAATTATCATTGTGGCGCGGATCGATATACAATTCCAGGAGCTGTGGAGTAATGAAATTATTCTGACCTTTCCTCCAACCGCGCAACTTCCTCCTGGAGTATAAATTCCTGTTGATACGTTCAAAAGTCGTAGATATCCTTTAGCCGTACCAGCAACTACCAAATTGTTGTTAGCTGGCACAAAAGCACAGCAAAGAACTTCGCAAGAGAGCCGATTACCGACCACACGCAGGCAAACTGCTGGTGAGTCGGTCTGAACTCTCCAGAGACGAAGCGTTGAATCAAAAGACGAGGAGACAATGAGGTCGTTAGATATGCTCCAGTCTATGGCAGTGACAGCTTTTTTGTGACCCTCCAAAAGGGCCACAACACTGGGTGGTTCTTTGGTAGTATCGCATATGGAAATTGTTCCATCGTACGACGCACAACACAATTTGGAACTGTCATTATTCGCAAATTTGAGTGCACTGATCGGTGCTGTGTGGTGTTCGAACACATGATGAACACCCACGCAAGCGAAACGACTTTCGAATGTTACAGAACCCCCCACATTTTCATGCCGACTATTAATACCTGACGAAGTTTCCGTCGGACATACGTTCATGGAAATTCGTGATCCTAGACTCACTTGATCGGACAAATTGCCATAACGTAAGCGCAACAATTCTGCTCTGTGTTTCAAATAACGCGAGCGTGTCTCTGTGTTTTTTGGATCTTTGTCACGTAATAACTGACTTCGGCGACGAATATACAGCATTCCTGAAACAGTAGCATTGAAAAATCTGAAATTTCTGTATAGAACACAAAAAAACTTTCAGTTTTTTTCAATACACACCTAAAGTTGATTGATTGGCTGCTCTAAGTGTATTATATTTTGCATCAAGAGCTAAAACTTGCTGCTGCCACATTGGCCCCATTCGTTGGGGCGCTACAGAGTGTGTACTCATATTGTTGTTTTTTAATCACTTCTTCTATCCTGAATTTCGAATTTTCCACATGGTGTCACATCAATTGATCATTATGATGAATCGTTATTCTCAATAACTTGATCAGCATCTTGAGTGAGAAATTGAACGCAGTTTTCCGATACAGCTGTTGTCGGTACCAAGATTTGACGTTTCCACTTTTGATAACCTCAAAAAACGTAATTCTATTTCTTAACGATTTGGTTATTTGCCTGGATTTATATATTGTTGCTTTTATAGAAGTTTATGAATGGGAATCATACATTTTTTGGGTTTTTATATATTCGTTGACATAGTTACAATAGTCCAAGTTTATTGAGTCACATTATGAAATAAAAAAATACTGTGTATTTTGAAAGTCTTACTATACAGGTTTGAAAGGTTGGTATTTCGTCGGTAAGCAATGCTGGCAGCAATTGGTCTTGTTTGTGTATATTTTCACTCTATATATAGATATAGTTGATCTAGAGCGTAAGCGATACGACAACAAAATGCAATACATAAAAAATTGGGATATTAGATTATTTTTCAGCACCCAAACCATCGTTTTTTGATTAATTAAATGTCTAAGCATCTGCGGATATCAAGAAGAGGGGCACGATTTTCCATATAGTAAATGAAAAACTGTCAACTCCAAATTCCAATATTGTAAATATAGGACAATCGAGCACAATGGTAGACAACTTGAAGTCTAGAATATTTTCGTCCCAGTTCAAATTGGATGTCAATCATCAATTTTAACGCTCCCACGAATTTTCCCCTTACTGAGGTTGAATTTTTCTCCAAAGGTTCCAAATCCACTTAGTAATTGTTAATGTATTCTGAGCAAATATTGCTGCAGTATAATTAACGATTAGCTCACATTTCATTGTGTAACGAAATTTATTCAAATGAATCGTAAATACATCACACATGCAAATAAATATATATTTTTTTCATACTTTGTATAAGGCTTTTCGTTAGTTATTCGATCCTGCATGAGTCGATGATCTCACACCGATGCGTCGAAACGACGCATCGGTCTCCCCGCAACCCCCAAACCTCTAATCGCGAAAACAGCGCCGGCCTTCGGTTGAAAAAGAAGGTCAACATCGTCCAGATTTTTCCTCGCCGTCGTCACGAACAATACACTGAAGTTTCGACCACCAAATGCAACGCTCGTAATTTGCATCGCTGGTAATTTGACAGTACTTAGTAATTTTCCGTTGCGTGGATTAATCGAGATTACCTGACAGGATAATTCATTAAAAAAGCGTCAATTAGGCCACGTAAAAGGAAATTTACTGAATTTTTCTGGCTTGCGTTGGAATTTACTAAGCAACAAAAATTCTCCAATTTTTAATCAGCAAAAAAGCTCTTTCTCAATGAGTAATGAGAGCAATTGACAAATGTATATTTACTCTTCCGCCGTCGTAAATCGCGACCCAAAGATTTCCATTAGTATCGATCGTCATGCCGTCTGGAATTCCGGGGAGTCCGTACGTTCTAAAATCGAACACAGTTCGTCGATTTGCTGAAATAATATTCAGTGAAAATTCATTTTTTTTTGTTTCGGAGAATTTTCAATGCAAAGATTCACGATTTCATCAAAATTCTTTCACTTACAAATCTCGCCCGATTCGTTTTCATAATCATAAGCCCAAACTCTCCGGGCCGTAGAATCAATGTAATAGAAAATTTTGTTATCAAGACTCCAAGTAAGACCGTTACTGATTGACACTGGTGATACCATTCTCTTTGGGACATTGTCTGGACCGAATCTGTAGAGCGATCCCAATCCAGGTTCCAATTTAATTCCCATGGTACCTTGAAAAAGACAGAGAACCATTGAAATGTGCATAACAATCCCCCAAAAAAATGTCCACTTTGACTGCACAATCTTAAGAATTGTTAGAACAATATTGAGAATGGGAATTTTTTTAAAAAATATTTTCAGATTTCTATGCATCGTATTCGATTAACATTGAAAAGCCTGGATAAAAAAGTTTTTCTTAACAACGAAGCCGTAATAGTTTTTTTTCTTTTTTTCGTTATCCATTTAACATACTTTCCGATACAACTTTCTTTTACTGTGAAAAAAAATATTGACATTTTTTAAAACTTGAACTTGCCTCCCCAGAACCGTCCCTTAGGGTCGACTTTTCCATCATTAAATCTCGTGCCCTTCCGATCGGTGTCTATGGTTGCAAGAACTTTGATTCCGGGATTCCGCGTACTCTTTTGAGGATCCCAAGTTATCTCAACGAAGTCGGTGCCAGCACCGCCAACGAATGTGTGATTCTTTCCGGTAACCGGAACCGCTACGCCCAGCTGACCATTTTCTGTAAAATAAAAAAGAAAAAAAAAAGAGCTATCCAACGGTACGTTTCAAAAGTATTTTCAATAGTTTTACAAAGTGACTTACTTGATTTAAAAAAAAGAAGAAAAATGAGACATTCATACATTTCATTTCATTGCGAATAAATTGGGAGTTTCAATCATCGGATTTTATAAAATCAGATAATTCTTTTACACAATTGATGGTTTTTGAAGCAATCTTAATTATTGGCACATCCCTCGGTCATGAAAAATTCATCTATACTCACTTATGAAAGTACGGGTCACCGTTTTTGTCCTTGGGTTCCAACGAAGTAGTTGCTGCCTTGGTATATCAACAAAGTAAAGAACCTGGTCAATATCGTCCCAGTGTGGGGCTTCGGTCAGATACTGTGGATCAGTGATCTGCTCAATGATAATTCTCCGTTTGCATGTATCACATGATTTCCTGACACCCCTTGAAATATTAATTCAAAGCAGTCGATCTTGTCAATAAATCGTGAATTTTTTCGTGAAAAAATTCATCCCATTTTCGCTAAAGACGGGATGGATTTTTAATTTACAGAATTATAGATAATCGGTGTTCATTCATTAGATAAGTTAAAATTGTCGTATAAACTGTGATATGTGATTTTTCAAATTTATTTGGAGCTCCTATTGGTGAATTTTTCCAGCTATTTCCGTAAGAAGTATTCATTTGAATGAGCTGAAATTTTGAAAAAATAAAAGTAAAAAAAAAAAAATGTTTTTCCGAAATTTCTTCAATTGTGTTCAATTCCAATTTGAAGAATCATTGGATTGTAAGATTAATTATTCGAGAAATACAACGAAGTAAAAACAAATAGCTGTAATATTTATTGTATTTAGAATTGCTAGAAATTTAAAATAGAGAAGTCAAACTGTCCAAAGTGCTCATAATTCAACAATCAATTATGATAATCAAATCGAAAGATTTTGGGGGAGGAAGTTTGTCAAACGTTAGAAATTCGATATTTCACAAGCACTTACCATGAGCATACCGAATAAGTTAATTGAAGCCCAACGACGAGGGCGAATAACAGCAGATGTCCCATTGCAGGAGGCTGTCCCTTACAATTAAAATTTTTTTTACTGGAGCTGTTTTTTCGAAAATCAGAGAAAATATTTCTAATCAACGTTTAAAGAAAGAATTCAAACGTTCTGGTAGTTAGTTCAATGAGAAATGGAAAATCTTGGAACGAACGACGCCTTTATATACGACTGGCGGTAGATGTTGCGATGTGTTGGATTTTGTGTGTTCATCCGGCAATAATTGTTCATCATAGAAACTGCATTAATGTCACGAATATCATTATGCGTCGAATCGGAATTCTGCTAAATAAAAAAGACTACAATCAAATTTTTCTTCGTTTAGATTGATAAGGACAACGCAGTCGAGTGGCGGGTAATGATATGATAAATTAATGTAGTTTCGATGGTAAAAAAAAGTTACGGTCGCACCTTGAGGGTTCAGTACCATCAACCAAATGCAGTCCACGGACAATATTGTATGTTTTTCAATGGCTAAAAAATATGCAATCGTTCCCTATTTGGGAGTAAGAAAAATCATGTATTGAATTATTCAAATTATTAAAATAATTGATTGATTTCATTATTTAATTTGGACTTGGACCATACTCGACGGATTCGTTACAATTCGGGAATTGTTCGAATTTACGTATTTAACACTTGAATGTTTATCGATTTTCCACACTTCAATTCCGACGAAATCAGAAAAGTTTGATGGGTAATTTGATGCAATGAAAAATTCAAGTAATAAAACGATGCGCTCAATAATGGTAAAACAAAATGCATAGAATCCAATATTGTTTATGAATTTTTTTTTTTTTTAATCAATAGTATGTGATTAAACTTTACACGAACTTATTTATAAAACAACAAAAAAAGCAAAAATGACGCAGCGACAATCTGTTGAAGGTTTCATTCTCCTTAAAATCCTAATTCTATTCTAGGCCACAGCCAATCAAAAATGACCAGAACTAACCCATGAAGACACACGTCTTGTCACACAATTTTTTCGTTTCCAAATATTTAATTTCCGTTTTGTTTTAAAAATATATATCTCCCATCGATTATTCTAAACTCTTAATAAGTTTCATATAAAAAGATATTAACTGACACTTAGCAAATCAGCGTGTCCATCGATCCCACTAAACTTATAATTATGGTTTGTGCGATGATTTGAAAAATCTGGTCCAGTTCCGAGATAAAGCTTACTAAGAAATTGTAATGATTGAGATTCCTATTACTTCTGGCAAATTACTCGCATATTCAGATCTTCACAGCTAAGAATACTACAAACTTTAAATTCGAGTATTCCACCTTCCTGAATTCTTTCTTTATCTCAAACCGAAATGATACGATAAAAATCAAGATTTAATGAGAGCATAAAAAGCTCGTATTTTTTCAATGGTCATTAGTACGATAAGAACGTGCAACGGTAGTACGTCAGTCAAGAAATAATAGAAATATGGAAGGAAAGTCGTAGTATTAAAATAGGTGTTTTCATAATAATCAATGTAAATTTTAAATTTTCACGGATTTACGAAACGATTTGAAAGTCAAAATCAATTATGAATGATAGGACTTGCTTGTCTGATGAAAGCTCTCTTTTTCAAAGACTTTTTTCAATCTTTGTTTATTTCCGCATACGTTTCTTCCTCCTCTGGAATAAGTTGAAGTTCTCGCTTGAAAGCTTTCACGTCGGTTATATAATAATCGCTCATTTCCTCACTCACGACCGGCAAATACTGAAGACAATAATGATCTTGAAAGAAAAGAAATCATTTACACGAATAAATATTTGCTGAATGCACATCGACTGTTAAAAAAATTTCACGAATCCACTTTGGAATGTACTCACGTGCATTTCCAGTAGCTTGTGATGCCGGTTCCGAAAGATTTTGCCCTACAACTTGGATGCTCAGTTTATGACAATGCGGCCCTTCCGTCAACAGAGTTGACATATGCTCTCTCAAATCTTTTACTTCTAAGTCATTTATAGCTTTCAATTCCCTTTCGTTCCTGTCGAATATATATTCGCCGCTGACTATCTCCTGCCAATTTTGTTCGACCTCATCCCGCAGTGTTTTCGAGGCCTTTCCTTTAAACTTCGCCACAACTTTCCTCACACTACGCCACTCGCTATCTTTTGAGTCTGCCAGGGATACATTCACTAATTCACGAAATTCTTCGATAATTTTGTCACCACAGATCATTTCATCAGTGACGTCTCTGTGATACGGCTTCAGGGCGAGAGAATAACCTTGAGCTTTTTTGGAAACATGGAAATCCCAATGATTCAATTCTTTCACGGTGGTGTAATCTCTGTAGAGAGAACCCTTGACGATGATCTGTAACACAATAAAAATATATTTGTTGTGTGAGAACAAGTCGTTAGACTGCGATTGGAAAATAGAAAAAAGCCAGAAAGTTTTTTATTTTTGACTGAATTTTCTGTATTATTTTCTCCTAAATGTAGATATCTGATTGCTTTAATGAATTATTCATTACCATCAATAAATCGACAATGATAGAAACTCTGCATGATGAAATATCGAATTGATAATAATTCTGAACGTAATCCTTGTCATCGAACCCTTGAACTCGGCAGCACCGAGGTCCGTGAGGGATTGTAAGAATTTCCGTCGACCGTGAACTCCTCGTCGGTGTTGGCTTCAAATTCAAAATGGCAACGCATTCAGCGACGTTCTCAATGATCACAGAAGCCTCAACATTCCCTTGCGCGAAACACTGCATGTGCACTTGATCAGTGAAATGAGAGGTAAAATTTTTGAATGTGTCCAGCTCCAAATCGGTAATTACTGCATGTCGCTCAACCGTCGTCCAATGCCCTGGACGTAAAATTGAAAGGCGTACGTCCCTGGTGAAAAATGAAAATAAAAAATGATAGCATGATCTAAAAATCGAGGGGTTCAATTGTAATAATAAGGAAAAGAACTTTTACTCTGCCAATTTTTCAGCGTTGTAAAAAATTTCAAGGTAAGCTTCGAGCTGTACTTTCTTCATTCCTTTAAACGATAATGCCGAGATAGTTTCAGGGAACTGAGCGATTTGTTTTGTTATCGTTTCCATGAGGAGCTAAAAAAAACGGTAAATATTCCATAAGAATCGATCATTTCATTTTTTTAAAAAGTTCGTATGAAAAATAAAAAACAAGCTAATCATTTACCAGCAGCTTTTGATTAAACCCATTCACATGAATTTCAAGTCCCCTCTCGGACGGTCGCACATCGTATTTCAATCCAGCGATAGTGGCTGGATATAATCTCTCGGAAAGTGAAGTGTTCAATGCCGTTACGAATAAATCGAACATAGCCGAACTGAAAAAGGCGCAGAATATTATTAACAATTTTCATAGAATTATAAATTATATTCCTAGATCGTCCTAGAATTTTCGAAGGTAAAATTTTTCCATACCGTCCTGGTCCGATCGCAGTAATGTCAAGTGTTAAGTGACACAGAAAAAAGCAAAAATGGGCTGATACTTCTGTATTCTGATCGGATGAACAGTATCGAAAAATTTCAACTTCGAAATTGGCAGTAGGTCGTTGCAGTTGTAGGTCGTTCTCGAAAATCTTTTATGTTTCGAGATGAATAAAAGTGAAACACAGTTCTCTGGACGAAAAAAGAACAACGTGTAGTTCATATTTCTCGTGGAATTTTAAGCTTCTCTGGAAACAACGTGCAGCAAGATTTTTACTCATTGAACTAGTTACCAATCATACGGTCTATGAAAATCCTGCTGTACGTTTATCCGGAGACGCTTGAGACGAAAAAAAAGGAATCTTCTTTTTATGTTTCGCTCGTGTTTGCTATAGTTCAACTTTTATACTGCTATCTGAATTAGGAAGCGATTCTAAACAGAACGTAAGGAATATCGCACGAATTTCGTACTTTATTTTTTTGACGACTTACTTCTCGAGCGAAGCTCGTGATCGTGGACAGATGTAGTGATGAATGATGTAAGCCTTCGGAATTCGAAATTTCGAATCGGCCATGTACCATATTTCCGTTAATTGGTCTTCCTGGATTTTCACTGGACATCGCGACATTTGCATATTCGTGGGAACTAACGCAAAATCATCTGCAATAAATACGTTTGCGTTCGGAAGTTTGAATTCTGGAAAAGGTTCAATGGTTTTCCACTCCTGGATCCACTGCTGTGGTAAGTTGTAACCCGCGTGATAAATTCGCTCGAAGTAGACTCCCGCATCATTTTCGTCGCCCACACGCGTAGTTTCTACTATGCGATCCATGAAATTTTCATCGAACACAATAATATTCACTCTCTCGGGAGTCAACGCTTTCAGGCACTCTTTGATCAGTGAAGGATCATACTCGAAACTTAAAATATTGCCGGTCAGATAATCTTCCGGCGGATAGAGGTGCATATATTCACAGAGATCGTGAAAAGACCCCGACCGTCCTGATTGGTTCGAAAACCTGTGAAATGATAGCGGAATAATTGTGTTTGTATTTTAAATGTTTCTCTGTACATATTTTTCGTCTTTTCAAACTTAAAACGCGTTTGAGGCGATACGAAAAGCTGGATGAACCACAAAATAATGTTAGTACCAGCAAGTATTATTGATAATTAACGAACAAAATATGCATTTACTTGAATTGGGCCCTTTCGACGGCGCAAATTTCGTCGAAAACCCATCTTTCAGGCTCTTGGTCACGCATAAGATTAAGGTAGGAAAACACTGCGTCGACAACCGCCTTCCGATCGTCAAAACCCTTATCAGTGAGAGCGAAGGCAATAGTGAATAAGGTGTAAACCGAATTGTTCCTGAGACACCGATTGTCAAAACCACTGAGGAAATTGGCACACCATCCGTTCCTTGCCAAATAACTGAACAGTGAACCATCCCTGATCGAATTTAACATCCATGCAATATACTTGTGAGGCTTGCTTCTGTAATGTTTTTGTTGCGGAGGTATTGACCAACTCAATTCCAGTGTCTAGAATGAAAACCGATGAATTGTTTACTTCATTGATGTGGATCATCGTTTCTCAATGTTATTTTAAAGTACGGACTTACGTCGTATATTACCTTGGAGTAAATATTATCAAAATACGTTTTAATGGTGAACATTTTGTTAAAATTTGGCATCCAAAAACAGTTGTCAAAGTTGAAAGTATTCGGATGATGAATCGGAGACGATTTTTCTGGTATTTTCGAGAAATATTCCTTAACGTAATTCTCGACAAGATCGAGAGGCAACCGCGACTGTAATAAAATCGCAGATAATTAAAACAAGAAAAGATTTAAAACATTTGCTTTGTTTACGCACCGTTATGACAAGCGTCATGCGATCAGGGGTGTAGTGATTCGCGCGGAACTTCAAAACTTCTTGATGAATCACGTCACTCGATACTTCTTTTAGAGGCTCAAGGTAAAATTCGTCGAAAACTCTGACAGGACTACCTGCTGTACCAAGGCTCCCAAATAGATATTCCGGTTTCTTTGGATTTTCCAAACAATGACTATTGAAAATGTACTCCCTGTAAAGTGACCAAAATCATTCGCTAAATATCAGTTACTCCAATCGTTGATTGAATGTTGACACGTGCCAGTTCTTTTTTATGTTTTTTTTTTTTTAATTTATTGCAGGCATGCATTATTCATAAATTCCTTGAAAATAATTCAAATTACCACGAAAATGGGCTAAAATCGTAACTCAGTAAGTTGTATACGAAACTGAATAAATTGTAATCTTATCATGAATGTCAGTTAGCCTTTCCATAAAGTATAGAAGAAAAAAAAAATCTTTTTTACTTTTCAAGCGTTCGACTGTATAATCACAGCTTTATATTCAAAAATATTCAAGAACCCAAGCGACTTTTTGATGAAAATAGCTTCCAACGTGCTACTATGTCTCCGATCGCCTCAAATTTTTCATAAGCATAAATAAATAAACCTACGCTAATATGGTATTGCGAGCGTTTATTATCGATTTCCGTGTCATGAGGGGAGCGATGAAAAATTGTACGAAACGATCGAACGCATGGCGGAGAAACTTATCACGTATTTGAAAATAAAAACTCGTAGTCTCGCAACGAGTATACGTCATGTGAAAACCTTTGTTGGTCCTTATGAATTCTGTAAAATCATCGTCCTGTGAACACAATGGTTTATCAATTTATTTATATTGAAAGAACAGAAAAATAACATGCACTAGACCCATTTTTAATTTTATTTTTTCAAGATAACTTTTTGTATATATATACACGCCGTAACTTTTTAAAATCTGGTTCAAATACATTTGAAAGTGCTTATAGCAATATGCGTGAGTACACATTAAGATACGTAATCAGGTTATTAAATCATTCAAGCTGGATGAATCAAAAACGTGCGATGCCTGTAGCTGAATGCCGGTAAACGGCACCCGGACGTATAAGGGACGAAGGAAGGGATGCGATTAGTAGGGCGCGTGAAGAATCGATGCGAATGCTTGGACATGCATGAGTCTCACGCCCGGAAAAATAAATAGGCCAATCAATCGAGCATTTTCAAGTATCAATGAACCTGAAGATTATGGAAAAAACAAATAGAAAAGATTTTGCACGACGTACGAAACTAGTATTATAAAGTTGGAGTTTTTGTATACAATTTTTTTTTTTCAGTATAACAATAGATAAATGAAAATGATCAAAAGACAATTTTTCCATTTCATGCAAAATATATTCTAGATAGACAGCGAGCTGAAACGAACAAAGAATCGTATTGGATGCTTGGAACCATGCAGACTAAGAAAAAAAAATTGAGTTGGAAGCTAGAGAATTAGAATGGACGGAACAAACGTATAAGTTTGTAAGTCTGTACAAAGTTTATCTGAAAACCACTGAGCACCCATAGGAAACTTTCTTGCAACTAAAAAGGAATTTAGTTTCCAGTAATAGACGAGAAGCTGACAAAGCAAATATGAATTAAACTGAGCTAAGAAAGAATATGTTGCTTTTACCTGTGGATATTTTTTTGATCCTTTAAATAAACTGCTGGCTAGTATCTCTGAAGTACCTGGTACTTTTACCGGATCGCTGAAGCTGCCAGCGTTGATACAGAGCTTGCAAGTCGTTTCAGGGAAAATCTAAATATTTCGGATTTAGTGAAAAGATTTTTATATATTCATGGCCACGTTTGCATAAATTTGTAAAGAACTCCAAGAAAAAGTCAATGGAGCTACGGAGATTCAGACATTCATTAATTTCATACAATTGGAAAAATTGTTTAAAAATGTTACTTTTGAATACAACTATAAAAATTCTTATAAGGTCTCTGGATTCTCAGATTTTTCAGATTATCGTTTTACCAAGTTGAAATGACTTAATGAGTGTGAATAAAATAACAAAATTCTCTAGTATGTTCTGCAGCAAAATTTCAATCATAATTGTAAATCATCCAATAATTGTGTTCTTTGTTAAAAAACAATTCAATTGTAGATATCAAATGGGGTTGAGTGAAGTTTGTGAGAAATTGGTAAATTACCGATTCATCTTGTGCCATCATGGTCTGGTCCCATTCAAAATCGTTTGGCGTCTCATTGAGATCTATGCAAAGATAAGATTGATTAAAAAGTTGCATTGGAAAATAACAGCCTTCTCATGCACATCGACTTACCTTCGACCTTGTCAGTTCCTTGAGGTTCTTCCTTGGTCGAAACATCAGGACGAAGGATTAAAGTAGCTGTGAGGCCATTTGCCAGTCTTACGACTCTGAATTTATAAGAAGTATATAATTCACCAATGGTAAATAATCAAAATATATTACAAATATGACACGCATTGCAAAATTGCTGATAAAAATGATCATTTTAACTGCAACTCATTTGCATTGAAAAAGCCAATGGCTGAAAAATATTCATCCGAGTGGAAGAGGGTAAAGAAAATATTCAAGGTAAATAATTGGACGATAGTGAGGGTCAGTTTTTCCTCAAAAGATGTGGAACTCAGTGTTACAACCATGAAGTAAAATTTTCCTTGAAAATCGAACAGCTATGAACTTAATTTTTCGTGTTATCTTCTTCCTTTTTTCTTGGCTTCCGAAAAGCAATTTAAAAAAAATGAATTTACCTGTATACATTCTCATCACCTTGAGACTTCACAGGACTTTCGAGATATTCGAATTTACCAGGTTTGGAAGCTGAATTCAAAGCGCTCGATGTGTTCGGAATAGCACGCAAATCCTGGTAAAATTGAACCAGTTTATTGTTACGAACGTTCGAGGTTAGACAATCGTACTAACGCATTTACTTCTTTTTTTATTTTCACTATAAATGTCTACAATTCCTAGAAAGTATTTAGATATACTTACAGCCCTTTTCTGTTTTCGCGTTGTTACGGGCTTCTTTGATGATTTCTTCGGCATTTTTAATATCCACTTGTCCACTGGAACAAAGCATTTGACTGGTAGCCGCGCAGCGAAATCCGTTGTAACGTTTTAATGCGCGCGCATTAACAGATCTTTATGTTTAAGACTGTGTGGGTAAAAATGTGACAAAAAATATATAAAGTGCATACATCGAATGTAATAAAGGGTTATATCGTCATATCTTCAAAATAACGTTAAAATCGTCTTATCATTTTTGAAAATGTTTGCAACAAAGTGGAAATAAATTTATTTACAATTCGTATCTGTCGTAAAAAAATACTTCTACCTAAAACAATGTAGCACTAATTCAACTTCAAAAATATTTAGCGCGCTCACCGTGCGAAGGAAGTCCGAGTGGAGCCACATGCGCAGAAAGTGCAGGCGTATAAAAAATATCTTTTTGAAGAACTATATCGTTCTATACGAGCCACAGTAGTTGCATTGAGATAACGGCAAAGTGCAAAGTAGTTGCACACTTTTCTCGAACATTCGTGATAATTCGAGGAAAGTAAAAGTCACACATTGTTCTTGGACGAAAGAAGAAGAACGTGTAATTTCTGCTCTTCTTGGAAAAAACTGTGATACTGATATTGTTTAGTATTCCAATATTATCGATCATTTGTGACCCCCTGCCCATCAAGAATTTTGAATAGTTGGTGGATGTTTTGTACGAGTCCGTGGCATCAATAAAAAAACTTGCGTCCAAATTTTCTACTCCAAGGCCAGCAATTCATGAACAATGAATAGCAGCCACAGTACTCCGCGATTTTTGTATATTTACATATATACGTATCATGTGTTTAGACAATGAAAATCACCGACAGCTGCTGCAGCTCACTGCTCATGAAATAGTACGCTTAGGTTTTCATTTGGAGCACACAACGAGAATTGGTTCGTATTTTATGTTGAAAAAAAACAGTTTTTTATTTTTGTATTGATTATAACTGCACTTTGACATACTAATTTTCCTTGCAATCGTGGCAGTGTTATAAATAAACCATATAGTTATTCCGAGTTCTCTCTTTATCAGAGCTAAAGACACCGGCGAATGTTTAGGTAACAAATGACTGTTACAAGGCCGTGCATTGTTCACAAATATATTGAAAAATAAAAAAGCAATAAATGGTAATAAGAACTATACAAATATAAAGTGTAAATACAAAATAGTAAGACTCATCAATTAAAAGGGGCGAACATTGATATCATCAACTTTAACTTGTCGAAATGGTGACACGAAATTCTAAAATGCAATATCGCTCGAAAATAAAATTAGTACAAACAACTCTGATGAAAAGTCATCCCAACGAGAGTGCTGAACTCTTACAAAATTAACATATACTTATACGAGGGAACACTTTCCGGACCTCTGTACAAAACGCTTGATGAGCATGCATTACGTTTTTGTCAATGTTAGCATCGGTCAATGTCATCGACGGTAGGGAGACTGCTTTTATAAAGTGAGATATCTGTGATGCAATAATCATAAGCCTGACCTGGCGTAGTATCGATCAGCACTCTCCAATCAAAATCGCTGGAAGTACCTACAAAAAATTAAATCGATTACGTCATTTTACTGAAATTCAAGAAAACCAATTGGATTGATTATATCGATTAACGATTAGAAGTCCGTATTAATTTTTATACAGATTGTTTCCCACAAATCACTTCTTAAAATTGTGAATATTTAGAATTGAAGTATCACTCTAGTAACAAATTGTGCAGGAAGTAATTGGTCGCGACTCATACAAACAATATATTTACTTTGATAAAACGATAAATTCCCAAATTTAAATTTCAAAAACGTTTATTGTAATTTAATTATTGATTTAGCGCCTAAGTTAACCAAAGACTTTCTTCAATTTTTTTACTATCATGAGTAAATTTACCTGTTGGTATGGGCTGGTTGGGTTGGTATACCGTGTGACCCATAACTTGTGTGCTGAGCTTACGGGTATTCTCATCAGCTGTCACCAAACTGATGATCAATTTTCTCAATTCGTTTATAGGCAACTGGGAAATTGCCTGAGATTGCTTTTCATCACGATCAAAATCATACTGTGCAGTCTTTATTTCTTGCCACTCAATAACATCCTGGTTAATCATGCTGGGCAAGTTTTTCATTCTGACGTATGTCATCTTTATTATTTCCCATTCGGTTGGTGATAGATTTTCCAGCAACGTCCTGAAAGAATTACGATATCCCTCGATCTTTGCATTGCCCACGGAAAAATCTGGGACAGCATCGTGGTTCTTCGCAACGAGATAATAACCTAGCAGAACGGATTGATTTCGATACAATTGCACAACTACTTCAATATCGGAGAATTCAAGGTTTTGGCGAGTCCGAATTGATGCGAAAATTGGATTCTCTATTACCAACTGAAAAAAGAAAGAAGATCTCTAAATAAACTGGTCACACATAAAAATTCGAAAGTTCAACTTGAAAATAGACTATCGGCCCATTGATTTTCTTGTACAAAAAGCTTCAAGATAATAAAATGCAAGATATTTCGTTAATTAGGATAAAATCAAGTTTATTACTTTCGTCGTCTATTGCACGTCATGGTCTTTACGATTCCAAATTCAAGTATTCAGTCTATTAAGAAATTGATAGCTTCATGCAACCTTTTTTTTAAGGCTGTGTTGATAATTGAAAACGTACCCGCCATCATAGATTAAATTTAATTGAATTCAAAGAAAATCAAATTCCAAATTCTTTCATACATTTCTTTCGCAAAACATTAATCGTTAAGCTATCCCGTAGTAAAATTTGAGCCTTATACTATTGAAACAAAACCAAAATTTTTGATGAAACAAGTTTCAATTTAGACCTTTTTTCAGATATTGTTTTTATTACCAAGAGCAATTCTAATGCAGCAGCTGTTCTCGGACAATATTTTCCGATCGTGTAGTGATTCATTACGCAATGATAAGTGCGTTTTGCAGTTAGACGCTGAACTCTGAAGAAATGAGAGCCTCGAGGAATCATGTTCATTCCGTAGATCAAATTCGTGTTCGGTTTGTGAGGTTTAGTCGTCAATACAGCAACAAAACGTCTTACAAGGTCAAGAGCTTCGTGTGCTTCCATGTTGCCATGGATAAAAGAACGAATGTATATGTTATCAGTAAAATGTTGAAGGAAGTATTTGAATTTTTCAAACGTTATCGTCGGAAGTACAGCCAGTTTTTCCGGAAGTGTCCAATAGTTGTTTTTCAGAATGGCGGTTTGAATATCCCTAAAAAGAATGTACATTTTGAAATTTTCTCCACAAAAAGTAAACGGTTTTCATTGAATATTCGACTTCATTGATATGGTTCAGGAATGTCGTAACATCGTAATTCATGGACCAAAGTAGGCAATTTTTCAAATTTTATTGGCGTCTCAAGCAAAATTTACGAAACTATCAAAAGAAAAACTTACCGCGCTACTGCATCGGTTGTATTAGCATGGATACCGTAGTAATACGCCACCATTTCATCCTTCACGGCACTTAGTAATCCTTCCGATAAGAGATCCGAACAAGTAGCAATGTAATTTCCCAGCATATGCACGAGGAGCTGAAAATTTGTTGTCGTGTAGAATATGATAAAGAATCATTGGTTTTTGCTACATTATTACTAGTGATATTTTATCGAAACTAATGATGTTAGGTGAATTACCGGCAAATTGTCTCTAGTTCCAATCAATTCGATGGTAAATTCTCCGTCAAATGTATGAATCAAATAATTCATTCCAGCCATATTTGCTGGATACAAATCTTCCGTGAACAGTCGTGGTAAGAGTTTTACGAGCAATTCAAGCATCATGGCACTGTAAGCAGAAAAATGGCATTAGAAGAGCGTTCCAACAATAATGAATAAATGAACGAATATTGAGGAATTTAAAAAAAAGTTGAATTTATTTCAAGTTAATTACTAACTTTTCGACTGATTCAAACACAACTTCGTTTATGTAATTAAAACGAGCTCCACAATTAGGACCGTGCCTTGTACCACCGAGTCTATGCCAAACTTCGTAGGTCTGATCGGAGTATATTTTCTCAGGAACTTTCGGTAATGTTGTCGGTCGTGTCACGAGGCTATAATCATTGGGACAAAAAATATTCGGTCTGGGAAACTTGAAGCACGAGCGAGGTTCCATACTATTCCAATCATTTATCCATTTTTTTGGTATATGTGTTCTTGTAAACGCCCGTACTTCCTCGTCCTCGGAGTCAGAATCGTCTACCAAACATTGACTTATCATGTCGTGGCCATGCAGTATTATTAGACTTTTTTCAGGAGTCATGCAATCCAAACAAGTCTTTATTAAATCCGGATTGTAATCATAATATAGTGAATCTCCGGTTAAATAATCGACTGACGGATAAAACTGCATAGTTTTGCGAAGATATTTGGCTGCATCCTCCGCTAGATTGTCGGCATCCACTCTGAAACACACAAAACATCCAAGTAATACCCGAAGTCAAACAAAAATTCGCTTCGATCTTTATGCTGAGGAAGCAACATTTTTCGCTATTGACGATTGAAATATTCTAGTGATTAACAATGAATATTCACCACGTATACTCCCTAAAACACTAGGGATCAGATTTGTTCCGAAATCATAATACATTGTTTACGAAGGAAGCCAAAAAAAAAAAATTGCAGAATTTAATTCGTTTATAAATGAATATAAAGTTAAAAAAATTGGATCAGGTTTTTTTTCCATTTTATCCAAAAGGATAAAACAATTTTCTTGTTCGTTTCGTAATTTACCTGAACCGGGATTCTGCAACGCGACGAACTCGATCGTAAATTTGTATGTCATTTGCCTTGAGTCTCATAAAATTGATGAAAGAGTAAATCGCGTCAAGAACTTCTTTCACCCTTTCCTTTCCTTCCGTAGTTAGCTGAACAGACAAAGTAAAAACGTAGTAAATCGAATTATTTTCCAAATCGATTTCTGCATTGAGAACACTCGTTGTGACACACAAATTTTCTTGATATAAATAAGAACTCAGGGAGCCTTCCATTGGATTTCGTAAAATCGTTGTGATGTATTGTTGAGGTTTGGTGCGATAGTTTTTTGAGAGTGGAGGCATCGTCCATGAGATCTCAATCTGTGATTAAATCATTCATGTTAATATTTCTAATTCACTTGGTTAAAATGAACATTTCCGAAGAATATGCAACACAGTAAACATCAGAGGAATTTCCCTTCAACGTTTACTGAATTTTTATTATAGATAATGAAGGCATTATCAAAATAATTGTTTAATAAAAATAATCATTATTTCCCTATTTATAAATATTTTCAAGGTGATTAATGAACGTCTGTAACAATTACCTTCTCCCTGTGAAGGTTTAATTCTGGTGTCATTTCATATATCATATTGAATGCTGGAATGTTATAGCATTGATTCCAACTAAACATACTCAGATCGACTGATGGAAGATTATTATTTGGTATTCTAGAGAAATATTTTCGTGCGTATTCTTCCAATGTGTCGAGTGGCAACTGTGCCTATGAATAGAAATTCAAATTCGTCAGACGATTTCGTTCCTGGTTATTATTTCGATGAAACAACTCAATGTATTGGTTGATTCAATTGCGGCATGATAATTGTTACTAATAGGTTTCTGTTCTTTCACCTTTATCACCAACTTCATCCTATGCGCACTATAGTGTCGCTTCATGAAAGCTTCCACTTTTTCGCACACCCCATCATCTCCGAGCCTGTGATACATTTTTTGCAGGTTCGCTTGGCCAATCAATTTTCCTGGATGTTGAGAATTGTGAGATGCTAGAAAGTGTAACAAACGACTTTTCTGACTAAGGGATTTGTCAGATATGAAATCGTATTCATGTCTCCTGTTTCAATTTGTAAGAAAAAAAAAAAAAAAAAAAATCATAAACTAAGTCAAATGCTCACACCAGTCAAATAAAAATGAGTACTCATATTGTTTTGTTCATAACGATTATAACAAAATTCAATTTCTTGAATATCACGAATTACCACCAAATTCCAACCCAAGATTTTGGACAATAATCTTACGTGACTTGGGCATTTCGAAGTTCCAATATCGAAGTGCGTCTGAAACGTGGATTTGCAAAACAGTTCGAGAACCGATCCAACCCCTCGCAAAAATGCTGTTCACGTACGGCGAATGAAAAACATGTTACTTCACAGTTTTCAGGGCTTACTGAAAGGGTACCATTGCTGCTCTTCACAAAATTGTAGAAGCTATTCTCCTACAAAATTCAATAGATTTTTTATGTTCATTTTACACCTTTGGATACTTATAACTATAAATTTCAATCACAATGACCATGAGCTATGCTTGATCCACACTTAAGAGAAAAATTGTCATGGTCAAAAGCGTTACACTAAAATGAAATTGTAACATAACTTTGTGTCTGTATTGCATACCTCTGGATACTTCCTAGACGAGACGAGAATAGTGTTGCGCACGATAGCAGATATGGTTTGTGGAAGGAAGGGTAAATCGCTGAACCATCCAACATTTACGGACAAACAGCAATGTGCCCTCTCAGAAGTCTGAAATATTATTGTTTCAATTTCGTTCATATTTTATGGATGTTTTAATAATATTTCTTACCCTATCGACAACGTCCAACAGCTTGTTGGCCCATTGTGCGCCAGGGTCGTCCTTGAGTCTGTCTTTTTTTTTAGGTGTGCCACCTTTGAAGCAATAGAAAGTAATATTAACAAAATGATTCTAGATAGCATTGATGACAAATACTTTACTCAGTAAGTATTTTACATTTTGGATCATCGGCGGCAGCAGAGGTTGTTGCATCTTTATTGGCCTTCCTTGGATGTAGCGGAGCCGACATCAATGTCACGACAAGTCCATTGGCTAACCTTATGACCCTGGGAGGATAAAAAAAGAGGCTTTGAATAAAAGGTTAATAGTCTCTGAAGAGCAAAGAATTTGCAGTTTATATTGATTCCATAAAGTCATTTATGAGGCTGAAAAAACCATGGACAGTGATTTAAACAAACAAAAAAGTTCTTTCAAATGAGTATCGAATTTGTTTGCATCGAAGCACTGTCACACCATTATTGCTTGATTTTTAACTTCAAATCATCCTCTGGGACTAGAGGTTTTTTAGGACAGTGATTTAACAGAGATTCTATAGCAGTAAATCCAAATATTTGAAAAACAGTTTACCAGTTTGAAACAGCTATGATTGTATCGAATTTTTGAAGAATAGATTTTTTGTTGCATTCTGCTTCAAGAAATGCTGACACCATGTAAAGGAAGTCTCAAAAACTTATTAAATTTACTTATGAGATTAATGAGTTTATTAGTACCAAGATTCATTGATTTAAAGATTGCTTATGAAACTCATGAAATGAATTTTACTCTATTCATCTGAATATCAATTCGTAAGGATTTCTTTCTCTATTCAACATCCTAAGGCTTTTTCTACCATTTGATCATGGAGTATACAGGACAAAAAAAAAATTGATTTCAATAACAGTATAATTAATGCACGAATCACAACTGACTATTTAAATTAGGAGAATTTTATAGTACTGTATCATTAGAAACAAAATATGGTCATTGTTGGCAAAAAGAGACATGGTCGTTTATCTGTTGGTCTCCAATACGCCAGTGCTCATCCACAATTTTTGCAAATCAATGAAAACGAAAAGATGTGGGTTAATAAAGTTGCTGCTAATATTAATATTTAAATATTGATTGAAAATTGGCGGCCCGTACCTGTACTGGCTTGGATCGGCATCAGATTTGACTGGAGTTTCAAGATATTCCTCTTTGAGTTCGGCACTCCCACCAGCAACGCCATATTCGGAAACCGTTGCGGCCTAAAATTTTCTTTCCTTCAGTCAAACTCTTTTGTTTCAGTGCAACGAATTATATGAAATGTTTTTCGTAATTCTTCATCGAACGTCTTACTTACCCTGATTTTCTGCTTTCGCGTAAGTTTCGACGCCTTGGTACCAGGTTTTTTCGGCATTTTCAGGCAATGACAAAAGACGTTCTGACCGAGTTCAATAAGCACCAACGTCTACAGACATTATTACTTAGTTTTCAAAATGGCGATGGTTTGTATGAGTGCAAAAAAAAAGTACAATCAGTACAAAGGATTTCAATGAAATCTTTATTGGGATTTTTCCTCAATCCATTCACCTAAAATTCAAGAACTTGATTTTTGATGAAAAATGCATAGATGCACTAAGGCGACCAGCTGCGCTGTGCTGCACAAAATTCGAACAGATGTGAAAACAACAACAGGGAATCCCACAAAAAAAGCGCGGTTCGACGAGCTCGACTAGCCGTTACAGACTACGTGCCACCTGGTGGCACTTGGCAGCATCGTTTAGTTTTTTAAACGTAGTTCGTCTAATTGGCCCGAGAGGGCCTCGAGCACCACAAAAAACTGTAAGATTTTTTTCATACAAAAAAGTACGCCCTAATGCTTTCGCAACAGGTGTTGCAAATGCATTATTAACGCATCTAAATTTAGCTTTTAAACTCAGTGCTCCGCCATACTGACAATACCCGGTTTTCGCTTTAATTAGCGGACCTTCGAATGTTGTTGACTGTGATGTTTTTGCTCGCATTTGTGAATGTATATACAATATGATGCCCAGTATATCCATATTTCCAATGAATAATATATTTTTTTTTTCGTCACATTTGACAACAGCTCTAGCATTCAGGGACTTCGCTCAGACAAAAACTATGTGGTTCGTATAGAGTCGGAACTTTTTTTATATCCATTCGACCCGCTGCCGTCGGCTAGCGCCATTGGCGGTAAAGAAAATGAAAAGTCTTCACGCCCCTCTCCTCTATTGGACGGCTCGGCTTCATTGGAGGTTTAAAACATAGTTTACACATACATATAGAGATCATAAACCCACTCCATCTAGAATCGTCGCATGTATGCATACATTATTTGTGTTGGTGATAGCCATTGTCTATCTTCTCAGTCGCAGTTCCCCAAGTATCAGCACACAAATACCGCCCTTCTTCTCCTACGTTATTACAACGGCCACCGCGACGTTTTTCCTTCTCCGCTGCGTGTGTACTAGCCGTATTAGAAAGAAATAAGATAACCGTGTTAGAAAGAGAGTACGATCGCGGTCTGCTAAAACAGAACACGAAACATTTATCGCGGTTTTTCTGTGAAACTGATAGAAAGAGAAAGAAGGAGAAAAAGTTGCAAATAGCGGATTCTACCCTGCCAACCTTGTATATCTTTATAAGTGTGTGCTTTGGATACTACGTATACAAATATATAGTTCGTCGATATATGCTTTACATTCGCTCGCGCGCCATACTTGACGAAGGAAGGGACCGAGCGAGAGAGCGAAATATACGGGAAGACTCTGGACATAAACTCGTCATCGGAGTCGCGATATCAGAGTGTGAATCAAACGCTTATAGTACATAAACACAGCTATATCAAGTTTACAGTCGAAGAATCATCGTCAAGTGCGATATTTTATCACATTTTTTTCCGACCGAAGTTCAGTTAAAATTGTGAGTTAGCCGCCGGAAAGGTGAGACATTTGAGAGTGGTGGAGTGCTTGAGCAAAGAAAGACTGAAGAACGAAGGTGCGTGAGAAATATACAAGGTGGACAAAATTCACAGTGAAAAAGTGTGAAGGCGTTTGTTTTTTCCTTTTTTTTGTTCACGGCGGACATAGGACTCAACAATGCAGGCGATTAAATGCGTTGTTGTAGGCGACGGGTAAGTCGATGAAAAACATTCCATTATTATTTCGTCTCATCAAATTACATTTAAAAAAATTAAGGACAATTCAGCGGAAAGGGTTAAAAGATTTTTTTCCTTTTCGTTGGGAGTTGGACGTAGAGATAAGATATGGTAGGACGAGCCCAACTACGATTGGGCCGAGCTGTAGGATTGTTCCAATTTTTCGATATCACAAACGTTTCGTACGATTACGCGAGATCTTAATGTTTGACTTATGATGTTTAACATAGTTGATTCCCAATCCGTCAGAATTACGGATGAAAATCGGAATCCTTTTTTTTTCTTTAATACTCGCGTGCTATGCGAGTCATAAATTCATCGTCACGCTCTTCGTGGGTGTCTCATCACGGGCGTGTCGAAAATGCCGCCCGTGAAGCTCGTAGGATTTCGAAAGGCATAAGCGTCATTATTTTTTTTTAATTCATGGAATTGTCGAGGCAAATTTGTTGAATAGTTAAATACTTTTATTTGAAGTAAATTCGGATGAAACGATGATGAATGAAAGTTCACTCGTGACAGGAAGTGTAATTTATCTCGTGGAGGGACGACGCTGCTAGCGTTCGATAAATAACCCCCTGCCCTCTTTGTCATATCCCCCGCAGCGTTTCATCCCTTTTAATTGTTTGATAAAATATAATCGTTAGCTTTCAGGCTTTCTTTGGTTAATAAAACTCATATATTAACATTCACAAACGGGCCAGAGCTCTACAGGTTGAATTAGTCAACGTGTGATTTTTTTAATACACGAATTTGAGCTCAAATCCTACTTTGAGGTTATGTTCACTACACATTCAGGTTTAGGCTGTCAATTTGTACAATTAGGACATGTAATGGGCCCCAATAAATTAATTATCGGTCTTCATGACCTGGAATGATGTTATAACAGACACAGTCCGATCGGGAAAGCTTCATCATTTTTTTCCTACGATATGAATAACCTGAGTTCAGGTAAATTATCACAATGACGCTAAAATATCTATTGTCGTTCGGAACGCTCGGAATAACTTATGTTAAATTCAAGGTGAAACGGGTAGGTGTGTGAAAAAAATAATCACGAAACGTGCATTGCACTTTTTACAAAGCGATTATTTTGTTATAAGAAAAACTCTAATTTTCAAATCTTTTTTGTCACGATGTATTTCCCAGCCGTATTTCCCTTTATGCAATGTTAAATATGTATTATATAATATTGATAATGTCATTTAATTTAATTAATAATGTCATCAGTAACCCTCCGGGAAAAAAAATCCCTCCCGAAATTTCGGAGCGGATGGAGCGTCGAGTACATCGCCCGAAGGATATTGACTTTACCAGCTTGACGTTCCGATACGCGAAATAACATTTTTTCGAATTCCTACAGCATCACAGTTTGCGAATATGTAAAAAAAAAAAAATTATATTGAATATTGACATGAATCCTGCGTTTGTGTCAATTATAAATAACGAATATTTTTCAGTAGCATTTTATTATTACTTGAAATTGTTTTGTGAACCAAGTACAACATTCACGGTTCGTCTTGATCTGGAAGCTCACTCCATTTTTTAGTTTTTATTTATTCTTTCAATTCCTCTCGATTATCATAAACGTACACCATATGTAAATTTTTAGATCTGTTATAAAGAAGAAAAATGTATATTGATTCATCGATGCAAACCTCAGAATCGTAAAACTGAGAATATATCTGAATCAAAAATATTCTAAGCTACAGAAACTTGAAATTTAATGAAACAAAGAAGGAATTAATTAATCCGAAATCTTCTCATTTTGCTGTTATTTTTTTTTGTCCATCGTTTGGCTAATTAATTGGAAATTGGAATCATAATTACTGTAATTGGCATTTCTCTGATTTCACGCGGTTGCAGAAGTATTGTACCTTTTCTGTATTCTCCAATGTAAACAAAACAATGAACACTCGTCCAATTATTTCAATTACCAATTGAACATATAAGCATTCATATTTTATATCAATGTAATTCAATTCTAGGTTTTCCAACGCAAAAACCAAATTACAAATTGAACGACCGAAATTAAAATTAATAATCTCTCTCTCTCTAAAAATATAAATCTCCACTGCAATGATATGTTGGCCGTATATTACGTTCTGATAAATGATTTATCATGGGAATGCCTACAACAAAATCAATTTTTTCATCTCAAGTTCAACTTTTAACATTTACAAGCAACTAAAAATTGTACATAAATTATAATAAAAACCCAATTACCACTTCAAAAACAATTCTACAATAATGATAATGAGAGGTGATTAGGGATTTAGTTCTAAGCCGAAAGAAAGTTTCAGCTATTTTTGTACATTGATTTATAAAAAAACTTGTAATTTTCATCATGATTTGTTACTAAATTTTGGTGCATTAGTTCATGATCGTTAGTAACACCGGAGCAGAAAAACGATATTTCTAAGCACGTTTATACGTAACTTAATTATAAAAAAAAAAAAATTGTAGTTTTTTTTCGATGACCAAAAAGTGCAACGTTTTTTTCGACCACAAGTAACACGAGATCTTGCTTAATGTCAAAATGGAGATTTGAATGCTTAATATGTATATTTTATTTCATTTACATTTGAGTCATCAGGTATTTTCACATTTGGCAGTTTTACGATCATTACAAAGTGTAGTGATTGGATTTTTACGTAAAAAGTGATGGTATCTCGCGAATCGTGGGTAGATTGATTTGTAAAAAGTGCCAATGCAAAGTGAAAATGATGAAAACAAAGAATTATCGAAAAAAATGTCGTAAATTATTTGTTTACTACTAAAAACTTGTTTTCGAAAATATCGTTTAATGTTGGAATGATTCTGCGTTCATTTTATTAAATTGGAATAATGATTTTTTACAGTGCGGTCGGTAAAACATGCCTCCTCATCAGTTACACAACGAATGCATTTCCTGGCGAGTACATACCCACCGTATTCGATAATTATTCGGCCAATGTAATGGTCGATGGCAAACCCATAAATCTTGGATTATGGGACACTGCGGGTCAAGAAGATTACGATCGATTGAGGCCTCTTTCTTATCCGCAAACCGATGTATTCCTCATTTGTTTCTCGCTCGTAAATCCTGCGAGTTTTGAGAACGTCCGTGCCAAATGGTACCCAGAAGTTCGTCATCATTGTCCGACGACTCCCATTATTCTCGTTGGTACTAAGCTCGATCTTCGCGAGGACAAGGAGACTATCGAGAAATTGAAAGACAAAAAACTCGCACCAATAACGTATCCTCAGGTTTGTCAGAAATGCGAAATATAACTTGTTCTAAAACATTGTTTTTTGCCATATAAAAATAACACATTTTATAGAACTATCAAAATCATAGTTTTCATGACAAAACGTTATCAAGACGCTGTCGCGTCTCTAAATATTCTTGCACGTAGCTTGAGCTTTTTGAATGTTTTTTAAATAATGAAAAATTACCACATTTGTTTAAATACTTGATCTTAGACGAAGAAAATAATAATTGAAAAACACGCTTACATTTTTAATTGAATTAGTTTATTGCACGCATTACGTAATTTGAGATAAAAAGTAAATTATGTCTTGTACGTTTGATGAAATTGTTCTGAAATTTTTGCTACAGGGTTTGGCGATGGCGAAAGAAATCGGAGCAGTGAAATATCTCGAGTGCTCGGCTCTGACGCAAAAAGGTCTAAAAACCGTATTCGACGAAGCGATAAGGGCTGTTCTCTGCCCGGTCCTTCAGGTAAAACCCAAGCGCAAATGTTGCCTCCTATAATATTAATTTTTCGCGAAAAAGAATACATTAAAAAAAGATCAAGCTAAAGACAAGTCAACACTATCGACAAGAAAGAAAGACAGGGAGGGAGGGAGAGAAGCCGCAAGATCCACGAGACATTTTACATCGATTTCTTGACGTCGAAAAAACGTTCCACCTTTTCTCGTAATGGGAACTAAAGAGGAAAAGACAAATCCAACTTGTTTCCGCACTGGCTAATTCGCATCTTCCATTCCTCATTAAGATTTTTTTTTCAACATCGATCGAACTTCCTTCATCCGTCATTGATGAACAGTTACTGCTCGAATAGAGAATGGAAAACAATTGTGAATCAAAGGGGCAGAGTAAAGAAAAAAAATATATATAAATACATAAGACGGTAAAGCGAATAACAAATATTGCACAGAAATCGCAAAAACGCACAACACATTGTGAAACAATAAGATATTGCCGGAGAGAACAAAACTGAAGATGTCATTCGGGAGAATCACGAAACAACGGGAAAACGCGTGTTGACGTGGAATAATTCAAGCTGCCGCGTAAATAGAACAACGAGAAAGAATGTGTGAAAAGTTCGGAGGTATCGTACGTTTCTAGAGAGAAAAAAGTATCATCGCTCGGCCCCCAGATTAAAAAAAAAAGTTAACAAAAATATAAGTAGTCGCGTCTCGATGGCGACTTTAAAATTCATGTCGTCTTAATCATGTTGTGGTTTAACAAGTAAAAATTAAAAACGTCGATTTGATGCCTCGAAAAATATTAAGAAAGATTGTCGCTAAAAGAACGTATGAATGCGTGAGTAAATGCGAGAGAGAAGCCAAAATACGAATCGATTGTGTACAGAATTCTAGAGTATATGGATAATAATATTATTAATAATTGATGATTTTATTATTATTATTATTATTATTATTAATTGATAATTATTATTAATTATTATGAGTTATGGGCTGGAAAACGAGAAGCAAAAAATACGAAATATTACTGTATACATGCCAGAAGCTCGGCGAGATGAATATAAAATGGGTATGATAAAGAAACGAAACAAAAAATATCAATTTAGTGGAATGATTATTTTTCGAAAATGATGTTAAACTTCAGTTGTTCGCAGCAAGACGAGTTTCACTGTTTTTGTTTTGTTTTATAATCGACGATTTTTTGACGTTTCTCTTTGCGAAATGTACTGAAAATATTTATAATAAAACTCGTTTTTGATTTTATTTTCACTGCTGATACGAAAGCGAATTTTCGCAGATTTATCTAAGCATCGCTTACTGATAATTGAATCGGTTCTTTTACGTGATTGCACGCACAATGGTATGATTATAATGGTGAAAAGTAAATATTTTTTTGGTATTTTTTCGGAATGAAGGAATCGGCAAATGGCGACCCTGAAAAAAATGTTCAGTAATTCCCTCGGATAATTGAATCGATTCCATTTTTTTTTAAATCACGAAATACACCCTTCGTATTCTTTCGTCCCCCCTCCCCGTCCCTCACGAAAATATAGTAACCGTCAGATGACCAAAAAAAAAAAAAAGCAAACAACCGATAATTGAAAGGAAGGCGAGACGTGAATACATTTTACTTCTTTTTTGTTTCACTAAAAAAAAAAATTAGAGTGAAGTGAGCATGAAATATCTCATTCGAATTTTTGCGCCTGAGAGCGAGAGAGAGGGAGCGAGTGAATGAAAGAGTTAAAAAAGCGAAGTATACATATATATAAAAAAAGTGGGAAATAATAGGCAAATAATTGTAAATAATTCGCTGGAGTTCAAAACGTATTCCTATTTACCTATCAACCGCATAATGTATAAGCCGACTAATCGAATCTAAATCGAACGTTAATTGTTTTTTATATATATATATGAGGTATATACGAAGGCGGAAAAAAAACAAATGCAAGATGAAATGAATGAAAAAAAAGTGTATTTTTCGTCGTTCTCGATTGATGGGTCGGTCAAAGACTATTATTTTGTTTTTTTGTTCAATCAGACGATCGAACGCCCAAAACGGCGCATAAATTCACTCAGTATGTTGGTAAATGGAACCGTATAGATATTGTAACTAAATTTGCTTTATTAAATGGGTGTTTACTAAAAAAAAACGATATTTCGTGTTGACATTACTGACTTTCGCAGAAACACAATGGTATATGGTAAGTTGTGAACCTGTTGGATTAAATACCTTCGCGATACTGGACAGAGTTTTCTTGTGTTCTTGAAATCACAATTACAGAGCAATCTGAGAGAATGAAAAGTTTTGTTCAGTAATTTATTTTGATACAATACTAAGTAAGTGTTACGAAACGAGTTACAATTCATTTTGTCATTACTATATTATGCTGCAGTGTCGAAGAAAGTTTTGATTAGTCCAGAGACCTGTTCAGGCGTATATTTCGCGTATTTACCAGGATTTTTCGAAAATGACATCGCACGATACTTCCCATAAAATAAAGAATACGCCGGAACCAATGCTTGATCTAACTCTCGTCGGAGCTCTTCACGAAGACGCGGATCAGGTACAGAATAGGTGCGCTGACACTTGGCCGCATCTTCAAGTTCACGGGTAAAACCAGAAAAACGTTCCTTCAAAACTTTCGATGGGGGTTCTGAAAAAAAAACCGTTCCATTAGCGTTCGAAAATGGACCTGGTTTTATTAATAGGCATACGTAAATTTATGATAAAATCACGCGGTCAATGTTATCATGGGAAATAAAATTTGTACCTGGCTCGTCAAGAGGATGATCGTAATATGGTCGAGCTTTTGCAAACGTTGCGGCTACATAATTAGTTTTATCCCGAGCTAAAAGGTCCTGATACGTTCTCTCAGCTGTTGGTTCTGCGAGGAGCAACAACTCCATAAGGGAACTTCGTCGCAAAGCGTTCACAACGTAATTGTGATTGTTGAGACGAAATAGAGCTCGGAGAGCTGGATCCGAATAAGAGGCGTCGCTTTTGCTTACGAGAGCGAGATTCAATTGAGCGAGAACTTTTTCTGCAACAGAATTGTGTTCAATTATTATGTAATAAAAATCACCAATAAAATTAATAACCGAGAAAGAAAACGTTCGGTATTCAAAAATCCAATTTAATTGAAACCCAG
This sequence comes from Campoletis sonorensis, assembly GCA_013761285.1. Lineage (NCBI taxonomy): Eukaryota > Metazoa > Arthropoda > Insecta > Hymenoptera > Ichneumonidae > Campoletis > Campoletis sonorensis. The sequence continues at coordinate 1,214,367 of JACEOJ010000206.1, forward strand.
TCAATTTTTAGTTGAACGTAGAGGGTTCATTGAAAAAAAAAAATTGAATTTTTTATACTTCATTCATATTTCGTTTCCATACGCGTTTAAAAAAAACTGCATTAATAATGAGCGGAATAATTGTACTACATACAATCGATAAAAAAGCAGAGTTGAAGTGATTGATTTCATTGGAAATTAGTGAAGAATAATTACTTATGTATACTCCAAGAAGGACTCTGTCAGCATTTTCGATTTCATTCGGACTGGCTGTGCCAACGGTATCGCCTTCGGTGTTGCGTCGTAAAACGGCACCTGCAGTGTCTGCATATTCGGCGAGTTGTTCGAGGAAAACGAGAACATTGCTTGTACTCTCAGCCACAGTGCCATCCTTTGGCAATGCTGTTCCCGAGTCATTCCGGACACTTTCGGCAAAATCTTCTAAAGCCTTGGCACCCTGAAAAAAATTCATCAGATTTTGGTTGTCTAAATAAGAAATAAAAACGATGTAATATTTCCTTTTCTCGATGTTAAATGCCACCAAATCATTAGGCAGAGTATATTTTGGGCAGAGTTGGATTTTGATAGATTCAAAAAAAATATCCAGACGCAAATAACCACCTGCCGATAGAATTACGGTTTGCGGTAAGAACCTCAACAATGAAAACATTTTTAAAATCTCAGTCAGTAGAGAAGAGGTATCCGCTGAACGATTCAATATTTTTATTCGCATCTTCGTCGTCGTGTGTCCGTAGAGTGTAGAAAAAAATTACCGTAGCGTTGAGAGTGTTCAAGACAGAGGCGAATTTTGATCGAAGAGCGTAATCGCAACCCTCGACGGTGCGTTCCAAATCGGGCTTCAGTTCGCCAAGATGCTTCAAGATTGGGAAAACTACAAGAACCGCTGAAAAGTCACGTCTCGCTATGCAGCGTTTCGCACGCGTGGCGATACTGTCACCATCGTGAGCGACGAGATCCATCGCATCTCTGACGGTCGCTTCAAGAACTTGAGGTTGTAGCAAAGGTCGAAGAATTTTAGCGACGAGGCCGCGTTCCGCTTGCATGAGTTTATGCAATCCCGCTGTAAGAAGGAGATAATTTTCCATTTCTTGTTCATCCGGTGCGGCGTCCTCTAGAGCGTGACTGGACGGTAGTGGCATTGGTTTTCTCGAAGATGGGAAAGATAATCCCGTTGTTTGTGATGCTCGCATCAACATCTTCGAGGCCTTTTTTTCGATAACGTGCTGCAACCGACGCGATGTACGACGTCCTGCGGTTTCCTGGCCCGTGATTGAGTGACGATGAGCAAATTTGGCTCGCTGCAACGAATGTTTTTATAATAATTACATCAAACTTCCACTGTGAAATTTGATCTGTTAAATACAACTGTCTATGGATTCTTCTGGTTTTGATACACTTTAATGGATATTTTAACATATGCAGAAAAGTCTGCACGAATGTATTGTTTGTGGCAACATGTTTACAAAACCGAACAATATATATTAAATAAAATTCATTTCCTACCGGCATCGGACTACCAGCATGAGTACTTCCACCACTAGCACTTCGTTGATGTTCCTTCAACAATTGTAAAGATCTCAGTACCACGGCGGATCTTACAGATGAATAGATTTTTGCGTGTCTACGATGTCCACGCTCCTCAAGCCAACCAGCAATTTTAATGAGGTCACCGAGAGCACTCTCCGGTAATTGGTTCAAAGATTGAGGCGCATCTTCGCCGCTAGTATCCTCGTCCGAGCCAATAAGATCGAGTAAAATTATCGGCAATATTGGTTTGCTTTGGCGTGCAAGAATGTCATGGAATTCCGAACAAAGAGCATCGAGACCAACTCCGAAAAGGGTTGCCAAGTTTTCTAACTCTACTGAGGTTGGATTGTTCTTTTGAAAGTAACGTTGCGCATTGTAGAGACGATTCATAGCTTCTAGAAAACTGTTCAGACCACCAGGTCCACTTGGTCCACCTCGTACAGCGGTCTCGACCTCCTGACAAACTCCATAGTAACCGATAGCGTGATCCAGGACTGTTAGAGTTCTTTCAATATCTGTACAAATGATAGGAAGTTGTGATTTATCTTCCAACAGTTGCGTAACACATCAATCCAACTGTTTTGGCAACTACTTTTCTATAATACATACTTTGTTGTTGAGACTGCAGATTTCCTGTTTCATTGTATACTGGCAAGATAGTTCTTCGTAATGTTGCTAATCGCTGCTCAAGTGACGATAGTATAGCAACAGCACTGCCAGTCAATTTTCTGCTGCGTTCTTCCGCTTCTCTGAGCAACTCGAGAGCAGCTATTTCACCTTCTAATTTACATTCGATTTCGAACCTTCTCTCAGAAGTGTCAGTCCTACTGGCATGCATCATCTCCTTATTTTGGGGAACTTTTGTCGACTGTGAAATATAAAATACATATTGTGTTTCTGAATTTACATAAATACTACTTGAAGTCCGTGATCTGTAGAGACAACATAGACTTGCAAGTTTCTAGGGAACAACACTTGGAAAAATATTCAAGTTTCGAGAGAACGATTTGGTTTGAAATTTATATGGAGGTTATTTTTTTCTTTTAAGCAATCGTTGGAAACAGCTTGAAACAATTGTTCTCGACGAGAGCAGGTGTGGATAATAAACATTTGCTACAAGGGGAAGAAATTTCGATCGTGATTTCGAACCAATTCCTACAGAGACTCGATAAGTTCCATCTGACGTATCACGGGTTGTAAGGTTATGTCGAGTTCTTTATTGATAAAAGTTCAAACAACGTTTCATTCGCAGTAAAATGTGCCAAATACATTGTAAGAGATAATATTCTGTAAGAGTACCCACAAGATGTCGAGCACAGAACCAAGAATTCGTTATACGGTCCTTAGGAAATTCAATCTGACGTTTATGGCAGCCATTCCACCCATTCCACCCAGTTCATGTAATCCCACGTGACAGAAGCTAACACTTTTTTTTGCGATGGAAAACAAAATTAAACTATAGAATCTGGGGGATTTCGTCTACGAACTAGGAATTTCGCGTCTAAACGCCGGTGGGGGGAAAAATACAGCCCTGAATCGAACAGCTGGTGTTAGTCCGTGAACTTATCGGCTAATGAGTAAATATTACTGAGCGACCAAACACAAATAATTTTACCCCTCCCTCCGAGGAACAAATTATACATTACGTGATATATAAAGTTTATCGGGCCCTGCACGCGTGATTTCGCCGTCGCATCGGCGAAATCGGAAAATAAAAAAATATACACCTTATATACCGAATGTATGTTTGATCGATCGCATCAAAGGGACGCGATTGTTAAAAAAAAGAGAAGAACGTCATCAGTAAGTTCGAAATATAAGATTATTATATACGTAACGCGGTATCATCCGCAGCAAATCGAATTAACGAAGATTAACAAAAAGTTCTGTGCCGAAAAAGCTTTCAGTTGTTTTTCGACGAGTATTTGCATTTTTTTTAAGTTTACGTTATTTTACTTGAACCGCAAACGACATTGCTCCGTCTACGTTGTTTAGATTTTTTTTTTTCCACGTTACAAAGAGAAACAACGTCGGTAGTAATATTCGCGAGACCGACGATTCTTCATCATGAATGGGAATAAGCCAGGGTCTTCGGACATTGTTCTTGTTGGTGGGAATTCTCATCCTGAACTAGCAGAGCTCATAGCCAGGTAACAAAAACAACAACAATACTTTTTTACCAGTTTACCAATTATGAGATTCAAACATTCCACAGTTTTTATACCATAACGCAAGTAATTATTGTTCATTTTGAGAAACGACTATAAACGTGAATATTCAATTATCATAAAAATCCATTGATCCATCAATCAATGGACTGCATTGTCAAAATAGTTACATAATTAGTTCACAGACTGTTGATTGAAGCACGCACATCTTAATTAACAATTTGTCACTGCAAGTTTTCGTTCACTAGTTTTAATTTTCAAAAATATTTTCTCTTCTAAGATTTTCATAAAGAATATGCTTTTGACCGTAATGAACATACGTACTTCATTTGTCTTAAATTCTAAATCGAATGCAATGAACACCGTTTATTATTTCACTTGTATATCGAACAACTTGCCATATTCAACCAGTATTCATAAATATATTGAATAGACATTGCATAATTTTTTTGGCCATTAAAGGAAAAGTATCCGCTACAACAACATCATCGATGTAGTCTTTGTTTCCAGATTTATAGCTTTTGATATTTTATAAATAATTCTCTGGAAAATATAAATAATACAATCTAAGTATTTTGTGCATTTGAAGCTCTTGAAATTGATCAATTTTTTATCAGCATTCCTTCAAACAGTGCTGATAGAAAAATGTTTTAAACTAAATAGCAGTTTAACTAAATAGCAACTATATGCTTCCTGAAGAATTCATACATTTATATAAAAATTTATACTATTAAGAAAGAATTTCACAGATCAAACAACATTCGTAAAAAGTCTACATGAATTTTATCAATTTCTGCGGAAGAAGCAAAAAAATTCAAAGTAGTTCTGACGCAAATAAATTTCCCTTTCTTATCAGCACAATCGCATAGTCTCATCTTACATTGAAGGAACTCTTATCACCCCTGATAATTTGTAATACTTGGAGTTGAATAGATAACTTTCGTAATGCACTAAAATCAAAAAGTGATAGTGGTATAATAACTATGCTGGTAACAAACAGGTTTTCAGTTTCTCACAAAACTTTAGTCCAAATTACACAACAAGAATTTGCGAATGAACATTCAAAAATTTTGTTTCCGTTTCTTTTTGAGCTATAATTTTATTACATGCATAGAAACAGCCATCTACTTGTGCTGAACGAAGTTATTTCCATATCTGGAAACAAAATAAAAATAAATAAAAATTTCAAAGTTTGGCATTGACAAACTGGGTCGTTTTGACCGTCATTAGCTGCCGTTTCGTCAGTTTTTATTGAAAAAAATCAGGTGTACACTGTAAACATTCATTAATATATGTGCATCAGAAAAATTCCAAATATTCAAATGAAACTGTTTAAAAAATCATGGAAAACTAACTTCAAGACCATTTTACGTAAAAAAAATCGTAAGTAAATTTATTTCCGGGGATGGACTGTTGACGAATGCTATTTTTCGGAAAAAAAGTGCTATGATGAGAGTTCCGAAAAAGGTATTTATTTATTTTCGAACTAAAAAAAACGTCAACTTTGATGGAAGAGCACTGCTCCTCGGAAATAGGTTTGGGTCAGCGATAATTGAAGTCGAAATTTTCATTTCATTCATTAAGAATGAACAGTCATTAAGAATTTGTGCAACGAAATGAGTTAAGAATAATATTTAGTTGTACATTTATCGAAGTTACTTAGACAGCCAAAATAGAAAATAAAGAAACTGCCATGTGCTCACAAAAGTGATTTCTATGAGAGACATTGAATAATAAATGAATCTTATGAAATTTCCTGGTTTAAACGTCATTGGTTTTGTTTGATTGCAAAGCCGTTTGGGGGTAAAGAACGGAGGATGTTCCGTGTATCACAAGAGCAATCGAGAGACGATGGTGGAAATCGGGGATTCCGTGAGAGGAAAGGATCTCTACATCATTCAAACTGGAACAAAAGACGTCAACAACAACATCATGGAATTATTAATAATGGCATACGCTTGTAAAACATCATCAGCCAAAAATATAATCGGAGTTATTCCGTACTTGCCGTACTCGAAGCAATGCAAAATGCGTAAACGTGGATGCATTGTTTCAAAACTACTTGCAAAAATGATGTGCAAGAGCGGTTTAACTCACATCATAACAATGGATCTTCATCAGAAAGAAATTCAAGGATTTTTTGATTGTCCAGTCGACAATCTTCGTGCAAGTCCTTTCCTCCTGCAGTACATTCAGGAGAGCGTTAGTATATTTATCATTATAGTTTTTCTACCACCAAAAGCTCCAGATTTTTAGTGAATATCGACATAACGCAATAAATATGCAGATTGGAAGGTTCAACATTAAAATTACGATTTAATAGAGGAAAGTAATTTTTTGAATAATGTTTATCTACCGTAGATTCCTGATTACAAAAATTCGGTAATAGTCGCTAAAAATCCAGGAAGCGCTAAAAAAGCAACCAGTTATGCGGAACGTCTCCGCGTGGGTATCGCGGTTATACACGGCGAGCAAAGAGAGTCGGAATCTGATATGAACGACGGTCGTTACTCGCCGCCCGCGGTCCTCATGTCGTCGAGAACTATGGAGGTCGGTGTTGGTGTTCCCGTACATCCTGCTAAAGAAAAACCACCCATAAATGTTGTGGGTGATGTCAGTGGACACATTGCCATTATGGTGGTAAGGTTGCGTCTAGTTAAACAAATACAAATCAATCTAATTACTTTTTATCGGACGAATAATGCTTATTTTAATGCGGGAATAAGGATTTGATCGTCCTGATTTATTTTCTTATTTTTTTTCAACTGTGTGTTGATAGTAATTAGATTATTTGATTCAAACTACGAGGGAATTACTTTTCAAATTCTAAAGCATTTGAGACGATTTTTTTCAGGACGATATGGTTGATGATGTACAGAGTTTTGTCGCGGCCGCCGAAGTTCTGAAAGAACGAGGAGCCATAAAGATTTACATTCTCGCGACTCATGGACTGTTGAGCTCGGATGCACCGAGATTAATTGAAGAATCACCGATTGATGAGGTACTATTTTATGAATTTATATTCGTGATGAATGAAGAAAGTTTAACGGCTGACTATCAACTGGAAAGGCTTAAAAATTCGATTGATCAACAATATTTTTAATCGATGGTGACGCCCTTAATACACGATTTCCGCAAAATTTTCAGTAGTCGGCAATATGTTGGAGCTATAAAAAAACAAATTTCAACAATTTTACCAACAAATCGTGGTTACTTCAAAACGCATTTCGCAAAATCAGTTTTACAAAAATCATAATTACAAGTGACTTAATTTTTTTTTAACGCCATTTTGTAGTTTCATCGAAAACGATATCTTTTGAAATGAACTTAAGAAAAATGAAAAGAAGTAAAACCACTCATAAATGAAGTGAATTACATTCCGTTGCTGAAAAGATTATTAAATCTTTTTGTTTTTAGGTTGTCGTGACAAACACAATTCCCCACGAGTTGCAGAAGAGCCAATGCTCGAAAATCAAAACAGTCGACATAAGCATTCTCCTTGCTGAGGCGATACGACGAATTCACAACAAAGAATCAATGTCGTATCTGTTTAAAAACGTTACGACGGAGGATTAAGCACGACGTGACAAAACAAAATACATTACTACAAAAGCTGGGAGAAACGAAGAGCGAGAGAGAATAAGTGTTTTTGACAAATTGAAATCTTATGCAGTTTGGAAGAAATCAATGGAGGACGAAGACAAAGGTTAAATATAAGATACATTAAGGAAAACATAAGATGAATTTGAGAAAAATAATTGTTATAAGAAGTAAGGTAAGAAACAAAAATGGCGAAATTTCATTAAATGCAAAAAACAAAGGTCAATATCATGTTCGGTACCGAGACGAAGCCAAATGAATTTTGAGAAAAAGCTACCTTTACGTAATCGTTCCGTGTCCAGGGACCACATATACATACACTTATATTGCCGAACACACACGTCTCTATAAAACGTTATATTCCGCAATTTTTCTATAATATTTTTCTATATGGATATTTTTTGTCCGAAAGAATACCAACAAATCAAGAAATTTTTTAACGAATTCCTCACAGTAGATCTATCACAGAGGAATACGTGAAGAACATTTTTTCGCCCATTTTGGCTAAGTTGGGATAACGGTGGAAACTTTTTTTTATTTTTATTGGATTTTTGATTTCCTCACGTTGATACGGGAGAAAAAAAGGATAAAGCTCCAGATGTTCCGATTTCCTGGTGTTAAAAGTTACTTTTCATAATTCACTAGGAGGAAGAAACTAAAATAAATCATTGATACTTACACGGCGCTTGTGAATTATCTCCGTCCGAAAAAAACCATTTGTTTTTTGTTCGTTCCGGGATAACAACTTGATAAAGCTTTTTTTGTACATTTCATTAATAAGAAACGAATCCAAAAAGAATATTTGATCGATAGAATAACCAGTTAGTGACCAGGAGAGTATAATACATCACGAAACTGCAAAAAAAGAAGTTTAAACAGTTCACAGTGAAGAGAATCATGGCGCTTGAAAGTATCCTATACGTAGAGATAGAATGAGTCCATTAAAGTATTATCGATAAAACGAATATGAAAAAATTGAAAAAAAGAAGTAGTATTCGTTGTACGAAAATAGCATATTCGATTACATATTTAAAAAGAAAAAAAAAAAAATAGTAATATCAAGTGTTTCTCTGTGTTTTGAAAAATCAAGAAGAAAAAAAATTATCAGTTATTATGTAACAATAGTGTTCCTCATCAATCCTAAAGTAGTTTTCGATCACAATGTAGTCTGAAAAAGATGTCAATAAATATATTTCATTTACGTTTATTAAAAGTTTACCTAATCGAATTTATTGTACTTTTCGTTTAATCAAGCGAGAAATATGAACATCGATTGCTGAGTGCAAGCTGAAAAAAAAAGTTCATTCAAAAACCAATAAATCCACGTATCGCCTCCAATACTCGTTGTCATGACGATGTGAAACCAGGCAACGGTATAATTCTGTTATTCAATTTAATTACGTCAAAAGCCGTTCTGGAAGGGAGAGAACTTACCAAAAAAGGTCTTGAAAAAAAAACCGAAATGTCAAACATAAACAATTTGCAATTGAGCAGGATTTGTGTTTCCCTACAAGCTGAGGAGAAAGGACGTAGAAAAAAAGCTCTGGAGGAATTGTACGCATGTGTATTTGACAACGACTGGACAACGAAAGAGTACTCGGAAATTTGGGAGATTGTCAGCAAGCAATTAGCCCGAGGTTTAACTGACGATGCTGAACACTGTCGAAATCTTTCGATCGAATTGTGGAAGAAATTTCTGTATGTTTTACCAGTTGATGAGAAAAATATCATCCATTTAATGACGATATTGTCGCGACGTTTGAGCTCTCAAGAACTGTTGGAACCAAGCGAAGAAGTAAGGTTGAGCTGTGTAACATTGTTGCGTCTCGTTGTTGAAAAATACACGAAATACTTGAGCGTTTATTACGACGATTTTGTGGCTATACTCGCACGGACGGTCACCGACAACTATCCACAAATAAAACGCGAGAGCTGTCAGTGTATTGAAGAATTGGCAAAATCCATTCCCCAACAATTTTATTCCCGTTCTACGACTCTTGTAAAACCTACGTTGAGCAATTTCAATCATCAACATTGGAAAGTTCGCGTCGCCAGTATTCAAGCAATTGGTCAAATCATGCTTTACGGAAATAGTAAATCGATGGAAGAAGTTGCAACACCTATGGCCGAGAAACTTTTTGATCAAAGCGGAGCCGTAAGAACTGGTGAGTCGAAAAGCCAAAAAAGTGGATCCAAATTGGACGATTTGTACAGCAGTTTATCAAAATTTTTCTTCTAATGATTGGACCAATCAGCGGTTAATATTTAGACCACTTTTATTATTTTCCAGTTTATCAATATTCCGTTGTTAATTTAATTTTCAGCTGTCATTGAAGTGGCGGGTCTTTGGCTTCTAGAACTCCGAGATCGTTACAGTTGGTGGCACAAATTACTGCCACTTCTCGTCACAGGTCTTCACGATGAGGTCGAGGCTATAAGAAATCGAGCGGGTGAATTGTGGCATGAGGCCGGCGAGCTTTACATGAAAGAGAACGAAAACGACGAAAAATTTAAAGACAAATTGGATTTCTTGACTGAAGATCCAACACATTATCCACCGAATGGTAAATTCTATAGATTTTTATTTATTTTTATCAATTATGGGTGTCAATGAGAGTTCCCTTAATTTCAGTGCAAAGGCCGAACCTAGGTTGTCGGACAATAGTACAACAGAATCTTTGCAAACTCGTGGCTGCAATATCCCGAGAGCTGGGCGACTGGTTGGCCGATATCAAGGTTCGATCAGCACAATTGTTGTGCGTTCTCGTATTGCATGCTGAAGATCACGTTACTCAGCATATCGAGAAATTGTTACCACCGATGTATCGGTATTGGTGTTTTTTTAAATTTTGATACATCTGACGTTTAAGAATTATTCGTAAACTCGACATATTTATAAATCCTTATTTATTTTTGCTCAAATACAATTGTAATTAATCAACGGAATGTACTTTGAAAGAGCCTGCAATGACGAGGACTCACGAGTCGTCGTGAACGTCGAGCTGGCTGCGCAATACATGGGATATTTTGTTCCACCGTCGATCTATTGTCATCTTGTACTTCCGACTCTCGACGAGAATATAACTGCTGGACATTTGCGAGTTTTTGCTGCAATATTAAGAGGCAGCGAGAGCCAGAGCCTTCAACCAAAACTCTGCGAAATTGGTAAATTTTTACAACAACCATTTGTGTGCAGAAGCAAAAAACCACGATATCAGGAACAATTGGCTCGTTGCTGCGATTCAATAATGAGAGTTGGCAAATCTGTAAGTTTATTGACTTAACATTTTTCACAATAATTTAGGAATATTATTTAATGAACATTGGATCAATTGATACTTTCGTTTATACTCAATCGAATGAAATTCGGAGTGATGTACAAAATGCTGGATATTTTAGGGTTGCGTGGAAATTTCGCAAGAGCTATTCACAGTTCTCATCACGCTGATGTCAACGTGCCAGGAAGAACCGAGTCGCTCGCTCGCCGAAAATCTTCTAGAAGAGCTCGGACGTCTCGAAGACTTGCCTGGGTTGGACGAATTGTTTGTTTCCCACTTAAGACCAATTTTCATCGATTTACGAGATTCTTGCCAAGCGTGGACGATTTACAGCACAGAATTGCAGATATTTCGAGTTTGTATGACTCGAGCGACTGTCGCTACGTCTCAAAATACTGATCTCGTTTTACCGATATTAAAAACAACGATGAGTAACGAAGCCGACCCGGAATTAAGATTAAAATTGTTTATTTTACTGTCAAATTATTTCCAACGACGAAAAGTAACGATGCGTCATATCAGGGAGAAAAAAGCTTTCGTTGAATCTATTTTGAAAGATGTCATATTTCCCGGACTCGTTTGGTCGGCAGGTCGAGCTGCCGAGGCCATCAGAACAGCAGCAGTTTGTTGTCTGTGTGCCTTGTTCGAAGATGATCCTACGAGACACGATACATCAGAATCTACAGAAAAGAAAAGCATTGTTGAAACGATTAGGCTCGATAAAGAAAATATTGAAACCACTGCGTCGAAGAAGAACGACATCGAAGGTGACAAATGTGAAGAAAACATGGACAATTCACTTGAATTAATGGATAAAATCGAGATTGAAGATACGAGCGAAAATACGGACTTGTTTAAAAAGGCCGAAGACTACGTGGATACGTTTGAAAAGATAATTCCTGTTCTCGTCAGTCTGGTTGACGATAACGCAAAAAAAACTCGGCTGTATGCCCTTCGAGCGATTTGTCTGATGGTTGAAATTGGTAGAAAGTTATCCGTTATGACGGACGACCGAGTTAACGAGATCTATCCCGTTGCATTGAAGAGACTCGACGACGGATGTGACGATGTTCGCATTGCTGCTATCGAAACTCTCGTTGTAATTTGGTCCGCCCGGACAAAGAATTACGATGTTATTTTTAGCAGAAGTCACGTTGACTTTTTGTATACGAGCGCCATCGTCCATCTCGACGATCCTGATGAGAGCTTTCGAAGAGTTATGCTTGGTAAAAACCACCACCTTTTTTCGAATTATGAAAAATGTCTTTTTTAAATCACTATTTCGAGAAAAAAGAAACCCATTTCCATCTTTCTCTTGTAGATGCTCTATTCGAACTGGGAAAAGTGCACCCTGAGCTGTTGCTGAAGAAGATTGAAAACTGCAAAGCCAATTTTCGAAATCAAAGTGGTCTAGATAAGCTATTAACTGAATGTCAGAGCCTCTTACGAAATCAGAAGTATTCATAAAAATGTATGGTAATTCCATTGATACAGGATTACATTATCATCGAGTCAAGGACTCTTTGATCCGACAACAGATTAATAAGGAAAAAATCCTCTAATTATTGATTAGTTGATGATAATTATCGATCAATTAAAAGGATTCTTATTAAGATATAAAAGGATCTTATTAAAATTCTTGGTATAGATTCAGTACCTAACCACCATTAACAATATAAAATAGCGAATGAAGAAAAATCATTTTATGTTGGAGTATTTTGCATTAAACAAGCATGTAAAACCGAATGAGTATCAATTTATCATTTATTTTTACTAATAATCATTTTTTTTCTCAGTGAACTTGTTACAATAAAGTCATTTCTTTTCTACATTTACGTTTGAACTATTTACTGAGTAGAGTTTCATAACGTATAATTTTTTAGTGGTCTAACTTTTCATACAGTGTGGAGATGATCTCGTGTCTAAAAAATTGTTCAATCTCATGGACACATCACGAGTGCTTTGTAGGATTCCATTTTTAAATGCACAACGTTACTATTTTTCGTAAATATAGAACATTTTGGATTGAAAAACATCGAAGAACATATAGTACGACCTGAAGAAAAGAAATTTGACGTAGATTCGTAGTTTGAAATTGGCGGTTGGCAAGAATAAGTCGGAAATAACCGAAAATGTTCGACCTCTTACGGAGTTTTATTATTATCGATCGGAAACATGGCTGCTTGTCGAAGTATCTTTCGACTCTTGATTTTTATAACATTTTGCCAACACTAATAAATGCAATACCACAGAAAATACTGCTGCAGCTGATGCATAAATAATGAAGTTTTCAAACAGTCTTCATTAAGTTCTAAAAATTTAACGTTCAATTGCGATACTTGCAGAGTGCGTAAGTCGCGAGAAATTCGAATGATCGAAACTCACGCCGCCCCAAGCCGCCATATTGTTGTTTCTTGGTCGCTCGCCCAAAAGTAGCCTTCAATCAAACGTAACACGGTGCGGCTTTTTCCTTTATCTCCCTCGAGGAAAAGAAGCCCAGTTCGTTGATAAAACACTTTTCGAGTGTCAATCGTCGCGATAACGAAAGAAATACGCTAATTTTTTTCGATCAAAGTTGTGTACCGTTTAATATCGATATTTTCATTGAAAATACTGAGCAAAACAACAGGGTGAGTGAAAAATACAAGTCCACGAAACTTTTTTTATGTATTTTTCGTGTTCTGGAGAAAAAACGGGAGTTCCTTTGCTCTTTGTCGGTGTATCCAAAAAAATTTCCCCTCAATTCGATATGTCCTCAAAAATAAGGTTTAACAAGACATTAAGAGAATTAAGGTTTTCTGAGTATGAGCAATATTTGAACTCCAAATGTTGAATAAAAATGACATTTATTTTTAATTCAATCAACCAGTTTTACAAGTGCAGGTTCGTTGCACTGTCTCTTTTTTTTAGTTTTTTTGGTCTTCTTTTTATTCTTTGCTGACGTTTTTGGCTCATTGTGGCAAAAGATATTTTCTTGAATTGGTGACTACGGGAGGGATCCTTTTTCATTACTTTGAGTCTAGCTTCGAAGAATCGAAAGTAATAACTGCCTTATCAAGATTATGATAAAATCGAGGGCTAGATTAAATAATTCAAAAATAATACTCATTCGATGTATCATCAGGAATAAATCATGGCGGAGACCGATCCTGAACACATTGAAGTTACCGAAGAAGAGCTTGAGGCTGAGTCAAATTACAAACCTCCACCAGAAAAAACTATCGAAGAACTTCTTGAAGCAGACAAGGAGGATGAAAGTTTAAGGAAATACAAGGAAACGCTGCTCGGTGATGCAAAATCCGGAGGTCTCATAGTTGGTAATTTACAAATTTTCTAAAACAAAACCAATATTCGATAATTGCTTTTAATTTTTTTCATTTATTCAAAAAACTTTGCATTTTTTTTTCAAACATTATTTCACAGATAACGGAACTTGCTTATTACACCAACTTAAAATAGTAGTCATAGATCAAATGTTGAAAAATCTGGGTCATTTTGACCTGGAGTGTACTTCATCGACAGCCATTTGAGCGGCTTGTATTGGCAAATACCAGGAGTACACTTCAAACATTCTTTCAAATGTGTGCATCAAACAAATTTGAGAAACATCAAATTTTATTGTTTCAAAAAATAGTTAAAAACTTTGACTTCTGTACAATGGAGAATTTTATTGAAAAAATATACATGCTCATAGCAAGTACAATTTTCGGAGAAAAAAAAAATAGTGCTCTGACGAGACGTCCAAAAAAGGTATTAATTCGAACAAGTGAATTTCCTTTGTTGTTTAAATAAGACAATCGTTAATTTTCAAGAAAAAGCAACGGCAGTCCTTGAAGATTTTCGTGTAGCTAAAGTGTGGGTCAAAATGATTCACTCTCCTAGTGCAGGTTTAAAAATTAACAGTCGAAAATTTATTTAAATTGGGTGTATAACGGAAAAAAACAGATATTGCCTTTAAAAAATAAAATTATTTGACTGATTCATCTTGGAAACGTAAATATGTGACCAAATAAAATAGAAGCATTACATATGCAAGAAAATATATTCGCCTCGGAAAATAAAATAAAAAAACCATTTATTTTCCAGATCCCAATGACCCGCGAAAAGTGATTGTGAAGAAATTGGCTCTGTGCGTAGCTGGTCGTCCGGATATGGAACTCGATTTAACGGGTAATCTCAGCCAGCTGAAAAAACAGACTTTCGTGATTAAGGAAGGTGTGAGCTACAGGATACGCATTGATTTCATTGTACAGCGTGAAATCGTTCATGGCTTGAAATACGTACAGAAAACATTCCGACTAGGGGTACTCGGTAAAGAAAAAAACATGAAAATTTCGTAATTTCTGTACTCGATTGATTTTAAATGAGTAAAAATTATTTTTTTGTATTACAGTCGACAAAATGACCCACATGGTTGGCTCTTATCCACCGAAAAAAGAGATTCAATCGTACACAACACCAGCCGAGGATGCTCCTGCGGGAATGATAGCGCGTGGTTCATACATCGTGAGTTCGTTGTTCACGGATGACGACAAGCACGAGCATCTCAATTGGGAATGGTCATTTGATATTAAAAAAGATTGGAAGGAATAGAAAAGAGGAATAAGAAAAAAATCCGTTACCTAGCACCGGCTGATTGAAACGTTCGGACTTGGACGGAGCGCAGTGGAAACTTAAACAAAAACAAAAAAATAACAATTGGGAGGACGATGAAAAGCGGAAGAGAATTGCCAAAAATATTGAATGCTCAGTATGAAAAACAAAAAAAAAAAATTATTCTTTCTTCACTTCATTTTGTCTCTCGAACAATGTTACCGATCAAGAGTGGCGTTTGATAAGATGAGAAAATTGTACGCTAGAGAATAGAGAAAAAAAAACCGATTTAACGTTCGTAAAACGAACAAGACAAATAATAAAACTGTGCTCGCAAATTTTTTTATAGAATTCTTTTTCGCAAGAGTCCAGTTGAGATATTTTTACGAGCTCCAGAATGTTTGCGATTGAAAATAATCTCTCACTGAATGGATTTTTTTTCTTCCAGAGTGAGTGACATCGATTATGAGAGCAAGAGTGTTGGTCGGATTTTTTACTTTCATACAAATTTTTATAACAGCTCAATGTTTATCCAATGATGTAACTCAGTGTAGCTCGCCTTAGGAAACAAAAAGTTTTGTTTTTTGTCGCAGTCGAGCAAGTCGGTTTTTCTTTGCTTTTTTTTTTTTAACAAAGTAATCGTAAAATAGGTATAAATTGTAACAATTATTATTATTACTACCGCTATTATTATTCCTATTGCTATTGTAATTGATGCTGATGTGGAATTTTGCGCTTCCCTTAGGGAGTAGAATACAAAATTTATAACAAATTTTTTAATTCAAATTTTGTTATAATGAAAAATTCAATTAATTAATTAAGGTCAAACCTTGAAAACTTATGTATCTTCGATGCGCTGTGTAGAAAATTAATAAATAACTGCGATACAATGAAACCATTAAATCACAAATTCTGACATGAAAAAAAAATGGACATTCGACAGTTCGCCAAAGAAAGCAATTACGATGAAAATGAAGCGTTCAAAATTCTACATTCAGCACGAAAGGGGCATGTGTCATTAAAATTCAATAATATATTTATTCAAAAATGAAAAAATAATGGAAAGTTTCAATCAAACTCATCGAATCATCGATTTTTATTTGTTTAAGTTAATAAGTGCAAAATGAAATAACGCGAAAAACAATCTTCGTTGAAAGGCAATAAATACAATGACACTTCAGAGAAATTACAGTTCAAAATGGGCCCCGGTACGGCTAACAGGTGACAAAATAAAAGAAAACTGTAAGACATGCATAATCGCCATGGAACACACTACACATACTATTGTAACAATACTATGTACATTTGCACATAAAAGTAAAATACACTGTAATTTCGCACATAATAAGCGTGTGAAAAAAAAATTGAGATGTACAATGCTGGGAATTTTTATTTTCGTGCTGAAGAGAGGAGATAATGAGGGAATTGAGT
The DNA here is from genome assembly GCA_013761285.1 of Campoletis sonorensis. Lineage (NCBI taxonomy): Eukaryota > Metazoa > Arthropoda > Insecta > Hymenoptera > Ichneumonidae > Campoletis > Campoletis sonorensis. The sequence goes on from JACEOJ010000206.1 coordinate 1,230,964, forward strand.
GGGAAAAATAATTCGGTGCTGAACGTTGATCTTATTTTTATTTCCCTAATTCTAAATTAAGCTGCTTGTAGTATTTTGACGAAAACTTTTTCGTAATTATTGTGTATTATTTTTTTGTAATCGCTATTCTACAAAAATTTATCTTCGTATGATTCTTATATTTCTATGGTCTCATCCCTTCACTTTTACTCGAGTTCCTTCGTGTTTCCAGTTCCTGAGAGAATCTTTCAGAGTATTGCCTGCAGCCATTTTTTCTTCATGCACTATTGTGTTGAGAAACAGTTGAATCAGTGTTTTGCCTTCAAGCCTTATTTCTTTTCAATTTATGCTTTGGAATCCATTGAGCCAAAAAAAAATGGAACTGTTTTGTCAACACTGTTTGTATCTCATCGAAACAGGAACCTTCGACTGCACAGGTTGTTGCAAAGCTAAAAAAGCAGTGTCCTAGTTTTATTTATTTATATATTTCGAATATTCATTCATTCCGTTGATAACACGTTTCATAAAAGTCGCAAATGATTTGGTTCATTTCAGTTCTTGTTACACTCTTAAACGTAAAGCCCGAAACGAAATTAATGCAAACGAAAAGTAAAGAATCGTTGAATACGTCATGCTTTGGAAATCTGCATAGAGTCGACAAGTTTTTCTGATGACCAGTCAACTTACCGTAACATTTTTCTTACGTGACAATTCCTCAAAACTAAAGTTCAATTTTTAGTGATACGAAAAAGTGCCGACCAAAAGATTTCATTGAAGTGTTTGCCAAAACACTTAAAATGCGCAAGTGATTCGACGAATATAATTGTCTTGACGAAATTTGACGAAGTTCGGCGACAATGGGCAGGGTCAAGTCGCATTTGAAGCATCGACAACGGAATAAATATTTCAAAACTATTGTTATTCGTTTGTTTTTGGGTATCATTTCGAAAGATAAAATCAGAAACAAATGAAAATGTTCAGGTATGAGAAAAAAGTTACATCTCAATTAACTTCACCGAAGTTTCTACAGTAAAATGCTTTTGTACAAAATGGGATTTTTGAAGAAAACGGCACGCATTTTATCTCGAAAAGTAAACAGCTGATTAGGACGATATTTGGTGTCCAAGGAATCTCTACACAATATCAAGGTGTTTGCGAATGATTTTTCTATTGAACATCACAGTGTTTTAAGTTTCGCAAACACAAACCAAAAACTGGGGAACGTGGATTGAAAAAATTTGCTCCCCGAAATCTCTAGTTTCTTAGGTTAATTGTGAGAACATACATTTTTTTTATGTTTGGGTTAAACCGTACATTCGGAATCGTGATTACCGCAGACATCCGTTCGGGGAAGAACTGTTTCTCAAAAAAACTACAATTCCAGGTCATCACTTATTTTTTTATGTTATTATTTTTCAACACCGATACTTTTAGCATCATTAATGAGGTAAATTTTTGAGAATTTTTTTATTCGTTGCGAAGCACTTGAAATTTTCTTGCCACTGTTTCTACAAAATCTAAGCCCACGAAACCTCACCGTCTACAAATCCAGTGTATATTTCACTTGTTTCATTATTTTATTTCAAGAAAATGAATCTGTCCTCTGAGCCAGAGAATTCCTCATTTTTTTCATTCTTTTACACACAACGGTTTCAGAAAACAAAAATGACTCTTCCCATAATTACAATGGTTGAATGTAAACATGGTTTATTATGAAAGAAACATGTTCCCCCCAAGCATCGGGAGTTTCGATGAAATGAGGAGAAAAAATTTGGTAGTCAGAATGTAGTGGATAAGCGGGATGTGAAAACAAAAAGAAAATAATACTGTGTAAAAAAAGAAGAAGATTCGCGATGAGCAACTCGGTCACGGTCACGGCCACGTATTTACGGTCTGGCTAGCTCTTGGCTCTTCTATAATCTCTCTCCTCAGTTTTCAACTAGGAATCATACGCGTCCATATGTACGTAAACATGTATACTTGCATGAAACTGTTGTCGACTTTTTAAACCGGTCAGCGAACTTATCTCATGACTCTAACGTTCTTCTATTGCGTGCTGTTGGCACGCAAAATATTCACGAACAGCAGTAAACTATGCGAAAACTCAAAGTGATTATTATTTATTTCCACGCTGTCCCTGTGGCTCCACCGGCGGTGAGAGATTTTCAAGGGCAAATTACATATTGAATGAAACAATTACGTTAATCTTCACCAATAAACGAAAATATCTGTAACTTTTTTTCTATCGAAACTTGGAATGTTCCGAGAAGTTTCGACGAGTGTCTAAAATCGTGTTCGAGGAACTGCTGGGCTTTTCGTTGAAAAACAGCAGTTAGTGAAATAATTCTCGTGAAGTTGTTCTGGAGGAAAAGAAACAAACTTCATTTTCGATGAGTACATAAAATTTCTTCGTGCTGACTAAATAAACATCAACAGGCTTGATTATTTTTAGATCCAAAATGTTTTCTTTTATACAGTAGAAGTGTCATTTTTTGTTTTTATTTTCGTTTCGTTTCTTTAACCTTCTTTACTTGTTCCTATGATGAAGTGTTTATAAACGTATTAACTAACGGTTCGAGATAAGTCTTACGAGAACGATCAGACAGATGTTCCATCCTCAACAGCCTGTTTAGATTTTCTCTTGCATTATAAAACGTCACGTATCAAGTATCTTCGTTGATAAACGAGATTAACATCTTTAAAACTCTTCGCTAATAAGACCAGCTGTTATCATCCGTTAGAAAAATAATTTCAGTAAAAGTTGAACACATTTTAATTGAACTATGGACGGAAATGTAAAAAAATTACATCGATCATATTTTCGTGATATTTTCTCGGTGAAAATTATAATTTTCATAAAAACTTTAAGTCTTCAATTAGTGTAAATTCTGCTGTTATAATGAAAGTCATAAAAAATTTCTATCAGTGTGGAATAAAATAATTATCTGCTAAAGTTTTTGTTTTGAGATCGTAACTTGTTCCGTTTTGACGTAAAATTTAGACTCAGTCGTACCGTCATTCGTGACATTGAAATAATGACGTTAACCATCAAATCAGTCGTGTTTGGAGATATAAATGGAGTTTTGCAATAATGAAACAAAATCAATGGAGATCAAGATGCGACCGGAAGCTGCACGGCGTCAAAAACCATGTTCAAAGATTGAGGCGAAATTGCTCTCGAGGCGTCGAAGTAAATTGGAAAATGAGGAAAAAAAATCAACGAGTTTAGAAGATACGTCGAAAAGTTCAAGCTCCGAGAATGACATATCGCCAAGATTGTTAACAAGCAAGCAGCACGTATCACTCGTTAATTTTGACTCTCAAAGGACGATTTCGAAATTCCGAAAACATGTCGCTAATTCGCCAAAGAAATCGGAAAAATGCGTGAAGAAAACTCGTAACCATTCGAACCACGAGATTCCAGCTTCGAAAAACAAAACCCAAGGACCTCAGATCTCCAAAAGTCGTTCAAACAATTTATTCGATTATTCTAACAAAGATTTAGATCATTTGGAATCCATAGGAAAATCTGATGGAGGTTCAAATATGCTGAGAATTTATTCGAACAAAGAGCTCCAACATTTGTCGATAAGAGAGACTAAAGAATCGAACATCTTTCAAAACTTGGAATTTAACAAACGAAGATCGAGGAGTGCACCGTGTACTCCTCTCTTCAAAATAAAATGTGCTAAAGATAAATATCCACGAGATTCTCTCATCGACGTTAAAAATTTAGCTGCTAATGAAATTCGCGAAAAAATCGGCAACTCTCGAACGAATGCTCCATTGTATTTGAGACTGTCGAGAAGCGGAGACGTCTCAATTTCTTCGTGCGAAAAATCGTCTAACGAAAGAATAATCGAAAGGACCACTTCGCGGGAATCGAAAATAGATAACGATTTAATATTGTTTCATAAAAATTCACGAAAACTTGAAACTTCTGAAGCAGAAAATGGTGGAGAAGATCCTGCGACAGGGAACTCATTCGAGGAGGAAGTAATCGAAGCTAAAGAAGGAAATATTAAATCAGAAGAAACCAGTGATTTCGGACAAAATTCTCAAGATGTGTCAAATTATTCACCAAAAATCGAAAACATTGTAGAAAATCTTCCGAGCGGAGAGATTCAGGAAGACAGTAAATTTGTGAGTGATGAAAAAATCGAAGAAAGAATAAATTCGGTCTCGGAAAAGCCACTAAATAAAATCGATGAAAAACATGTTTCCCCGAGAAAGTTTCCGAAAAAGCGTGAATTCAAGTGGGAAACGATTTTGGAAAAACAGCATCGACAATTGAGCTCAAACTGTACTTCAAAAAACTGTAAAAAATCGTCAGAAATTATGGAGAAAGCGGATAATAATAAAATTAAATTATGCGGTTCACCTGCGAAATCACGTGACTGTTTCGAAGCAAATAAACTTGCTGCTTACAGTGCAATAAAAGAAGAATTACCAAGATTATTTATGAAGAGGCAAATTTCAGATGCGATGAAAAAGAGAAAAAAACAAATTGAAGAAAAAACAAAATTTATTCGAGACAATGATAACTCGAATGTGCGTTTTTGGAAAAAGGCAGAAATCACTCCACGAATCATGGATCATTGTACGAAACATGTTGAACGTACGAAGCAGGAAACTTGTCGTTCTAAAGAATTATCGTCTAAGAAATCGCCCAAAAATAATATTCGTCACAGCAAATTTTCAACGAACATTGAACAGTCACAAGAATCACAAAGGCCTTCGATACTAAAACGAAGAAAAACTCCAAGTCCTCGCCGTGTAACTTTTCGACTTCCTGGTCGAGTTATTGACGACGAGAAATCGTCTAATGAAATAATTCAGTTCACAAAACAGATCCAGGACGAAGCTATTGAATCGGATAATTTCTATGATCCCTTAGAAGAATATAAAGAGAAAAATGTCCGGCATGACAACGTTCAACATTTTCGTGGCAATGATCAAGTAACGGAACACGATGTACTTCTAAATTCTTCTACGCAAAATCATTCTTGCTCTTTTCGGGCAGCAAAGTCATCACACGACAAAGGTAATCTTACGAGAAAAAAAAACTTCAAATCCTGTATCGGAAAACAATTAGTTAAATGCTGAAAAAGTTATATTTTTATGAATTTTTCATCACTTTTAATTAAATACCGATTCAATTTTTAACTTCTATTTTTGGAAGAAGAGAATATTCCATGAGAACATATTTAAACGGAAAATGTGTTTCTTTTTTTTGTATTTCGCAATATTAATAAGGATTGAAAAATGTCCAAATTTGTTCGGCTTTCATTTGGATCTGGTGGTTTTATGTAATGTAAAATGAAATGAATGAAAATATCAATTGAATATGGACGAAAAATGCATAAAAGTAAAGTTCTACAAGCTCAAAATAAAAGATCAAGTTCATTTTTCACAGTAACGAAAAATCTTAATATTTCGCCACGATTTTACGCGGTTGGGGAACAAGAAAATTATCGTGAATCGGAAGATTCGGAACAAGATTGGGAAACTCCGACGAGTGAAGATACTTATCGTGATTTAAAAGATGTTCAATTTCCAAAAGAAACCAGAGAAGCGATGAATATACTTCGAACAGCTAAAGCCAACGTGCAATGTGATCATTTTGGTCAGTGGAATAACAACTTGTATTTAAGTCAGAAATAACAATTTAAAAAAGCAGCGTTGTCATAACGTTTTCTTTCAATGATTTTCAAGATCATTCTCAGAAAGTAACGAAGAACGTCGAACGAAGTTTGCACAACAGGAAAGCAGCAAGTCATAGAAACCAAAGTTTACCGGTGCGGATTAATTTGATGTCAATATTATTCTCAATCGTTTCTCGAATTAGACACCGAGATGAGAATTTGTTTATTCAACTAAATCTATATTTTTGAAAAAAAATTGACGATTAATATATTTTTTTTGTTATGGCAAGTTTCGCATTATTTTTTTAAAACAGAATCTCTTAATATTTCTTGTAGACGAATCAACCAAATCACTGTAGCCAACCGATATTATTCGAACAACTGCAAGCATTTATTTGTTGATACTTTTTAAATGTTCTAACGAAGTATTTGTTTAGATCTCAATTATATCGATTTGATTAATTGATTCTGAGGCTCAAGTCCAACTTAATTTTTTCATTGGAAAAGTCATCAATATTTTTTTCTCGGTGGTTTAATTAGTCATTCCGATTGTTGTAGTTTAAACTGAACAAATTTTTTATTGCAACCCACCTTTTTCACGTACATTTACGTTCAATTGTTGAAACAATCATTTTATTCGAGAAACTAAATGGCGCGTCGAGTCGTTTGGCAAATTAAAGTTTCATTGTTTCCCTTTTTCTTTTCAAGATCGCCTCATCGTATGCCGTCGCCCTGGCAAAATTTCAGGAGCGTTGCGATGACGAGGACCATCCGAAATCCACGTTGATGACGAGGCAAAATCGAGGATCCCGGAACGGTAACGTAGCGGTTGGTAAATAGAAAATTATCACTCGAAATATTGAATATTGAAGTCTAAACGTAGACAAAAATTATTGTACAATATCTTGTCCTCTAGTGCTTTTTATATAGTGGTGTTTAGTGACGAGGTTGGGGATTTGCAATTGAAATGTATTCGAAACTTAGTTCTAAGGAAAGTTCAATATCTCTCTTTCCCTTTCTCTGTCTTTTGACAATAATTACGCAACGGGTACGTGGTGACAATTTTTAAGTAAACATATTGGTTGACCTGTTAGTATAATTAGAACGGTGTCCGACCGCACACTCGTTGGCTCAGGGATAAATAAACGATGTCGAAATATCGTTGAGTTTTTGATGCAGAGTCAACTAGAAGCTCAAAATCAAAGTTCATACAAACCTGTAATTCTGAGCCTCGGCCTCGTTCGAGTAGTAAGAAAAATTCAACTCGATTAGATTTTTTGATTTTTTGTTTTATTTTTTATTCGTTAGGTTTGTCATTGCCCGAATGCAATAATGGAAAGCAGTTCAAAAATGGGATTTAGGTTCAAATTTGAAAAATTAGTAAACTAGGTTGAAAGTGTTCGAAAGGAACGATAGAACCGAAGAAAGTACGCGGTGGAATATCAGAGAAAAATCCCACAATGAGAAACTACTGGTCGAGAATTGAAATTATAAGATTGTTCTGCAGTAACGGTGATGCAGTGACAACGTCGAATTTTAATGATTTAGTTTATTACTAAGCGAAAAAGCAGATTTTTATGAAAATAGAACACAGTTTTCTGTATTTTATTGAGAGATTTTATTTTATTTTCACAAAATCTGGCATTTTGCTCAATAGTATCTATAAAAATTTCCGGTCATCACCTCTGAAATGTCAAACATTCAGCAACTACGTGCAAAAAGTACGTAATAATGTACCCAAACTCAATGATTATTGTTATGAGTTTTTTGAAATTAGAATTTTAGCCAGCGCTGACATTCTCTTCGTTTTCGAATTATTTTTAATTCAGTAATTAGTATTTTTTCGTTTATCAACATTCCTTAGTTATTGGTTAATTTTTCTTTTTAGTTTTCGAGATGTGATGAAAGTTTTGATTTATGCCATTTCTACGGGGTTTTATTTTTTAATAGGGTTTGAATTCGTTCCATAAATCGATTGAAAAAAAAGAAAAAAGCAAAAAACTAAGTCATGTGTTAATTCTCAGACACGTAATGAAAATATCGTCTGCTTGTTCATTATATTTGATCAACTGCCCCCGCTTTATAATTAGGAAACAGGAACGAAAAAACGACCATTGTTGGAACAAATTAGAAATTGCAGCAAATCGCTTTGCCGGTATAGTAATTTATCTACCGAGAACTGTTAGCGAACGCTCTCATCTGCTGCCAACTAATTACGGTTGTTTCAGCAGGGGAGCTTTTTTTCTGTGCACCTAATAGTTCCGAGTGGTTGCTTTCGTATCTGTCGGGAAGGATGACCGCAACGAAGCAATCGAGATTTGAGCAATCATTCATTTCTTATCCCCTGCTCTGCTCCCCTCTCTTCCTGGGTTATTAATAATAAATTAGGATTGATAAATTTCGTCTATTATCATTATTTTACACGATTGCATTGGCTCAAATTTGCTGACGTTACACTATTATCTATTTTGCCCCTCAGTACGCTTGACCTACTTCGCCGCGAGTCGGTGAAAGACATCAAGCTTCAATAAGTTTCTTAACTTCGGATTATTTAGCAAACGTCGCGAAATAATTCTCGTGTCCCCTTTAACAGGTATCTCAGAATTATGCCGCGGTTAGGCTCTCGGTATCACTTTATTTATATCTCTTTTCTGTCCATAGAAAAAATCTTAAATGGAAAAACATATGTTTGAGGAAAACAAATATTTCTAGTTGAATTTGCACTTTTCGAAGGAAGTCGTGAAGTACTAAGCATTTTTGTTTCACGTGGCCACGTCTCGAAGATGGCACCTTTTTGTTTTTTCAAAAATGAAGTTATTTTTTTTCCGTTAATTGATGTAGGAGTTGAACACGTTTAGATATGATGGTACAAATTGAACTCGTCTATACGATGGTAATTACTTCGGACATCTTTTGTAACACCACAAGTTTCAATTAATATTGGAAATCTATATTTTATCGTGATCAATTTAAAGCCCGATAAGCACGTGCAATCGACTTTTCATGTGTTTCGTATCGTAAAAAGTGTCCTTCTTGTTAAAAAAAAACCTGACCTTGAAACGTCGGGGAAATGTAAGAAAATCGATAAATCACCGTGCGGTAACAATAGTGAGTTGACATTCTCATGAAATTAATCACAAGAATTCCAGAATCTTACTTCTCTGCTCAATGAAAATTGAAACTGAAAAATTACTGTCAATGAATATAGACAACGTCTTTGAATATTTGGCAATTTTCGAGCTGTTAAATATACATTTTTCCGAAAATAAAATAATATTTCTCGGACATGTACGAATTTTTCTTTTTTTTTCAGGAAAATTTATATTCAACATAATAAAAATTGCCAAACATTCATCATCGTTTACTGTTTTTATTCTGCAACCGGTACGGCCATTTTTTAAATTACTTTCGTCTCAAAATAGTTAAACTTTCATTGAACACATTTTCCCCCGGACTTTGACGATATTGAATGCAGTAAACTTGACCCTTAATGAATAGTTTTTTGAATAATTGAAATTTGAATTTATTTATTTATTCATTTGATACGGGGATGAGTTGAAAGTATAAGAGCCAACAGGAAACCAACGGGGAGGCCTGCTGCGCATAAGTATATAGAGAAGTACTTGTTAGACACGGTCCAGGTGATCCTAGGCTCTCACACATACATAGCGGCGTCAGTTAAATTGCATAGTATATACAAGGACTGCACAAAATAAAATGAGAGACAAACAGTGAGAAGAGAGAAAAAGACAGAATTTGGATTACGATTAACGTTCCTTTTTAATTGGCTCTTCCATCCAATCTACTGGATGATCTAGAGATATGTGTTTCTCATTGCATTCCATTTTTTTTCTATTTTTCTCGTTGTGTTCTTTCACCGAAAACCACGTTCTTTCATTCACAAACTCGTTTAATCAATTCTCGTTCAAGAGAAATACGTTTTTCGAGTTCAAGCCACTACTTTTGAATTTTAAAAATAATTGATGCAGAGTTTTGATTAAGGAATTTGACGAGGACCAAAATACGATCACATTCGTTTACTCGCACTCGAAATGAATTTAAACTTGTTGCTAGTAACTTGGGATTTTTTTCTTCCTCTAAAAACTTCTCCCTTTTGTATCAATACTTTTATTTTTTTAGGCTTTCATTGACTGGCTCACTCATTCATATTCCTTTTTAATAAAATCTCATAAACACACTTGGAAGATTTGTAAATACCCCGTAACATTGCATGCCACCTGGTGGATGTCTCAGCTTCGCTTTCATTCTCTACCGTTACTCGCATTCTAATTCGTAATAACGGAACCCTATATTAAACCCACAATGATACATCTTCAAGAAAATGTGTACCATTGTTTCGAGAAAAAAAACTCACCTCTGGTTTTGTATTACCGACCGAGCTACAGTTACCGCAATTCTCGTGTTACACTCCCACTTCGAACAGACATGATATGCCCGTAAATATGAAGAGCCGGAGACCCTTGAAACTGTATCTTTGGTTTAATTTTCACACCGATTATAGCCCGTTCTTCAGTTCTCACTTTGTTCAAAGAATTCGAATTCCGAAAGCGTTTTGTTCTTCGACATGATCGAAATCAAATGATCGAAATTTATTTGTGCTTTAGTCGAAGTTTGCAACTTTACGATCGTGTCTCACCAATTTTTCTATACATTTTGCATTTTTTTCTAATTCTCAAGACCTTTTTTCGGGGCATATCAAAACCTATGGGAAGCTGAACACTATTTTTTAGTCTCGATGATTTTTAAAGCGTCGAAAAATTCCCATCCTAAGTTCTAAGCCGAACAAATTTCGTGGAAAATTTTTGCAGCCACATTTTCCGCTAAGTCACGAGGTAAAAGGTTCAGTGATCTTCGTTATTTCATCGTTTTTCCATAAAACCACGCAAAAATGTATTTTTCAAACAATAAAATTATAAAGACTTTCATAAAAATTGTTAAACAACGTATTTAAGGGTTTTTTCACAAAAATTCAAAGTGACAAAAAAATCTCCTACATTTTTTTACTATCACTGAATAAAAATACACGAAAATAAGTTAAATATCCAAACAAACTCAAGCATTTTTCGACCTTTTGGAAAATGATCAACAATTTTTTCTCAGCCTTTTTTCCCCACGTCTCTCTCCCATTATACTCTCTAATTTATTTAATTTGATCCGAAGCTCCGAAGCGTTGAAATCGAAATTTAACTTTTGCGATTTCAATGTTACTTACGACACACGAGCTCCGCCAGTCGCCGAGAAAATATATATAGACGAATGTGTGCTTGTGTGCCCGCGTGTGTGTACACAAGAGCTCAACCAAAGAGGAAGTAGCAACTTCCTTACCAGATTGTTATTCGGTCGGAGCTTAGACAGAAAGAATCGTGATATTAGCGGACGTGTAGTAACCCACAGGAAAGCATAAATCGCATGGAAGCGTACACGTAGTTTTTCCGAGAGTATTTATGAGCAAATAATTTCAATGGTTTTCGTGGAAATAATGAAAATGTACAAGAAGAAAAATAGAGCACGACAACCGGTGTTTGTCTTCGACAGTTTCTGAAAGACGTTTTATGAATGAAACCCATAAAAATCTTCGAGAAAAGAAGTTATAGCAAACGATGTTACATATTTGTTGTGAAACACACAATATTTGTTCTTCAGTAATTAGAAAAGGCTGTAAATGATATAAAAGAAACAATCTTTCGACCGAAAGAAATATAAAAATCGCGAGTTGTTGAATACATTGATTTAAAAAAATAAAAAAACAATTTTTTTTTATCGAACTGAATCTGTTTCGCTGAATGAAAAATGGTGGACGCATCTTTTATTTTGTTCCTCGTAATCGATAATGTTTATTATAAGATTAACATTAATTTATTTATCTGCACCGCAGTTTTGTTGATTTAACCAACAACTTATTATCTCAGCATGCAGAAATTATTAAGTCGTATCTCAGAAATATTTTTTTGGGCGTATCGAAGTAAATATTTTGGTTGAAATAAACAAACCTCGTTTCGGTTACCGAAATTTTCTTCTCAGTTTACGATGATCACATTGAAGGTCACTTGAAAGAATGAGATACCGAATCGAAGGACATAGGGAAATAAAGTTTGTAAACACCCTTTTAAAGGAACCAAAACTACGTCCATTTTTCTTTTGTAATTACAGCGAAAACCGAAGGTTTTTAGTTTCGTATAGTTTCTCCATAACACGTTAAATTTAGGGGTGTTTTATGAGTCTATATTAGTTTATTTGTTGTTGAGCTTTTTAACAACGATGTACCATCGTCAGCGTTCACGAAATTATTATTAATGTATGTTTATTTTGAATTAATTAGATTTTTTACTTTCGAGATTTGTATAGCGCGATAAAATAATGTTTTCTAACCCATCATAGAAATAAAATTGAGGATGTACAGCTTCCATATTTGTATCTTTGTCTGTGTCTTTCTCGGTCACTCCCCCGCGTTCTCGGACAGTCTCGGGTATCCTCGCAATTTTCCGTTCACCGGGTGTGCTTCACATACAAACTCGCGTCGTTACTTCGTACACATACGCATATATATACACACTCCCCTCGCGAAGTCCTCGCATGCTCTCACTTGCTTTCTCCCTCTTCCCCTCTTTCTCTCTTTCTCAATGTCTGTTCATCGCACTGACTCGAGCCTCGAGCGCTGCCGGTTTTCAGCGTTGCCCAGTCGTGCGACAAGCGTCGTTACGTGTGGTTCGTACTTATATTCGAAACACGGCTGTATAATCTTTCACGTCCTCTCGGTTGGCGGCGATTAATATTTAAAAACAATAACAAACGGAACCGAATTGAAATCGTAGTTATCACATTTTTCACATAGAATTTCTAAGGAACTTTTGTTTCTATTGGCGTTTACATTTTGCGTGCCGCGACAAGAGTGTTGAAACGGTGAAAGAGGGCGTCGCAGGATTTCCACAGGATCGACACCGACAACGCACAATTTAGTTTGTTATTGCGTGAGTACCGAATAAAAATATTCGTAACTTCATTTTCGATCACATATTTCCAAGTCCTTCATCGCGGAATTTTAGAAATGCAGACATTTATTCCTTCCTGCATTTTGGCATGCGTGCGACGAATAATCGATTTGAAGGATGGGCCAATAATACGACCCCATGACAAAATAGGACTCGTTCGAGTGCAGAGTAAAAACCGTGTTGTTATAATCAGCGAAAAAATGTTTTCTCATTTTTACCCTTTCCAAAGTTAATTCCAAGACACGCGTTCAGTCATCCATTTAGTAAACATGATAACCAAAAAAAGGTGACACAAAGGACATTTTCACATTTTTTTTTCATGACCGATGTGTCAAGGGTTCATTTTGAATGTGTACAAGTTGGAAAAGAAAAGTGGGTGTGGACAAGAAAACTTCAAAGTTAAAAACCTTCTTTCAAGTGTATTGTATAGTTTTTCCTCTCATCCAGTATTTCACTACATTTTATTGTAGCATTACGTCGGAATTGGAGCTGGAATTATTTTCGAGTGTTTTATGTTGAAATTTCAATAGGATATTGAAAAGAATATTTGTAAAATAATGTAAATGTGTTAGACGCAAGAAAAGGTTGAATATAATTACTAAAGGGAAGATCGATACGTATGTGTGTACGAGCCAGTCGTCCCATCCGCTTCGATCGAACTTTTCGAGCCCCATACGAAGCGTCAAAACGCGATTCGTATGCGTGGCTCGTGCCCAGCCGGGCTCGTCGAGGCTCAGGGGGAGTTCATGCTGTGGTATAGTAGTAGAGAGTAAGAGCGACGAAGAAAAGGATAGAGATTGTCCTCTTCAGGGTCAGGGTCGATTTTGCGTCGCGGGTGCACTGAGGCGGACGAAACGGAAATTACGAAAATCGAAACCGAGGAAATAAGAGAAAATAGTACAATCGATTAGTGAAAAAGAAAAGCTGCGAATTATCAATAAAGGAAATATCGATGTAATAACTTTACTAAAAATAAAAAGAGGTCAGACGTTGCTGCTTTTAATGTAGCCGCAAACTTTTTCCTCAGTCCATTCTTTCAATCTATTGATAAAAAGTTCGTCATGTAATCTTGTGGCGATCGCGAAAGGCCAAATTGTTTTTTCACTGGAAAGAGTTCTTTAGCTTCTCCGTTCTTATCTCTTTGAGAAAATCCAAGTTTCCCTAATGCTTGAGAAAAATTTTAAGCTGTTTCAAGTCCACAAACAATTCAAGGGATAAACGATAGGGTAATTTCATTTATTTCCGTTATAGAAAATATTTTACTGACGTTTACAACGTTCTAACGCGACGATTAACATTTTTAATAGTCATCAAATTCTTATAATTTGGATTTGTGTTTATTTATATTCCAAATTTCAATGTTCGATTCCAAAACTGAATCCTGCGAATAAAAAAAAAAACGAATCTCGCAAAATTCAACATCGTTATTGTCTTTCACTAATTATAGGAAAGTATTTACATCAAAGAAGAATATAAAAATGATAGGATTTTGATTAGTTTTTTCCTTAAAACTACAAATATCACCAACTTGCATAAAAAAAACTTTTAAAGCAAATTACCGTTCCGTTGCAAGATTATTTCTATCGATCGTCGCATTCAACCCTTTTTGGCTGAGTTTGTTTGTCAGTAAAAGAAATAATGAATCTTTCCATAACCATTCAAGCCATAATAGCTTTCAATCCCATCGAAATAAATGCATATAAAATAATATTCAACTAGCGATCGTCGATGTCAAATTAAACATAATGGCAAAGTAATAATTTCGATCGACAATAAAATTAGAATAACTTAAATAATTAAAGATATTTACTAATAAATGACAGTACATCAAGGATTTAAACGTAGCGCGAAACGAAACTTCAACAAGAGCGTAAAAATAAAGTAAAGAGCAGGAGATAGAAGAAGAACGGAAGCAGAAGTCCGACGCAAGCTTGAAAGTTCTCTTTGTCACGGTCCCGCGAGCCTGTTGTTTTGCCGCTTCGCTGTGCATTTGCAAATGGTACATCTCGGTTGAAAACCGCATACAGACATAAAATAGAGCTGACGGATCAGGCCTCGAGTCGAGAAAAAAGCAACGGCGTAATGAATCGATTTTGAGGGCAGGAATTTTGTACAAAATATTACACGCAGTCTGAATTTCTTAATGACATTGGTCCGAGTAGAAACTAATGTAATCAAATCGGAAGAACAATTAACTGCTGAGGCACGTTTAAAAAATTTGTGACAAACATCACGAGAGCTCAAAAAAATAGAAGTTTTTATGATCTTGACGTTTGCATCCTTGGAATGCAAATTAATCCCTTTGTTTTTTACAATAGAGCCGAAAATTAACATGCAATGTTCGTCTACGATGAATGGACGATCATTTTTTGAGACTTCAAAACGAAATCTTTCAGAAATTGTTGGAAAATCATTTTAGTTTGTATGTTTTTCATGCGTACAAACGAAGCAAACGTAAATATCATCATTTTTATAAGTTATATTTATTAAAAATAAGAACTGGATTGTCTTAACTTATTCCTATTCCTATTTGCTATTTTGTGCACTGCTATCATTATGTACAGGCTGAAAATACAAAGGTCAACTTTGAATTTCGATTCTTTTCACAACTAAGTACATTTTTATCGAAAGAAAATATAAAAAATAAATTTTTATGACTCAGCACAAACAGATCTTGGATGTAAAATTGCATTGAGAATTTATACCTTGTGAACGCAAGTCTTGAAATAAATTGTAGCGCAGCTGAGAACTTTGGAAAAAAGTATTTACACATATTTCGCGATTTCTCCAAAAAAATATGTTATTTTAGTACCGGTTATATTTTTACGATGAAAACGCTTTCGTATGTCCCTGTGTGCCAGGGTGGATTTATTTTGACGGGGTCCTATATCGTATTTACAGGCTTCGTACCCAAATGGTTTTTCGCTCAAGGACACATGACTCCTCTCCCCATTTATGACTCACTTCGTATTTTGCTATGTATAGCACACAGTCTCGTGTCAAACGCGTCACTGGATTTCCAACTGGTGCGCGAAATAAAGGAAATTTGTTCTCGTGCCCCAACACCTCGTGTTCAAATCCCCGCTATATACACACGCGACCAGATTTGTCGGATCAACTTGGACATGCAACTCATGCAGTTCCGTACATCGAGCTCATTCGCCTGTACGTGACCCGATCTGCTGGGTCACCGACAAAGTTGCCTCGAAAAATCAGATCGCGTGGGTTTAAAGGTCTTTTGAGGAATTATATTCTGCTACAATCATTAAAACTATGATTTGTCCATGACATCGGCATATATCAGGATTTTTATATCTTTTTCCACTTGACAATCGAGGGTTTTTGAGGTCGTTGATTACGAAACTGAGCTTGAAATTTAGAAATTCAACATTAATCGTTTTTTATTTTATTAAAACAAAAACTACCGTACGAAAAGATTTGACAAAATTCTGTAAAATTGTTTGTTGAGTTCAATAGAAAATTAATGATTCAATGAAAAAGTACGAAATTCGATTAACTATTTGCGTGTCGCTTTTGTTTGATAAATGATAAAAAAAGAAAAGTTGAGTAGATTTCAGATAAAAGTTTATTCCCGAAATTACTCACTTGTAAGTCGACGTGGTTTAAAAAATTGCCACCTGAACGTTCATTATTGAAACTTTTCCTAAGACTTATGTAGTATCGTTTAAATGAGAAGAATAATTACTAAATATTGAGATTAGTGTTAAAATCTTTTTATTAGAAACCCGAAGCGTATTAAGCGATTCAAAATTCACTAAAAAATATTGCAATAATGATACTTGATCATTATTTAATTCAACAATGAGATTTCTGCGAAATAGGTTCTTCACCTTGACAATCACTGTCATGTTGTCCACTCATAAAATATTACAGTTTTATGGTTATAAATAAACGTAACGAAACCTGCTTAGGCCATAAAAAATGGCAAGAACACGAGCATCTGTTCTAATTCCTAATTTACCTTATTAGCACTCAAGATTTCTCACACTCGAATCTTTCACGGGACAGAGTTCTGGTAAAAAGTTCCTTACCATGAATCATCGAACGGATAAGGATTCAATTCTCTCGTCACTGTTATTTTTCCGTTTTACGGACTTAATTGCTTAATAGAAAAGAAAAAAATCGTTTTATTTCCTGTCAAGTTGATAAACAGGTTTGATCAAGTCAAAACTTTTGCAAGGTAAACATTATTTATCGCCTATTTATTTACATCGGATTTTACTTTGATCTTGTAATTATTATTAATTGTGTGCATGCTTTACTAATGAACATTATTCTTCGTCATGCTCGTTGAATATTTTCGAGAGATTTTGCGCGAGAACGAAAAACCTCTCAGTCAGACTTCTCGACGTCGTGATCCTTCCCACTTCCGTCGAACCGAATATAATTATATTTCGAAGCAGGCAACGCGAGAGACCCCCTACCCCCTTATCGCCTCGTTCTTCGCCTGCGTGAGAGTTCCTCTTCGCACATAACGTGCTTTTCAGGCCTTCTGCCCCTTCTGAGGAAACATGTCCGATGTATTCTTCGAGCACCGCGTTTAACCTCTATTGAAAAATCTTTTTTTCGGCATCATAACGCTATTCAATAAATAAAGAAAAAAAAATCAAAATGTTAGAAAGATTTTCCTTACACTAGATGATTCGTTTAAATAATAAAACTCAGTGAATTCATCAAATTATTTATTATTCATATTTTCATTTATGAGTTTTTTCTTTTCAATTCGAATTTATTTCACAAATAATTGGAATGGTTATCGGATTTCAATAATACTTTATAATGTTGAAGTGTTTCTGTAACTTTTTTGGTATTAATGGCATTGCGATTTTTAATTGATTCAAAAATTTTGTTTGTCAGAGGATTTTATATTGACATTTTGCAGGGTCATATACGTCATTGGGAGGATTGACGGTAATTGGGAGGATGAATAATTGTTAAAAATCAAAAAGTCACAGACAGTTTCGTATAAATTAGATTTTCTAAATACCATCAATAATTTTGAACCATTTTGACTCAATCAATTGGGTTGTTTCATTTCATTTGGTCCGTTTCTGACATTCAAGAACACGCAACCAAGTCACAAATATACGAAAACTGTTATACGATACTTCAGGCTATCGCATCAATTATTTTAATTCACCCAAAATAGATAGCTCAAAACTAGTTCCGATAAACTTTGTTAATCATTTTTAGGCATCACCATAAAAAATTGAAATGTGGTTGCATTTTGCGGCGATGACAGCTCGTAGCTTTGCATTTGTTGGATCGCAACATCATAGATTTCAATATTTTCAAGTTTCACTTGACGTTTATTCCGTTTCTTTAAAGTCTCCGAATGGGATAACTTATTTGAAATGATTTATTAATTCATTTTTCAGATGAATCGTTGTCTTCAATATAAAATTCCAACGAGATATTTTTCAGTAGAATGTAATCAAGTATTAAAAGGTATTTTCGAGGCTCTTCAAGCGTTCTATGAAATCTTTTTTGTTAAATTCAATGAAAATGTACGATGACTATTTGCAAATGTCCCAATGAAACTGTTTAATTATTGACTGCTGCAACATTTCTTCACACTTATTCGAGTTTCAACAATGAACAACTTTGCAATCCGATCAATTAAAATGAAAATTCATACACGAATGCGAACAACATAAATGCAGCAAAACGTGAAAGCCCATTTTCTACATTGGTAATAACCCACTGACCCACACAGAAAACTCTTTATCTCAATTATATTTTCCCGGTGTTGAATTTCACTCGGGTCTACAGTTTTTTTGTCTAATGCTTCTATTTGATAAACACTAAACTCAGAGATTCTCACGCAAGAGAACATACCAAGATTCAGAAAAACATCGCATGAGAATTCAATTCGCGTGAGTAAAGATCGTTTAGCCTGAGAAGTTTTATAAACATGTTCTAATGTCTTTGTTTTGCTCACTCTGCTTAAGACGCTTTTAATTATCCAATTAAATGAAAAATACACTAAATTCGGTTTAAAACTTAACAGCTATACTGAAGTCGTTATCCCCCAAAGCGAAGGGAATTTTTAATCGTATTACTATCCAGATACAATGAAAATTGAAACATTCCGCGGTTACAGCAATAGAACGACGAGCAACGTTGAATTTTGTGTCATCAATTTTAATGATTCATTAATTCTCCGAGATGAATATAGAAAAAATTGGCCAAAATATAAGGGTGTCTCGTATTTATTGCTGCAGTGGTTGATTTACAATTTCTCAATAATGCAAGTTAATTTTGATAAATAAATTATGGCGTTTGACCAACGATAACAGCTTATTCGGTTGTAACGCAAAAATAAACGAAGTAATCTAAAAAAATTGACAACTCGATCGATGAAATTTTCTCAACTATGGTAAAGGCATCGTACCGCGTTGTCAGTAATAAAAAAAATGTTCTCTCATTGATAACTTCCGATTTCATCGATAGTAGATCGAGTGAAACCCAGATTTTCGAGTTAGCAAAATGCCATGTATCGTATTTGATTTTCATATACATTTTTATTTATAAAAAAACGTAACGAAAAAAACTGTACTACCGGTTTTTCTCACCTCCTTCTTTATCGCCGTCAAGTCAAAGCGACCTAAAAACGTGTTTGATGAAAAATAAGTCCGGTGCAAAAAAGCATCGCAAGAAATTTTAACGGTGATCATGTGCGCAAGAGACGGTTTATTTCTTCTGGGCTTCATTTATCGCCCGTACAATTTACTGTTACATCAAGACTCCTTGTTTTCTCTTTTTCTCTTCTCATTTAACGGCGTTTTTTCGTCGAAATGAAGACAAAAAAACGAGATACAGCAGACAAGGAGGAACGAGCGTATCAAAGAAAACCAACCAATAGAGTTAATGTTCAACGGGGGAGAGAAAGACGGATCAACGAAACATGAAAAAAATACGAGACGAAAGAAAATCGTCGGAAGAGGAAGATAGAGAGAGAGAGAGAGAAGGACCGTTACGCGATTGTGGGATTCTGCAGTGATCGACATTATCGTCAGAGATGTGCCAAGCTCAATTATTCTTAAGCGGTTCGCAACACTCATCTGAAGACTTTTCTCTCGAGTATCCGTGCATGCACTCTGTACTCAGCGTTAATCATAATTATTAGTGTTGAACGTTCCTGTCATCAATTATCATTAGTAAATGAACTGAAAATGAAAGAAACACTGTGTTTAAAAAAATGGTGTAATTTGAGGAAGGAAAATGATCAAACAATAAAACGAACAACAAATAATCGTACGTTTTGCAAGTGATACGCTTTTTTTCTGTATAACTTTTCGGATAACGGCGCGATGGAAAAACCAACGTTTCTGATGAAAAATGAAAAGTAAAAGAACTGACAAGAGAACTTCTCGCAACACAATAAAATCTGTGCCCGGAAACTCTCGCGCTCAACGACAACCTCCTGCAATCGAGCCAAAAGCCTGGGATCAATACCTGCTACAAATACGCGTCGACGATAAAAGGGGTTCTATACCTATACTCTTTATACTGGTCTACATACATATATATGTTGTCATCAGTAAGAAGGGACGTTCTATAGTGACAAGCACTGAACCAGGAGCTCCTCCCTTTAATCGACCTTTTACTGTCCCTTCGCGAAGTGACAAACGTCGACTTTTTGTTCCTATGGAATCGCCACTTGTTTTAATTGCAGATTATCCGTTTACAATCCCCAATTACTGTTATAATCAGTCCCAGAATGCCGTCGTTAATTAATGAAGAGTCTCGAATCTATTTTTAGGTTCCAGATATCAATTTATTTGCTTCTATTCAATGATTACGATCAGGGATGCCGTTAACGTTATGCTTTGCATAAAATAACGATAATTATTAATTACTAAAAAATTGGCTTACGTCATATTTTCATCAAAATCTTCAGATGAATGATCCGTAATTTTTAGGCGATTCTAAAGTACCACCACTTATTTCGTACCTCAATAGATTTCCTGCACACTAACCGCGTCAATTTTCTCCTAAGTTATTAAATTTTCAAGTAACAGCAATTTTTTAATGAAATATTTTAATTAGTGATAAAATGATCGTCTGTAAGATTGAAACGATGAGTCTTGGAAAAAATCGACTAGATGGTCTTGTAGAGAATCAAAATAAGCCTCAGTACATTAAAATCGCTAAAAAATGACATATTATTCCCATAAAAATGGCGACGCAGCGATCTGGTATCGTAGAACTTTGCATTTAACGGTCAATGGTTCCGCAAATATATATTTCAATCAATATATTCTTGGTTAACAAGACATGCTGTAATACCAATCCATGTCAATTTATTTCATTATTATATTTAAATTTACAAATAAAATTATCTTCAAAATTTAGCACTCGTTTGAATTGGGTGAAGGAATTATTATTACCTTTAAAGATTTAAACAGAAAAGATCTCGAGAAAAAAAAGCATTCGATTGCACCATTCGATATTTTATTTTCATTCGCGGTTTAAACATTTTTGTAAATGACTAGCAATCCATTTTGCTTTGAAAATTACCGGTATTATGACCTAAGTACACGTGTAGTCATATGGTCAATATAAGCCGTTACTCAAGCTCCTCGCATTACCGAGGATACAACAACTCGTATTAATATGAGCCTTTATTATACCGCCAACATTAATAACGGTGATTTTTTAAAATTAATTGTGCACTCCTTTGCAACGCATCGTTTAAACTACGGATGTAGGTTATAATTTCTAATTGAGAAGTCAAATATTTTGCAAACTCGAGTTTATAGACAGAGGCTTTATAATAAATGATTAACGATGATCAAACGTATGAATTTGTAAATAGAATGGCACAAAAAATGCGCACTGTTTCATCTTCTCAAGAATGATTTGCATTTAACCCTCGTGTCATCAATCTGTTTATGACTAAAAACGAAGCACTCTGTAAGAGCAGTGATCGAAGCCGTTGCTTCGAGAGATATCTTCATATTTTTTCGTCAAGTTTTTATTGCTTGCTAAACTGTTACGATACATTTTTCTTGGCCGATGGTGGATTTACACAAAACAGCAAATAGAATCGCGAACAGTCTTTCAGCTCCCCTCAGCGGAAAATAGCAGTAGAATCTCGGTGAACACAAAAGCATTGGAAACAAACAGCGAAACAAAACAACTTGCGCGAGAAAGAAATGTATATATATATACATGCGCACAGTAGAAAAGAAGCAAAAGAAATACAAAAAAAAAAAGACGAAAATTCCGAGTACACACACCGTACTACATGCTTCAAGAAATCCCAGCGCATGAACAGAGGAAAGAGAAAAAAAAACAAACGACGAGAGTGCTGTAAAGAGGGAGAAGAAATAAAAGGACAAAAAAATTGTTCTTTGTGTGCCGGAGCGAATGTTTGTACTCCCTGTGATCAGCTCTTCCCAGCTCTTTTGACTGCGACCACGATAATGCACCACGAATACGCTTTATGCTTAGTGATACATAGTCTGGAGCTCGAAACTCTTTGAGCTGCCAAATGGAAATGGCAAATTCGACGATACCACGATTACCAGACCTTTCTATGTTCATTTACATCTGCTCAATAATAATAAGATGGTCTATACTGAAAAATAAAAAAAATAAACAACTTTGATATATTTAAAAAATTGCTTTATCATTCATATTGAGTGTTTTAAACGTCAGTTGATTTCTCATAAATTACAATTGTGCTTTTTATTGAGTGAAGTCCCTCGTGAATCAAACCAACTCAAGAAGGTCGATAAGAACGCACCAAAAACCTGATGTTTTTATAGTCGTTCCTAAGAGCCATGTCGAAAAATCCCTTTCAGTAATTTTTTGATTGATTAGATTAGAGTTGACTCCTACTCAGTTTTTATGATCACTCAAACTCTTTTCATTTCAATCATAACGATTATCGAAGTCATTTATAAACTTAGCTTCCATCGTTCTGAGTTTATTTTAAGTATTGGACTGAATAAAAATTGAGCTTTTGAAACAACAAGACTTTTAGCTAAAAGTGACATTCAACTTTGTCGAAAATGTTGAGTCTATTAAATGAAACTATCATTGAAAAATTACTTTTTTTCGAGCTCAGCAACTAGATAAATTTTCGTACAGCATAGATAGAGATTAATGTGCATGTTGAATCGTAAAAAAAAATCTCCCATAACGAGGTTCCATTATTTGTCCAAACGAGCCTAGTTACTTGATTAAAAAAAAAAAAAATACCGATCTCAGACTGGTTTTATTTTCCGACTTTAACGCGTATAACAAGTTATACACAATGTCCGCACATAAAGTTCTTCACTTGGCCAAATGAATCCACTTTTCCAACTCATCAACGCGTCTGGTCGTCCAGAACGTTTACAACGACCCTCTGTCATTCTCTATCTTGTTTTTTGCTGTTACAGCTTTTCTCTCGGCGCTGGTAAACCCTATACTTATAACGTTATAAACCTTACCCTTATTTCCCTTGAGAATGCCATCTTGGAAAAATGAAGAGCTGTGAAGAGGGTGAAGAGCCACTTGAATACAAACTAGCTTGTTTTTCTCAAGATTATGTGCTTCCTTCTCCTTCGCACGAAATTGATAATCTTCAGTAGTAAATCTTGAAAATGTTCAAAATAATCATCATTCACTGTCGATGTAACATTTTGAATAAACTTAGTCAGCAATTGTTGAACAAATACGATTCAAAGGGTCCGTGAATTGCAGCATATGATCAAAATAAGAAAACGGAATTTTATAAAGACTTTAAGGAATGGCAGTAAAACGTGTGAGATGCCGAACCAGAATTATAAATAACTGAAAAAATAATTTTGGCAACATTACATATTTATGTGTCCTGTGGTTAATTCAACCACCTCCAAGAACATACTTTTGACTCGGATTTATTTTTATAAGCATTATTATCCTTGACTTCAAAGATCGTTACAACTCATTCGATTCTTTCATTATTACGTTTGTTTTTTTTTCTGTTCGATCTCTAGAACTCTACGCGAAGGTCGACCTTAAGGCTGGTATAAAAACATACTCAGGGAACATAAATTCTGAAACGTTTCGCGCGTGTGAGTCCAGCATCTTGAGAAATCAACTAAAGGAGGACTCTACGAAATTTCGGGATATCTTAGCCTGTCACGATAACACGAGAACAATGCAGAGCAACGGTTCGGAAAGCGGAAACTCGGAGAATGGAATCGACAGAACTGGCTGGACGGTAATAAATCCTATGTTGCATAAAATAACATTCGTCGATCTTATCAACACGTACATTTTTTTTTGTAAGTCATGTACACTAACCATTCTGTAAAGTCACTCACTACTTTGGTCGGACGAATCGAATCATACGTAAAAACGTTTATCAAACGATCTTTCATATGGTGTGATCAACAATGGCTATTGGGATCTTTAGGATTGATGTATCATAAATTTTATTGCAAGTTTACCTTTTTATAAGCTTGCTTCTTCGTTGATATGAAAACTGTAAATTACTATTTTTCTCTCGTGCGATAAAAATATAGCAACGAATAGTATATAAAAACAGTTAAAATTTCATTATGTATGGTTTTAATAATTTATTGTTAATGGTTCAATAGTATCATTATATTACGTCAATTATTATTGAGGTATGGGAATCAATTTGCATCGTTTTTTATGTTTAACCGTGTGTTGATAGTATCATTTTATTATGTCAATAATTTTCAAGCATATGTTGAAAATGCTCTCAATTAATATTCATAGTCGATATTTAAAGAATAATCTAATTATTCAAAATCAAAACTTAATTTGCAGGTTGGTTTGATAAATGGAAAATTCAAGTATCTCACTGCCGAGACTTTCGGCTTCAAGATAAACGCGAATGGTGCAAGTTTGAAAAAAAAACAACTTTGGACTCTTGAAGGAAGCGAGCATCAGGTTTTTCTGCGTTCCCATTTAGATCGTTATCTTGCGGTTGATCAATTTGGCAACGTGACCTGCGAGGCTGAGGACCCATCGGATTCTGGCTGTGCTTTTCAAATTCAATTGGCATCCGACGGTAAAAATTATTCAAAAAATCAAACTCGTCGTTATATTACGCAAGCAAAGAAGACATTTCTTCTCACGACCCTCTTGAATATCTGCACGACGTTACGGTATTTTGATAGATTAAGCGAAAGAAAAAAAAAACAGGATGACATTAAACCGGAATTAGACGAGCTTCGCCTTTTACGATTATTGTTTTATGATCATTGTCAATGATCGATATATGCTCGGGGGATTCATTGAAGGTTTTTTAATTGCAGGGAGCGGCAGATGGGCCTTGAAGAATGTGCAGAGGGGATATTTCCTGGGTTCGAGTCAGGATGAGCTCAAGTGCATGGCAAAGGCTCCAGGCGAGGCTGAATACTGGCTCGTTCATCTCGCCGCAAGGCCCCAGGTAATTAAGAATAAAAAATGCGAACGGTCAAGGTTAATAAAGTCAAGAAATGCTAATCGTCGAGATAAAAATCGAAGTAGTAACTTCACCAGTCTTAACTGTGAAAAAAGGAACGTTTTGTCACTGATTTTTTCTGCCTCCTCAAAATTGGAAGCTTTAAAAAAAAATGATACGTTTGAGTCAGCAATTATGAAAAATTTGTAGTTCTTGAACACTGTAAATAAATTATTAAAATCCGGATCAGTGCTAAAACCTTCATGACTATGGAACCGGGTCGTTTGTTATTGAAAAAAAAAAAAATCTTTTGGATAAACGATGAATCTCATGTTTAAGCAAACACATATGCAGTTTTGTATTTACCGCTAGTCTCTTAACGCTTGTATGCGATTCTTAGCAACCGACAAAACTCACTGCGTTACGATGTATATTTATAGAACTTGGTCGCAGGCTCTTCGTACTGTCTCCATTGTGGTCTAAATCGATCGTAATCAATGTTATGGCGCGCCCTTAATTGACTCGTTAAAGTGTCGGCGAACGAGATATCTACCAACGATATCTCACTTCTCCGCCGCTCTCCATGAGTATTTAACTGATTCTCATTCATTAAATAACTTTTTTGTCATCATTATTTATCCTGTTTCCTTCTTGAATATTTGCTCTGAAAATTACAATCATAATTGTCTCGTCTGATTATCTACCATTCTTGTCCTAATGGCCTATTGAATGCCTGCATATCGTGGATACATTTCCTTCAAATCAATTTACAATTTGTTTACAATAGCCTTCTTTGCTGAGAGTTTTTATTTACAATGACGCATCGTTCATCTTTATTAGTTAATTTTCAATCCTGAATTTTATTAATTTGTTTTGTCTCATTCGAACGCACGCTCTAATAAATAGATCGTGGCTCTGGTGATCTCTCAAGCGTTTTTTGTTGTTTCTTGTCACAATAACCAACTGAACTCATAAAAAAATGTAGCCTAGATATCGATACATTAGGAAAGTGTGATTGTGGGCCAAACGCTGAATCTTCGTAATACCGAAAAAGTTCAAAACACAGAAATAAAATGAGAACACAATTTGTATGAATTTGATGATTAATGTGAATTTTTATTGCAACAGGTGAATTTGAGATCCGCAGGACGTAAGCGTTTTGCTCACTTGAGTGCTAGCCAAGATGAAATTCATGTGGATGCACCCGTACCATGGGGCGAAGATACTCTCTTTACTCTTGAATTCCGGGCTGCTGCAACT
This sequence comes from Campoletis sonorensis, assembly GCA_013761285.1. Taxonomy (NCBI): domain Eukaryota; kingdom Metazoa; phylum Arthropoda; class Insecta; order Hymenoptera; family Ichneumonidae; genus Campoletis; species Campoletis sonorensis. Next base: position 1,257,273 of record JACEOJ010000206.1, read on the forward strand.
GCTGACAACGAAGTTGGTCCTGGCCATGGACAAGGTGGAAAAACTGAGGGTGGCCATTACGCCCTTCATACTTGTAACAACAAGTATCTTGCTCGTGATGGTAAACTTCTCGATTCATGTACTCGAGACTGTTTATATGCTGCTGAATTTCACGCTGGTCTTCTTGCACTTCGGTAATTAAACAGGATCAATTAAAAATCGACAGGTTAAAAAATTCTTAGACTGCTCTCATTCAGAGAGAATTTCTTTGAGATTTGCACGTTACAATATGTCTCTTTGGTTTTTTTCCTCGGATGTAAAAATCAAAGCGTTTAAAGAGGCATTTTGTCATCGATATCGTTTTATTGCCAAAAAATGGAAAACCAAATACTAAGTCATTCTTTTTAAAGTGGAAAATCTTGAAATAAAACAACATCTGGAAGCATTTTTTTTTATAAATCTGCTCTCAAACATTTATTAAACGATATCATTTTACTGTTGTTCGTAATTTCATGACTTTTTCTTTTTCAGTGATATTCACGGAGCTTATTTGGCGCCGATCGGCAGCAAAGCTGTACTCAAATCCAGATCGACAACCGTGACTCGTGACGAACTGTTTTCTCTTGAAGAGTCGTTGCCACAGGCATCATTCGTCGCGGCTCTCAATCAACGTTACGTCTCCGTTAAACAAGGTAAGCCCCATTCGGCAAAAAACAAATTACATTTTTTTCTCTCTATTTTACTGAGCAAATAAAAAATACTGTCACTGTCGGATAAACTGGATAACTCGACCAATCTCAATTCAATTGTGCTTCGTTGCTAAGGATTCAGATCAAAACGTTCGGGACATATTCATTAACGCGCGCGCGCAACGAAATTCATTCTCGCTTCAATCGATGTCGATGCCCTCGAACAATACCGTGTGATATACAGACGATCGTCATGTATATTTATATCTATTAGGTATTCGTAACGAGACGGACATATGACACCAGGTGAACGGTTTTTAATTGAATTTTTCTCATCTGATGCAGATCCCAAAAAAATAACGGAGGATGAAAACTATTCCTGCAGAAATGATTGATTTCTATAAACCTGATTTTTTTTATCATCCCTCTAGCCCGCGGAATTCATTAATGGTTTTTTATTTCTCTTCTAGTAGCCTTCAGTTTTTTGCTCGGTGCCTGCATGTCATTCGCAAAAACGTATACTTCTTTTTTTTTTTAATGAAATTTTCTTTTTTTTTTAATTTTCGAGCCTAATTGAATAGCATAAAACGTTTTGATTTTTGTCCACGAGCCTGATGTTTCGAACATTTTCTTCTATAAATGCATATTTTAAATTTGGTTCGTTTCTTTAGAAAATTAATATCGACTTTATATCGAAATCGTCATAAACTTCATTTGTATTTTTCTTAGGCGTCGACGTAACCGCGAACCAGGACGAGATATCGGGGCACGAGACTTTCCAGTTGGAATTTGATCGAGTGACAAAACGATGGTACGTCAGAACGATGCAGGATCGTTATTGGAGCCTCGAAGCTGGTGGTGGTATTCAAGCATCCGATCATAAGCGTTCGTCGAACGCCCTCTTCGATCTCGTCTGGCAAACGGAAGATGGAACGGTTTCTTTGCGTGCCAATAATGGCAAATTTCTCGCTACCAAACGTTCCGGTCACTTGTATGCGAATGCTGACTCACCGGACAGCGGTGATTCGGACGCATCAAAATATTACTTTTATTTGATGAATCGACCGATACTCGTTTTACGATGTGAGCAAGGATTCGTCGGACCGAAAAGCGCTGCGAGCCCGAAACTGGAATGTAACAAAGCTGGCTACGAGACTATTCGAGTGGAACGTTGTGAACGTGGAATCGTCCGATTTAAAGGTGAATTTAAACTTTTCTGAGATTGCAGTCGGGCTCATCCTGTCTTATTTTATGGAATTTCGTTTTTCTTCTCTACAAGGTGTCAGATAAATACAATTTTAGTACTTTAGTCTATTCATAGTATATCACCGGCATTCTTTCTCTTTCAATTGTTCACAGGTCAAAATGGGAAATACTGGCACGCCGATAGCGAAGGTGTGACCGTCGACTCGGATTTACCGTCCGCAGGTTTTTATCTCGAATTGCGTGAACCTTCGCGTTTGTGCATCAAATGTACGGACGGCCGTTATCTAACAGCCGGAAAAAATGGAGCGTTGCGTCTCGGTGAGACCGATCACGATTCGGCCACAAAGTGGGAGTTTTAAAGAGTGAACGAGAAAAAATAATTACATTTCGAACGAAGTCACGATTTTTACCGCCTCTCTGGTGGATAACAGGGGGGAAAACAGAACCGGACGAGGCCTCTCAAATCGTTCGAGAACAATTGCATTTTTTGTCGACTTTATTGACTGCCCAAATGTCGCGAAATACAAAGAAAACAAAAAAATACTATCATCGCGACTCGTACTTAAGTATTACGTATCGAAAAAGAAAAAAAATAATTACCAAGATAATCGATCGAAAATACCACATCGGGAGAATGCAAACGAGACGAGAATACGTCTCTCGTGGTTTATTATAACATAAATATGCTTCGTAAGTAATTTTTCCTATTCATCCGCGCCAATGTTTTTTTACCCTTCGTACAAATTTTTTACGTTTATAATCGTGAAATTGCGTATTCAATTACAACGGGAAAAAGATGGTCAAAGGAAAGGGTTTTTGGTAAAAATCAGGTTTAAGAATTGAATGTTAATAATCATTCGCACGATTCAATCAAGATAATAATATTACCCGCAAATAATAAGCCCATTCCATTCCAATTTGAACTGAAAAACGAAGAGCGAATAATTTTTTTTTTTCCACGATTTTATATGTATATTATATATTTAAACACGCGACTCTATTGTGTACTTTTATACCGAAACGTTTGTATACGTATGCGCAATACAATGATAATTAAAAACATATTTATGACGAATGACGTGTGCGGGTATGGTTGGAAAATTCTTCCAAATTTTTTTTTTCTTTTGCAATACGAGCCATTTGAATATTCTTTTTCGATTAAGCAATTATTTCATGGAAGCTTCTCGTAAGTGTTTTTTATCTTTACTGCCGATGCAAATATTTCTGAAAAGAGCTTTCCAATTTGAGCCTCCATTGATCCTTGAAAGTGTGAAAATCAGTAAAAAAACGCTGACGAGTGCAACTAATGAACTGCTTGAGATATTTTTTTTTTGTGTAAATAATACGAAACTGCATTATACTTGATACTTTATGCCTACCATATTATTTTACGAAGGCGATACCTTTATTGTCGAAGATACCCGTGAAATCGTAAAAAAAAGAAGAAAAAAAACAAATTTTATAGCCCCCCGTTGAAATTATGATTTTCTCGCTATTAACCATTAATAAGGAGTCAAGTATATTAAAATTATTATTGTTATATTATTTAAGAGCAGAGTGGTGGAAACATGAAACATTTCTTTTGAACTAGATGTAAAATTTTTTATTTCGTTACATTTACATTTCCTTTTTTCATTTCAATATTTTGTCGTCTATCAAAGTCGAAAGATATTCCCTTCTTTTCCCAGGTCCAATTGTGGTAATAACAGTGTACAGTTCCGAAGAAGCATTTGTTTTTACTCACAGAGTACCATGCTCGACCAGATTTTTTCTCGATAGTTTGATTTATAGTTTGTTTTTATTTACATGGTAAACTCAACCACTATCCAAAAAAAAATATATATATATATACACAGAATTGAGTGGAACAGGGAACCGGAGTAAAATTTGTTTCGTCGCTTGTAACCTAAAGTATCTTTCTTTTCAATTTCGTCGTTACATGTTCAAAGGTAGAATAATTTTTTGTTCAATTTATCTTTTTACTTTGAACGAGTGCTTTACTGATCGCTTGATCATCGTTAAGTTTTAGTAGTTTTTCTCTCTCTGAACGTAATTGTCTTTTCCGAGATTTGAGTTCAAGCAAAGAGCAAAATTCATTAAACATAAGTTTTAACGCAGGATACAAGAGAGGCAGCAAGTTTAATTGTGAAATGCTCACTTGCATGTTGTCGTATGCTATACCAACTTTGCTGAGATTGGGGGTGTCAGTGCCGTTGTCCGGTAAATAAGGAATTTTCGAATAACGTTGACTGAAGTGTGTCAATAGGACGAATTTCGCTCTCATTCGTTCGCCGGCATGTATTGCTTGCGATATTGTCGAATGGCACTTTATTTTCGCCTCCTCTTCCAATTCGTCCTCCATTGTTGCTTCGTGAATCAGCAAATCGCAATCGGCACCAAGTTCAACGAGATTATCACAAGGCATCGTATCGCCACTGAAATAAACATATTAAACAATCAGTTAATCATTTCACTTTCAATTATTACATTAAAAAATCAGTATTTCTATCGAAATATAATAACGATAGATAACATCAGATGCCCACGTGTCGAAATAAGATTAGTACACTTTAAAATTCATTGACAAAAATAATAAATCGATCATGTGAACAATATTTACCTATAAACAATTTTACAGCCATTTTCGGAAGTAACAGAGATTCCAAAGGCATAAGGACAGTGCCTAACGAAGATAGTGTTGATTTTAACATCTCCGAGAGCCTGCCGCAGATGCATTTGCGCAGATATAGGAATTGTTCCGTTTTTGAGAATAAAATCTCTATTTGAAATGAGATTATATTTATCCGCAATCGGTTCAAACCGTTTGTGATAAATGCGAAGCCACGTAGCAATTTGTTCAGGTGCCAAAACTATAACCGGCTCTTTCGTAGTGCGCTCGCGCTCTTTCAACAAACCTATAAGACCGATATGATGGTCGGCATGTAGATGGGACACGTAAATGATCTGCAAAAAGTGAAGAGAAAAAATGAATCAACCCTTAAGTTGATCGACCGATCGATCAGTATCTTTTCTCTAAATATTTCGTATGACCATTCAATGTAGGGAAATACCTTGATAGATGATAAAATTTTGTCCGTTTCTTTTCTGCCGTAAAATCTGATCAGCTGACCAGCTGTCCCTTCGCCACAGTCGAAAATAATGCTTTTGTCTTCATCTAGTCTGAGCAATATACCGCTGGTGTTTCTGGTTTTATTCGGTATGCTCGATCCCGTTCCCAACATTACAATTTTCGGATATTCCGGGGCGTTGACGAGGCTTTTCGTACGAGCGTTTATCTCCGTTTGTAATTCTGCCAGAGCATCAAGAAATCCATCAACAGCGAAAGTTTCATCGATGTATGCACGTGGTGTTAGAACGAGGTCGTTACTAGTTTCGAAATTAATTCGTGGTCGTAGATTTACCATGTCTAACGTCCTGGCTCGATTTATTCGCGGAAATACATCCTCGTCATTTGAAATCTAAAAGATAGTAATCAAATTATGAAATTACGATTTAAGTGTAATTTTTAAGAAAATTATGTCATTAAACCTTTTCTCATAATTACCGTCATTTGTTCCTGCTTCGGACTGTCCTCTTTCTTTGGTGCTTCCTCATCGTCTAAATTCGCTGTTGTATTGGTCGGGCCGCTGTCAACGACGACCCCTTCCTCATCCAGCAAGGGAAAAATATTTGAATCTAACAGATGTAGTTTGTGCTGTATTCGGTGAACAGCCTCGCTACCCTTGCAAACATTCTCCTCGTTGATAATTATGTGTTTTGTCACAGGTGGAAATTTATCCATCCACTGTTGGTAGCGAGGATTGTTAAGCACATTTTCCGGTGTAAAGTGCACAATGCAGTTAGCTGGTTCATCCGGATCAGCCAGTGGGCTGTGGTACTTCATGAACGTTTCGCAGTTCGTCAAAGAATCGAGATAATCTTCGTTTGGACACTCGAGTACTGAAAGGAGGAATCATGTAAGAGATTACGACTTTTAATTTCGCATTGAAAATTGATGAAAAGATCATTCACACGAAAAAAATGATCCAATGGATTATTCTCGTCAATTTATACAATTAATTCGTTGACCGAAACGAGAAATGTTAGAAATACCTATGAAAGTGGGGCCCGGATCCGCAGGAGAGGTAACGTCTGAGCTAAGAACAAGCGTGCCATCCTCTAAAGTAACATCTTTGCCCGCTTTCAAGCTTCCCAATAGAGGGCCTGGTGGAACTCCTTTATCAACGCACTTGTCAAGCAATAGAGTACCAGGCTTAGCATGTAATCTGCACACGTAAGCCATTGTCCCCTTGATTCTTTCTCCTTTCACAATCGATTCGACTTTTGCCATTTTACGACCATTTCTTTCTTTCGATGCGTTCCTTTTGCCATTGCTATTCACTGCGTACTCGTAATAATCCGTATCATCTAGCGGCATAGACTCACTCTCACTCTCGGATGAACTTTCGCTTGCACCGCTGGTTAAATAAACGTATCTGACGGTCATCGCTGTATCGACAAAAGGTTCATCAGCCAAACAGGCTGCTTCACCCACATCAAGATCTTTCAGTATAACAAAACGTTCAACGCCCTTAAACAGATCGGAACATCCTTTAGGTCCATGTATTTTTATGTCGGGTACTCCATTCTCCTGTATTGTAAGCACCATGCCAGGCAAGCCACCCATATTTTTCCAAGTCGCAGTTGTCACAAATATGTGCTCCAGCTTGCTCAGTTTCAGTCGATGCTCGTGCGCTATTCTCTGAGTTCCTTCTCCACAATTGAACAGATATTTCGTATGATCTGTGGAGACGTAAAGTGAGGTTGGAGCACCCCTTGCACCAGTACCAAGGACCTTGGATAGAAAAATAAAAAGTAAATATTGATACAGCTCAACTCGTTTACTAATGTTTTTTGCATTGTTTGTTTCTATCTAGTACAGAATTTATTATATTTTCATGTTTTTTTAAAAGAATCGAGAAGTTCCAACATTTTGCTGAAATTCTTTGTAGCTTAGTGAAAACTCTTTTTTATTAAAACGTAACAATTTAGGGTATGTATTTTCTATTGTTGTTCTTACAGTTATATAATAACAGTTTGTTTTTTTTTGGGCTTACGGTGATCTATCAGTTGCATGAGTGCAAGAGAGATACCAGGAAAGTCGATGCACATTGTCCCCAGACAATGATAAAAATAAAAGCTACACCTTGTTCTTTGACGATAGGAGAACACTGTGACACCTACGTTTATATTTTCAATTATTAAAGATGTCTAAGAACAACGTGCAGTAGGACTTTTACCAAACGAACGCTTAATAAATCACCTTATGAATGTTCTATGAAGGATACTCCATGAAACATCAACAATGTGTGACGTCACATTGTGCAATTGAAATCCATTATTTACCTGCAATGATACTGACGATGGCGTGAACTTCTTGCTCCTACTTTTGATTTTTTCTCGTTGCCGCTGCATCGATTGCAGCATTTGCTTGTCTTTAGGCATGAGATCTTGTACGCCTGTGTCGGCAAATCCTCTTATTGAATAACCACTGCGAAGACGATGTTTTACAATATCTCCGTGACGGAGATAAAATTTACAGATGTTACGAAACACTACGTTATACATTCGTAATAATATTCGTATGTATTTGATATCATGAATTAAAAATTGTCATTGGCGACATTTCTCGTGAGGAAACCGATACAAAATTTGTATGAATGTGGTTAACCTTAAATTTACAGACGACACGTTACTGCTAGAGTGCCTCACGTGTTACTCGGTGTTTCGGTGTTTGGGCCCGTGGCCCGTGAGTGTTCTCCCACGGATCCAGACAAACAGCGCCGTGTGGTTTCGTGGTCGGACTAAACACTATTTTTTCTTGTCGACGGTCGGTCAAGAAAATGATCGATATGATCACAAAATACCAGCGAATTCATTTGATCCGCATTTATTGAATGAATAAATTTGCATTATTCGCTCTTGAACTTATTTATTACAAGTATATTTGTATGTATAATTTAACTCTCATCAGGCTCATGAAATGCAATTTTACTGTCAAGTATATTCGCTGAATAATGAAACGAAAATTATTATTTGAAGAATTTGTTTTCGGCGTAAACTTGTGTGGTATGCGTTTGGTTTTGTTTACGTTCTACGCGATTCTGTGGTATGCGTTTGGTTTGTTTACGTTCTACGCGATTCTGTGGTATTCGTTTGGTTTGTTTACGTTCTACGCGATTCAGTGGTATGTGTCTGGTTTGTTTACGTTCCGCGCGATCCCTGTGACGCCCTTACGCTTGCTACGGTAGCAGGTACCCGTAGCGGGAGAGCGTGATAAGCCTTGTCAGTATTCGTCGGGCGCCGGCCGGCGACACAACGTGTGAACGGTCTGCGCGTCGCTTGGTCAATTCAACGCTACACTTGATCGTTCGTCGATGCTGATGAATTTTAAGGTACGAAATATATAACAGTACAAGTAGAATGCTTTTTTATCCTCAATGAAAAAAAATGACTATTTAACGCTAGGGTTTTCTTTGAAAATAAAACAATATAAAAAAAAATTCATAATTTTATAGAAACGAATAGGAAAATGGATTAAATTTGTATTTTCATAAATAATAATGCACAACAATAATTCATAGTGGTAGTTACATTTCCAGCTCAAACAAAATAGTGTTCTGAATTATTTTTCAATTCAATAAAATATTTTCAACCGGGCAAAAGTTTGTTTGTCAACGTATGCATTCCTGGACATTGTAAACCGAGTCTCTTTATAGGAAGAACGGTTAATGCTGAAAAACTTACGGTAATAATTGAAATTGTGTGGAAATATTCAAAAGCATCTTGTTTTAGATTCAAAATTACTTTTGTGATCAGACACAAATCTAGCTTAGCTGTGAACATTTACCAAAGTAAAGATTAAATGGCATAGGGTGGAAGCGTAAGCGTAACCGGTCGAATCTCGAGAGTAGATACGCGGCGCGGCTTTTGATAGTACGAATTGTGATGAATTGAGTGTTAATTAGCCGATTGAGCCACAGACACATGTGTGAGATGAGTTTAATCATTTGTGCACGATTGATATCGATGAATATTGAACGATCGTTATTATTGAAAATATTATTCGGAAAACAGTTTTCCGGGTAATATTTTCCCGACAAACGATTTCACGTCCATTAGACCCCTAGTAAACCCAGCTAGCAAGAAAGTTGAAATTTTTCTAATCGACAACACGGTGCACCACTGAACGATTAAAAGAGATGTGTAAAAAAAAAAAGTCAACTTCTTGGGGGGCCAAATCTTGAAATTCGGTATATGAAAAAATGGTTTATCGCTGAATGACTCAATTGCACCCCCACGAAGAGATTTAGAGGTACAACCACCCAGAGATTCATGTTGAAAAAACGTCAATTCATTTGACTTGAGAGGGCTATCTCAGGTAAGGTATAATTACGTAGCATACTTGTTTTCCACGTTTCAAACTCTAGGTGCATGTTAGATCTTTAAATTCTCGAACTCGTAGTGAGTTTGCCATGATTCATCGATCGTATTCTGGTCTTGCAATATCAATCTTGACAAAATCTCGTGAATGATTTTTTACTGTGGCTATGGACTGAGCTAGCGCGCAAAGGAGAAAAGTAATGAATGTAGGTTATGGAAAAAGCAGAACCGTTGAGTCCTGTGAATAATTACTTGACATTCTGGAAAACCATCAGTAGTTATTGGTTTGGGGGCAAAAATGACGTCACGTTGACTTGATTTATTTAGAGCGGCTGTGTAATATTTACACTGTCAGTACGTTTTTTTTTCACTGCACGTCTCAGAGGATTCTAGTTGTATATTTAGCATATTTACACATCATTATTAGCTACCGGAGAGTACAGCAGCAGCGATACAGTGACGGGAGTGGGATCCCGTTATCATAGACAATTTTCCTTGCCAATCTCCTACTTGTTGAATATCGATTATACGATATTCATAAATTATACTTTAATAATAATAATAATTCTATCGAACTAAAGTATAGAACAAACGAGACGAATTTTTGTATAGGGTCGTATGCATGTTTTCAACGACCGTGATTCAGGAAGTACGTGAAAAAAAGGAAGGATAAAGAAAAAAAAAACACATTTTAATATACATCTCGTTAATCGCGAGACTACATTATGGATAAATATCACTACAGCCGTTCGAAGATCGGAGCTTTCGTGGTCTGCTTCCGCGTTTTCTCAGTGTCGCGAGTTTAACGGTAGCCTGTCGCGTGTGGTGTAATTTTTTTTGCAATGTTTTAACCCTACTGTGCATTCTCATGTGGCGAATGTACAGCAGCTTTGATTTCAAGATTTTTTTGCACGTTTGACATCGGCGTATCTGTTTTTCTGCAAAATCACAAGAAATTTCAATCAATTCAACTTGTTACACATTGTTTTACTTTTATTACACTATATTTTTAACAGTATTTCAATAAGATAACTTCGATACAATATAATAGCATACGTCACATTTCAAATGAATACACAATATTACAATATCATACAATAGTAGAAAAAGTAGTAGTTGTTTATTCTTTTCGCGACTCACCAGATTTTTTAGTGGCGTGTTGAAGCGAGTGAGAAGCTAGCAATGCGGCGCTAGAAAACCATTTTGCACAGTCAGAACAATGTAATTTTTGGCCTTGCCAGCCCGGGTGATTGTTTTTAATTCTCTTTCTTCTTCTCCTCCTTCTTCTTGGTCCTTTCCTTATGACGGCAGCGGCCGCGGTCGTCGTGGGTGACGTACACGTTGCCGGTTCACCCGGTTCTGTTTTTTCTTCACTACTTTTGCTGCTGCGATCTTTTCGCGTCTTGCTCGAAGTGGTCACCGCAGGTGCCGTCGTCGTGGAGGCCACTGCACTGCTCGCGTCTTGCGATACATTTGCTTTTTTTCGCATCGAATGCATCGATTTGACGTGCCTCGCTAATACAACGACAACGTCAAACTTTTCGTGACAAATTTTGCAAGCAAATTCTTTTTTCGGTACGGAAGAATCGTTAGATCTTAAGGTTCTTTCTTCGAGTCGTTTTATGTTTTTAGGCGACTTTGGGCATAGGCGTGAGTGTGTTTTTACCGCCCTTTTTTGTCGAAAAGTTCTTGAACAATATTCGCACTTGAGTGACGCAACAGCGGACGAGCCACTCTTGGAAGAATTTGCTTTGGCTCTGTCCTCGTCGTCGTCGTCGTCATCGTCGTCTTCGTCGTCTTCTTCGTCATCCGAATCTCCCACCATAATAACTTGATTCTCTTTATCGCTGGAACCCTTTTCTCTGCTCTCGTCGAGCGTTATCTCGACGATATTTTTATTCTTTGTTCCACCGCCAGCACTCAAACGATCCTCTTCGTCAACGTCGATTTCGATGATTTCGTATTGCTTTTTTGGTTGTGACCTGTCCCCTCTCTGCCGACTTCCACCCCGTCTTTTTTCCAGTCTTTTAGTGACGGAAGCTTTCATCTTGTATCGTACAGAGGTACGTACCGGTTTGCGCTTTCTTCGATACACCCTTTTTCTTCTGAATCCTCCGTTGTCGTCGTCCTCCTCGTCATCCTCGTTCGGAAAGGTTGCTGGTTGTATTATGATCTCAGAATCTCCACGATTCACCGAGGTCAACTGTTGCTTTCGTGGCCTTTTTGCCTTTGGACTGCCGGATATTGCTGCTTCGGGCCCACGAGCTCCATCGTTCGCGGTAGATTTGCTTCGCTCATTGTTGTCTATGAGCAATGATGACCCACCGCTTACCTCACGTTGCTCTTGCTTAATTATAGCGTCCGCGTGTCTACATGCTAACAAGGTACCAGACGATACGCCATGGCTGTTTCGCACCAGATTCGTCCGCTTCCAAGTTTTCGCTGGCGAATTTATCGTTATTACAGCCAGCTTAGCGGCTTCTTCCTCCGCCCTTGATTCTCTTTTAATTATTGGAAGTGGCTCTTTGCGAGTATTATCCTTTTGTGGTGAATCCTCCTTGTAAGCGTCAAGCGTGAGGTCGCTTTCGAACGACACGTCCTGCCAACTGGACCTTGAATTTTGGTACAAAATTGGCGATCGTTTTTCACTTGGTGAAAATTGTTCGAAAGTCTCTTCGATATCGGCGAACGTCAATTCATCTTCTGATTTTTCATTCTCCAAAAACAAATCATCGACCGTTGATCGTACGATCAATTTTTCTTCATCCATTGAACATTCATCTTCGAAAATCTCGGATCGATCTGCTACTGTAACGAACACAAACATGAATATGATTTTTATTGCAACAATCACTTATTTGAGGAAGATTAAAAATAATTACGCGTACCAAGATCGTTGACCGGAGAGTACGATGTTGTTGTGCGCAATGATTCGTCCGAATTTTCAAACATCTCGTAAGATTCCAGTAACTGTGCCTTTTCATTCAGTATCGAGGTTGATATTAATAACTCTTTCGATGGTTTTTCATCATACTCGAATTGATTATCATCGAGTGGAACATTTCTAGAAGCTTGTTCCGGGTAATGCAGTGGCGGCGGAGGCTGCGGAGGTGGCTCGTTCGTCAAAAGCTGTTTCCTCATTTGCGTCGGCTTTTTCACGGTTCTCACTGCTCCTTCTCCGATTAATCTCTCGACGTCGGATCTAACGGAAATATATCGTTAACCAAAGTCAAGGATTATCTCAAACTGCCTTTTACCATGTTCCCATGAATAGTCTTTATTCAATTCGAAATATGTGAATAAAAAGGGATCTTCATACTTTATGAGAAACTGGAAATTGGTCGGAGGTTCTCCAGACTCGTCGTACACAGCCACTGCGAAAACTTGGTCAGAATCTTCAACGGCGTAGAGAGCCAATCTTTGGCCAGCTGCGGTGAGAAACGTGGCTATAGTTTCCTCGTCCGAGTCATCAACAACTTCAGTATCGTCGTCATCAGCGACGGCACTCGCTACAATGTTTTCATCTTTGTAGTGAGGCTCGAAAAATTGATTTTCCTCGAAACTATTGTCTTCCTGTTAAATGAATGAATAAAATGAATGGTGAATATTGATTGCTAATCATTGGCAATGCGAGTTGCAGAAAACTTGAATATTTACCACAGCCGAGCTGTCGTACGAATTGTGTTCTTCCCATTGATCTTCCATTTTGAGATCGGAAGGATCCAAGGGTGAAAAAGAATTTTGACAGACTTTGCCCTCTCTCAAATCATCAATTTGGTCGTCATGGTAGACCAGAGAGTGTTGGGCCCTGTGGTAGGGGGATACATCTTCTGCTATCGTGCTGCTTTTTTCCGGACTCGTTGGTTCCCCGATGTTTGACTGGTTATGACAACTCCATAAATTGCTATACCGGATTGCGATATAATGAGATTAAAATATTCATAAGCTACCTCTGTTTCCATGCTGTCCTCGTCCATTTTTGGCATATAAATGAATTGTCCAGAGTTCTCGTAAACGCGGAAACACAATTTGTCGTCCGATCCGCGTTCGTCGTCCAGACATTCGTAAACATTGTTCTCGGTCATAATGGACATTTTGGCAGCATGATGATTTCTCGGCATTCAACCGTTGTTTTCGCCTCTTCTGCGATCGATTTAGTTCGTCGGAAACTTGTACGGAACTCGTTTGATTGATCGTTCGATACCAGTCGACGACAAAGTTTTTATGTTCTAATAATACGAATAATTACGAGGAGAGGTTATGTCGATCGCGAACAATTTGTAAACTTAGTCGGCTCGGATGAGGCTCATAGTGCGCTGCACACTCGAGCCAAGTATCGGTTGGTTTGGTGCTTCTTATTCTCGTTCTCTCGATGCTCTTGATTATCAACTTGAGATGAAACAATTTTTTTTTTCTTCGCGCTGCTACGTACTTTAGATGGTTCTCAATACCCACAGTATGTTTTTGGTAACGAGTTATTTTTTCTATACCATTTACACGATTTCAACAAATAAATATCACGTCTATAGATGCATGCGAAGAATGTGTGGATCCCCGCAAAGGCGGCAAAGGCCGCAGTGATTGTAACGTTTCTATTAGTTTCTACACAAATTCCATAGCATAACAAGGGATCCGCGAGTTTTCTGTATTGGTTTTGTTCGGTTTTGTCGAAGCATTCGCGATGTGTATGTGCAACGACGATATATGCATGGGTAATGAATATATGACGACAGGGTACCAGCATAGTGATGTTTTTAATGTTGTCATTTTGGCGATGGCAAGTTGGCGTTGTGCGTTGGTAAGTTATCAATCATTGTTACCATCACGCGATAAATGTTCGGGCAAGCCCTCTTCAGTACAAAACTGCAATCGAACTGCGCAACAATATACAGACCCCCACCATTACCTGTGCGCTCGGCGAACAATCGTCCGATGACATCGTTTTTCCGAAGCTTTTTGTGTATATATATATATGTTTTTCTTCAAGTTGATCAAATCGTCAACTCCAACGAATCCAACATGTGCTCTATGGAGGAAGATTAGAGCGGGCGCGCGAGCGCGTCTCCGATGTACATTTGCACTTTTCCTTCGCGAGAAACTTAAGCGAAATAAACGAAAATAAAAAAATAAATCTTAACATTGGGAACATCAAGCAATTACCCAATTATAGTGAATATGGATAACTTTTTTAAAATCGAAAAGATTGGCGAGGGGACGTACGGCGTTGTTTACAAAGCACGAGACAAGATTACCGGTAAAATGGTAGCTTTGAAGAAAATTCGACTCGAAACGTAAGTTATTTTAAGACGTTTATTGCAGAAATCAGTCTAACTTGTGTGTTCGTATACTTTAAATTTCGCACGACATTTGAGTTAAGGATTATTTTATTTACTTCAACGATAATACAAAGCGGCTACTGCCATCGTCGATTTGTAATTATCGGAATCAGGTTGTTTCGGTCGAATTTACGACGTACCCGGACACATTTATCACCGGTAAAATAAGGATTGCAAAGCTAATGCTATGACAATTTATTATTCAAACCAGGGAGAGCGAGGGTGTACCTTCAACAGCGCTTCGCGAGATCTCCTTGCTAAAGGAGCTGGCGCATCCCAACGTTATTCATCTCTTTGACATAGTGCACAGCAAAAAACACCTTTATCTTGTATTCGAATATTTGGATCAAGATTTAAAGAAATTGCTGGACGCAGCAAAAACTACTGTTGTGGATGAAGAAGTATGGAGCGAATTAGTAAAGGTAAAAATTGTTTCTCATTTTTATAATAAATAAAAAAAGACAAAAAAGTTTTCTTGAGTTGAGAAAGAGGGGTTGTGGGTTGTATGGTTTTAGAGCTATCTCTACCAACTGCTGAAAGCAATAGCGTTCTGTCACGTACACCTCATACTGCACAGAGACCTGAAGCCACAAAATCTTTTGATAGACCGAAGCGGCCACATAAAACTTGCTGATTTTGGACTGGCACGAACTTTCGGAGTGCCTGTGAGAACCTATACTCACGAAGTGGTGACGCTTTGGTACAGAGCTCCTGAAATTTTGTTGGGAACCAAGTTGTACTCAGCAGCAGTCGATGTCTGGAGTCTTGGCTGCATATTCGCCGAAATGGTACAAACACCCTGTTACTTTGTCATAGAAATTAAAGCTTGAACTCGTTTTCTCTATCGAGTGTTAATTTACTTTCAGGCTACGAGAAGAGCCTTATTTCCAGGCGACTCTGAAATCGATCAGCTCTTTAGGATATTTCGAACTCTTGGGACACCCGATGAAACTATATGGCCAGGTGTCTCCCAACTCCCTGATTACAAATCCATATTTCCTCGCTGGGAACCTCGAGATTTGGACCAAGTCGTACCAAGCTTTGGCCCTGATGCGCGAAATTTGTTTTTGGTAAGCATCTGTATTCATTTTTTTTTGAATAATTCAAATATATTATTGCTGATTCTTTTCTCATTGATTTACTTCTTTTATACACAGAAACTTTTGACGTACGATCCAAATGAGAGAATTACTGCGCGAAAAGCGCTGGGCCACCTCTATTTCAACGATGTGAAAGTCGTCCCTCCACCGCTACCACCGCCGAACAAGGACTGAACTCCCTTGTAAATATACCAATCGCAACCAACACTTTGTTACTATTTTTCCCAAACTTTATCATCATAATTCTTCATACACATATTTTTTCATCGTTTGTAGTATTACGCGAAAGATAAATAAAGAAAAAAAAACGGAGAAAAAGTGCATTTCTGAAGCGAGTACGATTCTTTGCAAATGCTTTGCAACGAACCCAACGGAATTTAATGAAAATGCTTACACCAATAGTTTGTTTAGGATGTTATTCATCGCCGTTTCTTCCCGTTTTATTTTCGTACAATACAACAACGCAAGCAAGTGGTTAATCCAATCTATCTAATCGAACGTATGTTTCAAATTTTTGTGCAATTTTTGTTGTTTTTTTATTATAAATTTATCAATCAAATCCATAGATCTTGATTAGTTCGCGCGACGGTATCAAAGACAGTCGTAAACTTCAATGTTGCTCCTAAGAGGCCTACCACGTATCTCACTTGAAATCTACGATTGTGCGGGGCATTTGTGCAGTGGTGTCTCTCTGAGATACGGACAATCACGCTCGCACTGATTGAATTTCGTTTGATTTGTCTGTTTAATCGTAAAAAAATTATTTTAATAAATAATTATTGGACGAGAGCGTGAAAGTCGGGATGTAAGGAGGAGTACCGAAATATCAGGTTGTCGAAACAACGCGGAGGCTGCTTCGGATAAATTTTGCAAGTGTAAGTGAATATTGTTATCAGTAATTACTGCATCTGGCGAACTCGGCTAGAGAGGCTCGATGTCTCAACGAGCTTCGGTAATTTCATGCTAGATTCTCGTTTGTCCGTAGTTGCGATCTCGCTGGGTGGCGATCGAGTCAACTTTGGCAGCGAAACACCTTTCGGAGAGGAGGAAGAGGAAGTGGAAGAGCGTGCGGACGAGGACTTTCTCGGGCTTTTAGCCTCTTGGTCGTAGGCATCATCTCGAGACTCCTCAAAGATGGTGACTCTCTTGACGCTTGGAGAATCCGGGGATTTGGATTGCAGGCTTTTCCTAAGAGCTCGCGGTGTCAATGGAGACACTGGCGCTGGGGATCTGCGTCTTCGAGTGGGTGTCGAGGGAGGAGGATTAGGTTCCGTCCTGGGACTTGATTCAATCTCGATGAAATTTGGACGCTCCGCTGGTGCCTTCGGAAGTTCCTTTATCTGCTGGTAAGATGATGGACAAATTTGGGAAAGAAAAACGTCAAATTTGACAGAGGCTGAGAGAAAAAGAAACATAAAATGAAGTTGGTGAAGGAGCAGAATCCGTGGAAGCGCGAGGGCGTCGATAAGTCGACGGTGACGAGTGACTGCCAAATATACGTGTATCTCTTTTCGATCATTTACCTTGCGTGAATGATTGTCGTTAACACGAAAGGTGTCGGTGATGTTGGTGCGCGGGCTAAAGTTCTATTCGACGAGGTTATTTGGGCTCGGGGTCAGGAATGAGTGGGATTAAGATGGGAATGAGGGTAAGAATAATTCAGGTGCGTTCAACGCTGTGCCGGATTAAATCTAGAAAGAAAAATATAATTTTTATGACTTTTCTAATTAATCGTGATACAGACGATACAGATTTCGAAGGATGATCAACATTACCAACTAATTTAGTTTGCATTTACAAATAAATTCGAGATAAATCAATGGTCGTCGCGGTAGTTGCTAGTGAGTGGACGATTAGTCGTTTTAATTGTTACAATATCGTATTTGTGTGTTTAAACGAGTCGAACTGACAACAATAACAAACGTACAAGCGCTACAATATTTGCTTTTTTTTTTTCTTTTTTTTTGGTGCACGCGCGTGCACCTCCACTTCGTCCGCGCGTTCACGTGTCTCTTAATCTTTCAGTGGGTCGCTTCCTTTCTCATTAATTTATCAATTGGGTCCCCAAGCTGATGGCTGAATGGCATCGTGCTCCGTCAGTTTCAATCTCCTTCATTTCGTTCATCGAATCGAGTATTTGCACAAAGTTTCGATAATCGCGATATTACGGGGAGGATTAATTGTTGTGAAATATTATTCGATGAATCTTTCAAACGATCGGTCCTACGCGAGACACACGCGTAAAACACTATTTGCCGGTTTCTCGAAAAAATCGGGCGCTAGTCGCGAAGCACGTATAACAGATATTCCTCCGCGGCCTACGACAATTCACCGCCTTTGTACCTGATGGCCTGATGACATTTTCAACGCTCTCGCTCGCGCGCGCTCTGTTTTTTCTCTTTCCTCTCGCTTCTTTTTTTCATTCTTTCTCAATTGGTGGCAGCATCCTTGATCGATTCCTTTTGCCGTATTGTTGACGTGAGGATAATTACGATCCAGGTATAATAAAAATAGGACGAGCGAGCGAATCGATCCAACAATCGGAAACAGAGCTTAGCACTCCTCGTTGAGATTCTCGTCCGAGGTTGGTAGAGGATCGTTCTTGTGGTCACCGATCGCATTGGACGGTACGGGACTCTGTGACACACAATATCACAAGGGGCATTGGTTTTTCATGTTACGAGAATGCACTAAGAGCTTCGGACGACATCCTCCAACGAATCCACGGTCAAATTTTCAAATTTTTTCTTATTTTACACGCCTGTCATTCACTCGTGCCTTCCACTCTGCCATTTCCTCTGATATAATCAAGCGATCAGGCTCGATTGAAAACAGTAGATAAACTAATACAAAACTTGAAACTATCGACCGCTGTCCTCTTTTCGGTGTCGTCCTTATACTTTAGTTTCTGTTTTCTTCTCTTTACGATCGATATCCTTTCCCCGATAATTTCGCGTGTTCATTTCTCGTTACGCTAGTCCCGCCGCTTCGAACCTCGATCGTATCCCCTTGAAAGCCCCAAACAACGCAGTCGACTCTCGCGCTCAATAGTTGCGACGACCCCTACAATCCCACAACTCCATAATGAGTTCTTTCACAAGAATTTAGAAGTTTCTTCGATTTTATATTTTTTCTACAATTTCTTCTCGTTTCTTTAGACTTGAACGTTCATTATTCTCTTCGTTATAAAAAAAAAAGCTAAACAATACTGTCAATTGAACTCTATTTTCGCATACGAGCAACATTTTATGACGAAAAACAAGTTTCAGGTATTTAACGACCCTACTGTGGAGCTTACATACAAAAATAATTGATTGTAGAGTTCTAAGTTTTTTATGGTAAGGCCCAAGAGAGATATTTATCGAGGCTCGAAAGTGTAGTTATTAGTACGAAGGCCGGAGGTTTTGAAGCAGGTGTTTTTCGTTTAATCGCGTGCCAAGTGCGTGCAAAGCTCAATTGGGAATAAGGAACGATCCACGGTAAATCAATGAATTCTGAGGACAAATGTACGAATTGTCGCGGAATCGGATATCGGTCTTTGAAAGAGTCATTTCAACACTCGGAGTACTCGGATGTCACCGGGTCCGTACCTGAGCTCCGCTCCCGTTTAGACTCTCGACGTTGGAGCCTCCGGTCTGTCGCAAATAGTCCTTATCATTGAAAATCTTCTTGTCTCCTCCGCCCGGCTTGTGTTTGACGTTGTCCAACGAGCCAATTTTGCTCTCTGCCTTGATGTCGATCTTCTGGGTTTCGATCTAGCGATACATCACGAGGAGACGTTTATAAGACACGCCCGATACATCAACGGAACGGAACGGTACGAGGAATCGCGGCAAGAACGTTTTCGCGATCCTTATGTTCGAGGGTTGAGCGTCCACCGAGTATTGCAGAGAAAAAAATGTACATTTTTCTACGCAATACGAGAAGGAAACTCCTGCTCGGACTGATCGTCCATTCTCGCGAGGATAATTCGATTGGAGGCGTGGGAATTTATTCGAGGTGGTAGAATCATTCCGATCGAGTTTGAAACTCTATTTTCTTTGTGGACAAAAGCATCATGCTTTTTTCATTCGTTCAGTGTATTCGGTACTTACTCCAAAGTCGATTTTTCATTAGGTCCTGGTGCTGAGGAAAGCGTGCTTCGTCGACTTTCGCCACAGCTTGCGATACGCTGTACATTATTTATTTTATTGTTTTTTTCTTATTATTATTATTATTTTTTTTTCAGTTCTCTCTCAAAATAATCCTTATGGACGCGTACGCGTATCGATCCTGCTGTCACGAAAATGCGACACCTTTATCAAGCAAAAACATGCACATGCTGACACCCCCACAAACCATACCCACACTCTCGTATAGAGTTTTCATTATTCGTCGTTTATAAATGTTTTCGGGCGTATGGTATGCGATTTACTTACGTCGATATTTGGTGCTGGATCCTGTGGAGTTTTCGGCGGCGTTGACGAGGACTGACAAGACCGAGAACGAATAATAAGTGGAACATTGTTAATAACAAATGAAACCAACATTCCGAACATGCGTTGGGTCAGAGATAACCACATTAATTCGTTCAATCAACCATTGAAAATATGAAATACTTTAAGAAAATACATCAACCTGGAAGGGGTAAAGAAGAATCGTACACTTTTTTTTTCCGGAAAAACCATTGAAGCCGCGAGTGAACGAGTTACCGAGGCTAAAAATATACATTTTGAACAGAATTACCAATTCTTTTCATGCAAAACAGAGTGGCACACAACCGTGACACGGCTACGTAAATAGACTACCGGTTTTTTTTTGCTATCCCCTTAATCGATTTGCTGCACATTTTTTATGGACGTTTTATAACCCATTATCTGACGTGCATCGCAGAATTTTTTTTCGATGACCTAGTTCTTTCGTTTTTAACGAAAAATTCAATGATTTTCATCTAAAAACTTTTTTCTTTCAAAGTTTAGCTTTTTTTCATTCATGATTCTTTTCACAGTCGGCTGCGATACGCCAAAGATGTTAGCATGCAGTTTAATATTACGGTTTCTGGAAATTTGGAATTTTTCAGATTTCCGATGTTTCCAGATTTTCCGATTTTTTGAAAATGAACACAGTTTTCAGTTCGAAAAAAACATCCTGACAGCCGTGTTCTACTTTCTTCAAATAAGAAAAATGGTAAACATTTCTGACAACGTCCGTTTTTTCCACCGGAAAACGTTCATCTGATTGCTCCAATAGATTTTCAAAAAAAAAAATGTTCACTTACTGATTTTTGAATTTTTTTGAGTGTGCAAATATCCCCTTCAAGGACTGCATCCACTTTAGGGCAGTGCAAGTGAAGCAAAGTCTGACAATTTTTGTTTCATTAAATAACTCTCTACAGATCCGGCACATTTAACCCGAAAATAAATCCAAAAAATGAATCCAGGCTTTTCGTTTCAAGCCTCATAAGTTTTTCAAAAAAGTATCAACAAAAAAAAGTGAATTTATGATGGTAAACAAAGACATCTTCACATTGAAACGGTCGCCATCTTCCGTAAACATTTTTATTATTCAAATCGGTTATGACCAAAACTACTTTCGCGAAATATTGAATAAAAAAGTATACTTATTTTTTAACGAAATAAAAATTGTCAAACGTCCCTTTACTTCTACTGGCCTGTGGTATTGAGCTTCGTAATGCGATATAATGGAGTCAACGTTCTTGATTCACGTCATGAGTACGAACGAGCATTGATTCGTTTGAAAAAAGCTTCTTTTTTAGTCATTTTCATTAGATTTTAATTTTTCAAATAACTATTCACGATGATGAACTCATTTTCAAAGGTTCTCGCAATAGGGAATCGCGAATCGATGCTCGCTAGTTTTGCGTACATTTCCCCTTTCTTCAGGCGCACATTCGATGACTAAAACATTACATATGAATTCAAAAAAATGTAAAAATGAATGAAACATGAATAATTATAGACGAACAATGATTGGTCGGATGCAATAACTTCATCTAATTTGCAGAGTACGAAATGTAAAGAAGAAAAATGGAGGAAAAATGGAATTCGTGGCGCAGCGTTGAGCTCGAGCGTTATCGCGTTACCTTGACCGCACCACCGCCAGGAACGTGCTTCGCGTTGTCTTTTGATCCGACTTTCGGCTTCGCCTTGTCCTTGAAGTCGAGCTTAACTGTCTCGATCTTTTTATCACCACCACCAGGTTTGTATGTTGCGTTGTCCAAAGAACCCACTTTAGGCTTGGCATTCCACTGAAGTTTCACTTGAGTGATCTGTTTAATCGAAAAACGGTTCATATTAACAAGATTCTCATTGAGCTTTCATTTGCATGGGAGAAAAACAAAACACAGACGAATAAAAGTAACTTTACCTTTTTGTCTCCGCCACTTGGCATGTATTTGTCATTCTTCGCGGCAATCTTTGGCTGCGCCTTGCTGAAATCGAGCTTACGATTTTCTATTTTGACCTTACCGCCCCCGGGCTTGTAGCTCGCATTGTCAAGCGAACCGATCTTCGATCTCACCGTCTTAAGATTCGGTGACGGAGCTGCGCCGACCTGAACTTTGTTCATAGGAACTTTTTGGGAAAAATATTTGTTACAGAAATTCGTCTGATTCTCTTGAATCTGAATTGAAAGTTATATCTTTCTCTAGAATGTCATATTCAGAGGTCAAATCACACAAAATCGTTTTTATACCAAAATTATGAAGTTTTATCCCATAGTTTTGTATGATTTAGTAAAACTTCGACTTGAAAAAAACTGGAAATATTTATAATCTCCATCAGTATTGTCAACAATCGTACCAGCATCAAATAGAAAAATTATTTTTTCTGTGAATGACGACCTGCTGAATTCTGATTAACGATTTTTTTATACACATTTTTTTCGTCTACGCGTCATAAAACAAAATATAACAATTATTTCGTCACAAAAATACTGACTCTTTTTTTCAGCTGTTGATGGCGGTCCGACGGCGGCTTCCGGCGTTCTCGGCAAAGATTTGACTGACTTGCTCGGTGACTTCAACGGTGATCCAGCTGCCGTTCTTTTTTCGTTATTTTCCCTTGACTTGGACGGCGGTAATTTCTTCGTTGGAGAGAGCGCAACACCGTTCGTCGTCTAGGAACAAAACGAAAGGTACGAAACATTTATTATTTTCATAATCGATCAGAAACTTTTTTTTTTAATTCACGAACAATAACACTTCGTGGTGTCGCTGGTTATTTACCGGGATGCTGGAATGGTTTGTTCGGTCGCCTCCACTTTCGCTTCCCGCATCTGTCGAATTGAACGTTCGTATTAATTACGAGTTTAAGCCAAGTGTTTGCATGCAAATCCCTCACTTAAACTTTCGAGGCATTTTCACTGGTCGCTTACGTATTTAGAGCCACGAATAAAATAGACTGAAGAAAGACTGTAACTCCGCAGAGAGGCAGATTCTGAACTTAGTAGCGATAGAAAAATAAAAAAATAAAAAACAAAAAATAGGCAGAATGACGGTTAAAACACCGAAGAATTAACGGTGAAGCAAACATTGTCATGATCTCGAGACGATCGAAAGAAACCTGATTTGATCGAGCGTCCGGACGAGGAGCGTTTCATGGACGATGTTCTTTGTCCGTCCGGAGTACCAGCGGCGCTGGGTGTCCGAGCTCGTTCGGTAGTTGATCCTGATGTTGGGGGTTTTCCTGCAGGTTCGTTGATCGGCGTGTGTGGTTCGTTAGCGGAAGCTGTTTTCTTTCGATCGTTCTCCGTAGCACTTTTATTGCTGATCGCTGGTGAAGCAGGAGTTGAGTTTTGGGAGGCAGGAGTAATCGACCTGCCGGGTGATTTCGGTGATAGCGATCTTGGTTCTCCATCGTCGAACCCTTTGACGCTACCGAGAGGAGACTTTGGTGATTTCGGTGAGTTTGGGGAAGCCGAAGAGTGTCGGGACGACGGCGAGAGAGGAACTGAGAGGTTTGTTGGGTTTTCCGGTGTTCGAGACATCGGTGCGGGTGATCTTGACGACCTCTCGTTCCTTTCGCTGGTAGTCGAGAGAGCAGGACTCTTAGGCTCTCCCTGACGGGATTCCGATCGACTTGAAAGGCCGGACTCGCTGGAAGCTTCGTTGTTACGTCCCTTTGTCGCCAATGTTTCAGAATCTTGGTGGGGCGTTGCCGGGTACGTCGGTTGGGGAGTCGTTGACGTATTGCTCGAATCGACTTCGGTGTCGTGGCCCGAGCGATTAACTTCGTCATTGTTTGTCTTTCCCGTGGAAGTTAAACGATCCGGATGTTCGATCGGAGGAGTTGGGCTCGGCGTGGAAGATTTTTTGAAAGAATTTCGTGAGCTTGGACGTTCTTGATCGTTTTGTGGCTTCGCTGGTGACGGGCTCGATCGGTCAGGATGTTCAGGTGCCGGCGATGGTGATTTGTTGTTAGAATTCACCAGTGACTGGCCACCCGGAGAGTCCACACGGATGGACTCGGCGGGTAGCGTTCCGTTGGTCGGTCCGGCGGTTGATAGCAGTTTCGAATTATTTTCGGCGTCTTCGTCCACGACAACGTCATCATCGTCGTCATCGTCGTCGTCATCCTCGCCCCGCGTATCGTCCACCACTCGCGACGAGGCTCCTCGTTTAACAGCCTCGTTGTCTTCGAAATGATCTGTTCGTTCGTTCTCAGACGACCTGGTGCCAGCTGAGAGGCTCGGTGAACGGGAGTCCGCGACTTGCATCGTTTCGCGTTGCTGATTATTCTTTGAACCGGAAACTTTTGTGCTGAAAATATTTGATCGTGCGTCAAGGGGGTTCGTCTCGTCTCTTATAAGCGTTGAATCATCTCTTGGCGGCGAGGCTGTCGTTAACACTGTTTCGGGAATAGCTCGGGATGGATGTTGTCGAGTATCGAAATTTTGAGGAGAAGCTTGAGAACGAGAATGAAACGGTGAAGCCGAGGTCGGGCTCGAGCCGAATGAGTCAACGTTGATTGTCCTTTGAGGCCGAATTTCACCGCCGCCGTTTCGCGCTTGTTGTTGCGTTGGAAAAATGGGTGGTCTCGCACCACCGAGAGGATTGTTTGTCGGAGGTCTGACACCAGGTGGGCCTGATAGACCGCCGGGATAACGGGGTCCTCCGCCCTGAACAATCTGAGGATTTAGAGCTGGATTGGGTGATCGCGGCGGTGGCCCTTGATTAGGATTCCCGTGCGGATTAGGCGGCCGCGGAGGTCCGAAGGGGGGTCTCGTCTGAAGGAACGGTCCAGGCACCGGAGACGTTGGTGAAGCTCCCAACGGCGGCCTTGTCTCGGGACGAAGACCGAGTCGAGGTTGTTGAACTCCTGGACGGCCACCTGGGATGACGGACGCTTCGTTTGCCGGAAATCGCGGTGACAACGGTGGATGATGCGCCTGGGGTCGAGCTTGAAAATTCGGTGCCAATGATGGCGGATTTTGTTTTACCTGCTTAGGAGTGATAAAAAATATATATAAATTGCTTTTTCGAAAGAGCTGTTCTCTTGACAATTTGTCGGGTTGACTGCATAAAACAAATATTTGAACACCACTCAAGCTCCATGTTTGAATTGAATTCTTTAGCATGAATCTCAATAAGACACGTGTCTTCGCACCCCATTCTTGACTAATTTCGGTTTTTTTTCTCCACCAACGCGATCCTTGTACACGCACGTGTCTTAATGACGAGACTTTTGGAGGACTTTTCGTCAGATGGCGCCCTCGCAACCCTTTCTACTGAGCACGGTTCTCGAGGAGTACAAGGATAGCGGGGGTGCGAATATGTGACTAAGGACATACCTAACCGCGCGTCCCGTGACGCGTGCCTCTAAATAATAAATAGAGTGGCAGCAGTCTGCTTTATTCATCTTTTCAATGGTCCTTTAAGATGAATTTTTCCAAATATTACATCACGGCGCGTAGTCACACACGCTTTATCGAAACAAATAATCATTATTTCAAATTCTCGATCCACCGTGTGTTCGTTAGGATCGTACAGAATAATGGAAATTGGCCATGAGCTTATATTATCAATCTCTATAGTCGTTATACGAGAGACTGCGAGTCGTTGTGAGCTTTTGGTGCCTGCCACCGTGTGTTCGATTCGTGCCACCCTCGCCGTTCTCGGCTTATTGGAAGAAAATCGATCAGACATCGTTTCGAACCTGGCGGACCAACGTTGTCGATCGAATTTGTAATAGAAGGAGAATGAGGAGGAAGAGGGATGAAGCGCAATGAGTATCATTGGACGACAATATACTTTGGCGAATTTTACTTTTCGAATTTGCGATTGATTTTTCTATCGTTCTTCGTTAGAATGGGTGGTTTTATGTGAGAAAGTGAAGTCTGTAGAGTCGGGGCTTTATTCTTACCGTCGGTGGTGCTCGTTCTACGAAGGAATCCCCGGTTGCACGTGGCGTTTGTTGCGAATCCATCGCTCACTTTTTCTTTTTTTATTTATATTTGCGATTATGCAATTGTGTTTGGTTTCTTAATTTAGCTCTTTTGTGTTTTCTTTATCGATATTGCTTATTATCCTTGACGAACAATTCTTCAAACAATCTCGATGCGGATTGATGTTCGTCCATTAACCTGTTGCGTGTCAATTAATATCCTCGATTATATACGCGCGGAATAATCATTTTTATAAATGCTTTTTTACTCTCTGGGTGTTTTCTACGATGACGTCTACTGCATTGCGAACGAAGTGCTGCAAATTTTACAATCTCGTACACTAATTTACGTGTACGATGATACTTCTACGACCTCGTTCGATGTAAACGTAACGAGTCTCTTCCTCGTTCGACCAAATCGCATTTATTCCAATAGATTCCACTATTGCGTTTAATCAAATCGATTTAAATTTCAATTGTCACGAATTTGAATATACTGGCATCGATGATGGTCGATCGTGAATCTCGTCAGCTTCTTGGTGATTTGATTTCAAATTAATATTCGTTTAGCATGCGTTTACGTATGCAAAGTGAACAAGTACCAAGGGACTCGTCAAAACAAACGAAATTAAATCTACCGCGATGCTTTATTCAGTACCTACTCATTATCGTGAGCCGTAAGAACAACTTTTTCTTGACACTACATTGAGCAAGTTCCAACAAAATAATAATAACAACGGTTATGATAATTATGATCATTAACGGTGTTAGTTTCAAGACGGCTAAGTTATGAAAGTGTAGCAGCGGATGCTTTTACGGTTAGTAAAGTTTTGGCAGAGGATCGAAAGAAAAAAAAAAAAAACGAAATGTATACACGAGTGATTACGATAGACGAAAAATGCGATTAAAAAGTTGTCTGCTCACTTTTCGTATCTCTCGACCTTTTTGCAGTTTCTTTCATTCAAACTTTTCAAAACGTGACCCAAATGGCTCGACTTTAATATTCTCATTCCTCAACCACCGACACACTTACGTATATTTTATGTTTATTATCGTTTGATGTTTTGTTTTGCATTCCGGGATATAGTTTGTAGAGGAAAAAACGATGAATCGACGCTGAACTAATCGTGAAGGGTTGTTTGTTCGAAAGTGTCTATATTCCTCTGTCTTTTGAGGAACATTGTCCAAGTTTTCTGTTCTTAAAGAGAACGAGGACGTGTATCCAACGTGCCAACGATTACGTGTGAACGAAGAAGAGGGTATAGAAAAACAAAAAAATGAAAAAAAATGAATAAAAAAAAAAAAAGAAGAAAAACAACTAGAGAGGCGCATGTACGTAAACGGAGCAAGACACGCGAACGAACGGTGTTAACGTCGCGCAGCTCGTGCAACCGTTCGAGTTTGCCGGCAATTCGTTCAAGCCCGGTACGAACCATTAGCCTTGAGAAAATACCTCTGGCATGATAGCAATGTGAGTTCTTCAAACTGAGAGACAGAGAGACGGAGAGAAAGAAAGATAGAGAGAGAAGAGTTCGTGTTGGATCTAAGGAAGGTGTACCAGCCTAGTCTTGACGATCGTAAACGTTTCTCTCTCTCTCTCTCTTTCACTCTCTTTCTCTCACTTTCTTTTTCTTTTGGCCCCGACTGTGCTCAACAACTAAATTAATCGTCAGTCGCACCCGTAGTATCAATTTCTTGACAATTACGACGATGAAACTTTAACGAAAATTTAAACACACACGTTCATGTAGAGGTCGATCATACAGTCGCGGCAAGTGACTTTTAACACAACATCGTCATGTAATGAAATGGATCACGCAGAGGATACAATTACTGAGTATGTTTTGTTACATTATTCAACGATGTTCCGTTCTCTGATATTGTTCGAAAAGTCAGTTGCCGCAACGCCACGTTCTCGCATTTTTCGCTCAATGAAGTTTACACCTCGAATCTTTGAGTGAACGTAACGTGCGGGTATTCAACGGATATACGAAACTTCAAAAATCAAAAATGATTTTTTTTTCCCTCACAAATACGATCGTTGCGTGTCTCACTTGAAGCAGATGCGAAAATTCACTGGCTCCATTGACCTTGAAGCAGTCACGAACTTGCCAGTGGTAACGACGATCTTTTATCCATCCGTGTTTCAAACCGAAGGATTATATGCGTGAGATTTCAAGAGAAACGAGGAAACAGTTCTCACGTATCGATCCGCTGATACCAAAGTGCATTCGGAGAGTCTCGTTCAGAACGAACGCCCAAGTTGCATGAGCGTTGTTAATGATCATTCGGAATGAGGGACTCAATGCGAATTAAATTTTTCGAAATATTAACGTCTTTAGATACAACCCGCGTGCGATGCTGTAGCGAATAAAACACTCGATTGATTCAAGACATCGATCAATATCGTTGCAAAGTTGATTTTGTTTTATGAGCCATTTGTCTCATGTCGGCGGAAAGAAAATAGAGAGGAAGAACGATTCGTGCGAGCCTGATATATCGCTCTGGAACACGCGTATTTCCTACTGAACTGACTCAACGAATGGTCATCCAAATCGCTTTTGAACTGTAGAAGATCTTCATAAGAATTACCTGAATGCTTTCGTCATCGAGGCAATCAAATTTCCAATTTATTGGCAGCCTGAATCTCAATGTTTAATCTCTTTTCGTCCTGATAGCAAATAGATTATTGTTAAGAAGAAATGAAAATCGTTACGTCCATGACTCGTTGAAATTCTAAGAATTTGCAGCTTAACTCGTGCGTGCACGGTGCGAAGAGCACAAGTGGGACACTGTTATTTCCTCGTGTCCGAGTTTACTGGGTCATTTAACCGTCTGCCTGTCCTCGGTTTAATCTTTTCAGCGCGGATAGAAAATATTGAATAAACATGTCATAAGCAGTTGTTGGGGCCGCGAGTTTGTTTTCTCAGATACAAATTCGTATTTGTTGAGCGTATGAAACGAATACGTTTTTTTAAATTAAAAGGCTAGCAAACTCCTTGATTACGGGTGATGGAATCACTTGAATTCAGCGAGAAATCGTAGCAATAAGCGGAAGTGTGGCGAGTGACATCGCCCAGATGTTTTTAGACTTAGACGGCTTCCGTGTCCCCGTTTTTTTGATACTTGAGCACGTATCATCTCCATCGAACTGTCACCGGCTCCTTTTGCCATGTTCATTGATATACCGCAAGACAATGAAGGACTTTTAAGTGACATCGACAAGTCGCGATACCATCGAAATGAGACTCGGCGAAAAAAATGTGCAAAGACGGAGACGAAGACTAATTGCATGTACGATTGTGTACCGAGTGCCGTCCATTCTACACGTCAGCATTGGCAGAACGTAGAAACTTTTATATCCAAGGGACAAGATTATTCGATGCGGAATTATCTAGTCCGATCAAATGGGAAAAGTTGTCTCGTTCAGGCAACACAAAACGGAACTCGCGATATTCTCGTTAAGGGTAGACTGCAGGGAATATATTTTTTCCGTACGCGACTGACTTTTAACGAGGAGGTACGTCGACGAGTGCATGCACCCGCTTGACGAGGCTTCACACGCTTTACGATCAATTCGAAATCCATTCGTTAGCTGCGTGCGCCAGGGACGACTCAATTGTCCTACATTTTTCTTCCAGGATAATTCCCACCTGTTTTTTTTTTTTGCTATCATCGATAATATTTCGTGACTCAGAGTGGACGATCGGGGAACGTGCATCCTCGGTAGAATTAAAGCTTTTGAAATATCGCGTCAGTGAATCAACAGTTCTTATGACGCACAATGTTTTTTGTAAGTTTCATATTGATTAAAAAAATAATAATTAAATGACAGGCTAGCGTGATGCGATAGTGCGTGTCGCAGGGTCCAATTTTCAACTATATACACGAGCCTCGTTTACGCGAGTGCGATGAAATTCGACTGAGTGATTTTTCGATCGTTACGTGGAGATTCGTATTGGAAATACGGAGAAATAAATATTGAATAGCGTGCGATGTAACAAACGTTTCGTTGACGATGACCCGTGAATATTACCTACAAATACTCTAGTAACAATCGTGTCTAATGTCTGTTCTGAATCATGGGTGAGGTCCGGCGTGTCTGTTGGAGCGCTCGAGTTTTCAGGTGAATCGCAAAAGCATCTCAACGCATCGGTCTCCGTTTATGTTGAATGAGTATTTCTTTTTTATTTGGTCACATTTTTTTATTGCAAAAATGTAAACGAGCACTCCGGCTTACACGTTCGGACGATGAGGAGGAGTGAAAAAAAAGAAGTGAAAAAGGAGAAAAGGTTGAGCTTACCTGAGAACGTAGGAAGCAAGGAGTTTGAATCGTTCTGTTACCGAGGATGTCCGAACGGTAGACTAGTCGGATCGAAAGAGTCGCGAGCCGAAATTTTCTCGATGCGCACCCTCTCTCGTCCTTTTCCCCGCGAGCGTACCAGGTTGTCCTGGTGGGATTTCTCTGCTCCTGCGCTCAACGTACGCTCGAAGAACCATTCCCAACCTCACCCGTACCACCGCCGCCGCCGCCGCCGCCTCTCACTCGATAACATCAACCAACCGCCCCCCTGCCGACGCGACCTCTCGTCGTCCGCACCCTCGACAATCGGACGTTTCGTCTTCGATCGAGAGAGCAAGAGAGAAAGAGAGAAAGAGAGAGCGATGGAATAGGAGGATGATGGAAAAGTACAAATGACGCGGAGAAATTGAAAGAAGAGAAAACGATGGGGCATTCAAAGGGTGGTAAAGATACGAGAGAAGAAAACCCGAGTTTATTGGAATGGAGGATGCCGCGGCAGCTCCATCGCCAATCGGTGAAGGTCGGGGGTTTATCGCCGCGGACTTGTCGCGATGCGGCGCGTAACCAATCGATCGTTTCTCGTTGTTGGCTATTTTTTCCCCTGTTCTTTCTTCATTCAGAGACTAGTTATTCCGATGATCACGCATGAACGAAATGTTCGTTCTTCATCTCGTTTGGTACATCGGCTGATCAAACACCATCGGCGATTACCTCGGTCCGCGAGCTCCCTTTATATCGGTGTTTCGAATCACGAACGTTAGCTGTACCGTGCAACCGCGAACTTTCACCCTTTCAGTTTCAAAAGCACGGAGAATCTTCCAGTTTCTCGCTGATGTAATACGTATATCGAAAATTAAATTGGCAAAAGTTTAACTCCTGCCGGAACCAACGACTATCATGACTATCCATAACTTCGGCTTTGAAACGTCAAAAGGCTGATGTAAGTTGACAGCAAAATCGCACACCCCCGAGTTAACAAGATTAAATTGATGGGGATGCTTTCGAGGGAGCACGGAAGCATAATCAGAGATTATTAGGGCCATGATGATTCCAGGATGATAGGAGGATGGGGCGAGTTTTACAGGTGTGTCTTAGATAATGAGAGACGCGCCTGCACGCTCCCTCTGCTCGGGCGCGAGGTTTTCTCCCTGACTTTAGCGTTAATGGCTCCGGTAAGGTTTGGCTCGGCTTCGTTGCTTCTTTTTTCTTGTACGGTTCGAATTCCGTTTTGATCTTCCGAGCGTTGCTAATTACTCAGTGAAACTATATGTACACACAAAACCCCTCCACTTTCCATCGAGATTGTGGGAGAGACTTGATTTTTATTCCTTCCTTTTTATCGCCGAGTGATGCACACTTGGCCCATTGACAGTCGGCCCATTCACATCTTCGAGAAACTCGCCACCGCGATTCGATTGATGGCTCGTGATTCTATCGATGCATCGGAGCGAGGCTCCAGTAGTCGCGTCTTTAAGACGCCGCTGCATCGCGCGTAAGCCCGGGATACGGGAGAGATGAACTCGATCGTTAAAGTAGTAGCTTTGACGCTTAAGCGTTTTGTTTTATTCGATTTTCTTTCATTTGAAATCTCTGACGGGGATCTCGCATGACGGATTTCTCCGACCAACCTCGAGACCGAAATATGCGTATACGCGCAAAAAAATTAATATAATTATAATCGTTATAAAAGGAACGGAAATGTGACTAATACTTGCGGAGGTTTTTTGTTTTGTTTTTTTTTTACCTCGCGCGTGTTACTGGTCTCGGATTTGTTTGCTCATACTAAACGTCACGCGACATTAACGTTCGGTCACCCGCACCTTGGTGTCTGGTTTTACATCCGGCCCAGAAGCCCAAGAAAATAAAAGCAAGCCAACGTTTTCGATCAATTGCGACTAACTCGACTACAAGTTAGTGAAAATACCTCGAAATTAAGGGTGGAAGTATAAGAGATGAGTTACAGCCAGGCGACGAACGATGGTCGCTCGATCCGGAGGTTGCTTACCTGTAACACAAAAATTATTGACGCTATTAATTTTCAATGTGCAGTTTTGTTAGGTCTCGTCAGACTTATTATTTATATTTTGCTCTTGTGTCATCCGTTGATTAATACGATACTGACTGAGTTGCAAATAATGCGAAAGAGCTGCTAATGCAATGAAAGCTTTTTCGATTTTCAACATTTTTTACGCTTCTGTTAATCTTCATTCCAGTGAAAAATTAGAAAAAAATCTACTCTTGTGGATTTATTAATGGTCTTTGAGGATTTTTTCATTTATACAATTTTTAGAGGTGTAAAGAAGTGTCGACCGTCAGGTGGTATTTTTTAGGCAACATTTCGAAGTGGTCAAGAATTTTATCCAAAAATTAAAGACGAACGTTCGAAAAATTCTTCCGGTACTATATTATGATTCATTTTAATGAACGAAAGAAATGGGATGGATTGTCGGATTTCATTGATTGAATAAAAGAATCGTGAGAACCGACAATTGTCATGCCCATCGCACTGATTAAGTCCCTTAAACTCTTTCACCCTGATCGGAATTTCATTGCTGAGAAACTATATTTATGAATTTCCAAGCGATCTGCCCGTCTTATGCATGCTCTAAATCTCGCAAAGTGAACACAATAAGAAGCAACACAAAAAAAAAACAAAAATCACAAAGGACTGAGTTAAATTGAAATCCAAAACGACTACCGTCGGAATTGAAGTCCAAAACGACTACCGTCGAGCCATGAGATCCAGATCATTCGAAAAGAATCTCCTGGCATCGACTGGTACATTTAAACATACACATGCGCATATGCATATGTATACGCGAATGAAAGAGAGAAAGAGTAAAAAGAATTAAAAAAAAAATCGTGTTCCTCCGTCTCGCGTGTCCTCGAGGAATCGATTGAGGAGGGTGCGCGGGTAAAGGGTAAAGCTTGCATCGGTAACCCCTTTTCATCGAAATAAGGGGTAAAGGGTCTGGATCGCTTGATTGGCCAGAGTGCAAAGAACTCCGACGTACGTCGCTGTGTTTATCGTGGTGCAGGCAACGACGGCGAGTCTCGTTCGTCAAATCCGAGGATCGCCGAGCATCAACGATCTGTTGTAACGAAAGAGTACATCAATAAATTTGTCACTCGCTTTGTAGTCAACACTGCTGCGTGATCGAGCGTAGTTTATCGAGGACTCTCGGCAACGGATCAGAGTGGAACTCGACTGCAGGTACGATCGAGAAACAGGTAACGCGGGCAACTGTACCGACCGAGGTTTTATCAACCCCTTGCGCATTTAAAAGAAACAAGGGAGGAGACTACTTTTTTTCGATTTACTCCCCTTGGTCAACGGTAAAGAAGAGATTCCCGCGACACCGCGAATTAAATATATAAAGAGCAAATTGAATTTGGTCGATAAAAAGCTCCATTCGGGTACTAGGAATATTGACAGCAATTTATTTAAAAAAAAAAAGCAAATATGAGTAAAAGTTTTCAACGGAGAAATAAATATGGAGACGTAGCTGCGCGAGGGAGACTTTTCTTGAAGCACCAAGTATAGCACACAAGGGTGAGGGTGCAACGCTGAGGGTTACCGCTTCCGTACACCACGGATATATCTATATGAGAGAGTCATGTGAAGCAAAAGAGCCCCCAGGTTGTTAATCCATCCTGATGGAAGCCGTATACACGGACAAAGCAGTCTCCCCGCGCAATACACGCGCTTCGTAGATTCGTCGAGGAGCTCTGCTCTCTCTCCCCCGCGATTCTTTTCTTCTCTTCCTGTAAGCGATATGCCAGCAAAAATGTCATCCCCCAAGAGCAAAGACGACGACGACGCTTGTGCTTCACATTTTGGTAGAGAGACCATATACAGCGATGAAATAGATAGCTTCAGCCGTTTCGTCCCATTAGGCACGCGTCGAAGAACGTCTCGATTCGCGAGCCGGAATTACCGCCTCGTTCATACGATTGCTCGATAGTTTTTCTCCTCCCGAATAATCAGTTACGCCTCGTCATATCGAGACGAATAAATCAAAAGGAACGACCGCAGGGTGCGCCGCAACGAAAAAAACATGACGTTACGTCTTTGTCCGAAACAATACATTAGTTTAAAAAAAATACACACTGTTTACGCATTCGTGTTATAGCTTAGATCGTCATTTTATTCGCCTGTTCGTCCCTTCGATCGCTATAAAATGGCTAAGTGTCCATTTTAGGCAAAATAACGTTTTTTCGAACGCGATGTTTCCTCGTTAGTTGAGTCAGTTTTTTTCAAGGCTTGTTTGATCGGGTAAAGTGTTATTAAAAAAATGTCTTCAACTCAACGACACGAGCTTTCAAGAGCTTCACGTTGGGTGTGTGTGCTGAGAAAAAAGAGGGAGAGAGACTCGAGTCTCGTTCGGATGCTGGGACGCTGACTCGAACGCACTGCGAGACGCTACCTACCGTTTTATTATCGATTTTGCTCTCTGGCAGCGCTCGCTCGGTTCTCTCGCGCCGAGGAACAACTCCCTCTCTTCGTGCGAATCAATTCCGCCTCACCCTCTGCCTCTGCCCTCGCATCCCTTTGTATACCTTTAATTTTCCTTCTCGCTTGCTCTCCCTCTCTGACCTACGAAATCTTCGTGGTCCAGCAAAATTTTAACGCACGCGCATACCGCGAGTTTCTCCTTCGAGTCTTTCGCCTCGTCGTACGTGGTGCATGAGGATTTTTGTCTCATTCGATATACGATGATTCGAGTGGAAAGATAGTGATTTTCATCACACAGCATCGATGTTAAAGGCCATTTTTCTTCCTTCAATCACATTTTTTAAACAGAGTTCAAGATTCGGTCTCTCTTGCATACTTGGATATTTTTATTTAGCGAATTTAATTAATTTTTTTTTGAACCCGAAAAGAAGCAACAAGTTTTTCTACGGGCTCGTACAACTCGACTTCGTATGATTAAGCTCAGTCGCGAGTGTGCGTATAAAGAGCTGATATCGTAATGCACCGCTAAACTCGGTGTATACCGCGAGCAATAACAAGGTGCACCACGTCATCGGGCATATATACCTCGTTTAACGCATAGGGCATTAAAGCCGGATGCCGTTCCGCAATCTGTTCGCGCTTCTCGCTCGCCCTTGGACCAACAAACCTTAGTGTGACGTTCTCCAGTCAGTCGGACTGCTTCGATCATACGTGGTCGTTGTATAGGTCGTGGATAAAAATATACACTTGAGTGCGTGTATCGATTATTTTGAGGCTTATTATAAATAACGGATTATTATCATCATCATAAATTTCCATATTTTGGGTATTCCGCAAGTTCCGGAATCAATTAATCCCTTTGTCTAGGCAAAAAAAAAAAAAAAAAATACAAAACGATGAAATTGTTTCGAATTTCTTGGCCCTGAATAAGTTGATGAGCAAACATGCAGCGTAGTGTTAATGGTTTACATTGACCGTGCACTTTTCAATCCGCGGTGTTCCTCTTTAATCCGTGATATCGCGAGTGTTGGGAAAAATATGGTCGATGATTCGAAGATGCGATATTAATGGAAAAATAAAGAAGAATAATTTCGAATGAATGAATGAAACGTGAATTTAGGAACGAATGAGATGCTCACGGCTGATGAGCGGGCCGCAGTTGTAGAAACCGGGATTGTACCGACGTGATTGACCGGGCTCAGTGCGAAAAGCGCTTATTTAATGTACACATGCACTGAATCGTGCGGAACAAGAGAGTGGAGGTTGGAAGATCGTTGAGCGGGGTACGATGTTTTGCTCAAAAAATAATGTTACAGCGACAATTGCTTCGCGAGAATAGAACGTGGTCAATAATAAGAAGAGAATAAATGATTAGAAATGTTCCCCGTTTCTTAGCGGAGTGAGAGATTGTTATCCTGAGACTGAACGAACAAATAAACGAATATGTGCAAAAATCGTGACATCTTTTTGCTGAAGAAACATATTGATTTGAGTTGATTTAGCTCTGCACTTCGTGTGGCTGCGTCGCGTTGGGTACTCGCTCGTCATCAGTTCATCTTTTGATCCGCGAGGTAGGGATTAAGTTTTGTGAGAACGGTCAGTGACCCGGAGGGCTCAATGTACCCCGGCAAAACGCGTTGAAATTGGGTCACAGGGTGGGTGAATGGGGGGATGAGCACGAAAATTCTCGGAGTTTTCGAGTCCGAGTGTACAAGAAGGTTTTATGACATAAAATTCTCAACCACATGTAGAAAAACTGGAAGCGCATTATTTTCGTCAGCATTAAACTCTGCTCTTGTTTCGTCAAGACACATTTTTATAGTATTTTTTGTTACAAACGTAAAGTCCGATCGTTAATTCACATCGTGACATCCGGCGATGTTTCGGGTAACGCGAGTTGGACTTTTTCGGTCCCGCATTATAAACGCTATGAGAGAATAATAGTATATATTACTAAAGAGAAGAGGACTGAGAGTTTGGTCGATAGCGCGAGTCGAGCGAGCGAAAGACACGACGGCACGAGTCGTACAAACGTCACCCATGCACCACTTCATTGGCACTTGATCAAACCGGCCGTGTTTCGCATGCGAGGAAAAGGCCGAGCCATTTTGTCGTTGGCGTTTGTTCTCTTTTTCTCTTTCCTATAAGTATACCAACCGCGAGGCGATGAGATTCTTTTGTATACGATTCGTGGAGAAGTGAATATCGATTACATTCGCGTATTTTTGTCTCGTGATTTTTTATTCGTTAATTAACCATTTATTTCGTAATTATTTCGCGCCTGAGCGTTGCTCCGAAATATTAGACTAGCCTGTGGGTTGTAAGTTTCTTCCAAAAAGCTCCTATAGATCATTTCCGCGTTGGAGTCGATGTACGACTCCGTTCGAGATTCCGTTCGTGCTGATATTATTTTTGTATAAACACTGCGATAATAATACTGGGACGTACAAATCGGTGCACAAGGTCATGGTTGGATTGTTGGTCTAATAGTTATATATAATAATGAAAAAAAAGAGTTCGATCCTTGTGCACATATCAGCTCGTATCCATTTTTTCTATAATAACGATGAAAGGTGGCAGGGCGATCTGCAGGTGTCCGGTGTTAGCAGCATCACCGAAGGAATGTCCGGACTGTGGGAGGATTTTATCAAGAGACGAGGCTATAGGAGCAAAGACCTCTTTTTTTTCTCGGCTTACAAGAGCAGCGTTCCTACGCGCGTCTCGCGTTCATGAATGTTAGGGGGCGAGAATCTGCATAAATGTTCGCGGTTATGCGGCGCTATCGAGAGAGCTCTCCTTATTAACGCCTCTCATTGTTGTCACTTAAGCAGAGAATGCGCGCTATTCATAAACAGTCGAATTACCAAAAATGGTAGTACTTTTTAAGTCTCCAGTTAATTCGTACCGAGTTCATGATTATCAGAGACAAATGTTCGCGATGAGTCATCCGTCGCTCGTAAGTCTTAGCTGTGCCTCGTTCTCCGGATCTGCAATGATGCGAGCGAGCAGTACGATTGGACTAATTGCGGGATACGATCGAAATTGCCTTTGTTCTTATTGCTATTATTACGTGCACGATAAAGAGAAAAAAATGAGGTCTTTATTATTGTCGTCGTCGTAATCCAAGAGAGCATCGGTAGCGAGTTTTTAAAACGACGAACGGTTCTCGTCTTTGGTTCACAGCAGAACGATGATTTCGTCGCTTAGTTTTTAACTTCCACTCAATTTCGCTGTGGAATCATGCCAATACGAGGATGATAGTTTTCTCGATGGCAGTCCCATTTCTCAATTACGTCTCTCTTCCCAAAGCCTACGCGCAAATTTGCCCGATTCTATGTCGCGTTTTTTCGAATTAGTTCGTGGCCCTCCTTTCTGCGCCCCTCGTCACTGCCAGATCAGAATCGATTCACGATTTTGCAATCATCGTTCGATCGGAGTACGAACAAACTATTATTTCCTATGGGGATTTCAGTGAATTATTACCAAGACACACGTTTCTTATCCAAAAAAGTGAAAGATACGTTTCGAAAGCGTCGTAGGCGTTTTTATGAGAATTCTATTAACTGAAACTAAAATAACAATTTTGGCTCGAGACACAAGCGATGTGGTAACGCGTTCGCGGCGTCGCGTATCTATGACATTGTGAGAATTCACGATTAGTTTATACGCGAATTCACTCTCACACACGCTACTAAATTTACATGTTCGTGAGCTTGAAGCATCACTTTTGCTCCCGCACCCATGCTACGCGAGAGACAAACAATCCTTCTTAAAATTTGATGATCAATTTCAACCAAATCTCTCCAACGATGCCTAAACTGATTTTACTTGATCTGGACGAGCGTTATGTACTGTGACAGTAGGTCGAGATGAACGTTAAATAGCGCACGCACGTACACACATACACATACATACACTCTCGTGTGATAAAATTTAATCCGGTGCGAGCGTCGAGTCGCGCAATTACGGATGTTAATCTGTCGTGTGTAGTGGGGAACCATGGTCGCGAGGATCTACTCGTACGCAATGTGCATTTTTTACTTTATGAATCGCTCTTTCTCTCTCTCTCTCTCTCTCTCTCTTTCTCACTCTCTCTCTCTCTCTCTCTCTCTCTGATTCTCTCATTCTCCCTCTCTCTCTCTTTATTATTCAAGGTAGACCGAGAGAGAGGTAGAGAGAGAGAGATGGAAAAAACAGAGTGTAAACGAGAAGTGGCAACGAGAGAACTTTTTTCCGTCTCCCACGCGCGTCTTAGCGATTCACGATTTTCTCACAGTCAATCTTACACGATCATATACACAGTTTCTTCGTATCGGTAAAAAACTAACGTGCAAACGCCTCTTTCTCGTGCAAATAGTGCCATGTTACAATTGCCTCGAACAGAGTTTTTATTTCGCACCACTTCACCTATTTCGTAGAAAAAGAATAATTATTTTAGACGTTTTTCCATTAAGTTGAATAGATGGTGTGGATAACCAAAAACAATAATTACCAGGTGTGTTCGCACGATCTCACTCGCAGAAAGGTGATGACCGTGGAATGTACATGAGAGGACGATTGGCAGTGAATTCGCATTGAAATTTCAACCGGCGGTTAAAACAAAAAGAACTAATGGCACAGTAAATTGAACTCAATAGAGATTGGAATCTCTTTTTTAGATTAGATATATTATCTCAGGATTGAGGCCGATGTCAATACGCCGGAATGAAAGGAAGGGAGGGAGGAGGTAGGCCGCCGACACCTGTTTGAATCCGTGTTTTGATTCTCTGTTATAAATCTCCGAAACCGTAGGGATTAGTTGCAAATATAGCAATGGTGGATTTTTTGGTCGTAACGAGAGCGGAAAAACGGGGCGCACGCGTGTCATAAACGTAATCCAAACCGACTCGTTGGAAATACGCGTAAGTGGTCTATACAAATACGGAGGGAGGGAAGAAACCCTTCATCGACGAATCCGTCAACCCACGAAACGGGACCAGGAAGAAGCGCGAAAGAACATTTGTTGGCAAACGAAGTTTGTTTGGACGCGTTATTTACTGTTTAACGAATTTACAACGGTGATCGATTGTTGCGGTGATTCACGCCTTTTAATGAAACAGTCGCGAGTTCGTATATCTCGGTGAATGAAAAAGTGACGAAAGCAGAAAATAAGGAACAATTAGGTAAAGATTTTGAGACTCACCGATCCGTGTTCCGTCTCCTCGGGCACTGTCACCGGCAACGGTGGCAGGTTTTGCTCGTACGTCCGTCATTGTACCTAATTGCGCCCAATTGCGTTGAGCGTGCGGCGATTATCGCCCAACAAACGACGCACAATCGGTTCACCTAAAAGATTATTAAAAGTTTGCCAAAGGTTTAAAAAAAAACGCGATTATCGGTGATAACAAACCGCGTAAACGTTTTGTCGCGATTAGAATTTAACGATTGAACGCGTTTAGAGATGGAGCAGGCGCGAAGCTGCTCGGTTCGTGGCTCAAACGCGTTTGAAAGGGCCCTCGTCGACCGTCGTTCCGACGTCAACCGCGAAACCGCCACGATCGCTGCGACCTCAGACGTCAGTGCGACGATTATTTTGTTCGGTGTTACCGACGGGCCTTTTAATCACCTTATGATAACTCGCCGACGGTTGCACCATTGCGTTGGCGATTAAATGTCTTCCGCTGAAGCTTCGATGCTTACCATCGGTTTACTAAGTTCTACAAAAATCATTTTAGGCAAATTGTCTTGCCTTGTTGTTCGTTTCCTCATGTTCCATTTCCGTATATTTTAATAGATCAAACGAAAAAAAAACTTGACGCTAAAGACAAACGATGACGTTGCCGTTACAAACGCGCAGTATAAAAAACAACAACAAATTATACAACGACTGGTGGCTTTTGGCACTTCCGGGACATTCGAGAAGTGCGATTTATTTAAGTAACAGTAGCAGTAGTAGTTATTTCGAAGTATATATTATAATGTAGAAGTAAGTAAAATAACGCGTTCGTTCGTGGTTCGGTTCAACACAAAACTGCTAAATTCGCAACGAGCAGAAATCTTTCTCTATCTCGGGGCAGAATTGTCTTGGACCAAATTCGACGAGGCGTTTGCGTGTTTTTTTTTTTTTTTTTTTTTCGTTGTTGCATCTCGATGCGTTGCAAAAAGTAGTTGTAAAATGGTTTTTTTTTTCAGTGTTTTTTTTTTTTTTTTAAATATACATGTATATTTTTTGTGAAATTGGTCGGTTACGGTATACTTGAGTACGAGCGAGGGCGGAAGGGAATAAGAGAGACGAGGGCCATCTTCTCGAGTTCCCCATGACGCCCTACTCCTCGGCTCCCCTGTTCAATAATCGTCCAATCTTTGCTTCGCGATGGGCTTGCACCTTTCGCCTGTTACGCTCGTTCAGAGTATTGTGAAAGATATTTTTTATGGTTGCTGGCGTCTGGGAGACGTCATCGAGATATTCCTTTTTCTAAATAATAGTTTCAACAACGGGAATTTGAGATTGTTCGTTTTGTTTCTTCTGTTTATGAACGTTGGTGGTGCTCGACGGCCGCTGATGAATCGTCGTTGTAGCCTCGACAACCTCCGTCGGGCTGATAATGGTCTAGTCGTCGACCGGAGCGGCCTTGTCGCACATCCGTCGAAGAAAAGCTGCGAAAATGGGAGAGAGAGAAAGAGAGTTTATTAATGAGAGTATGACTGAGCGATATTCCAAACGAGTCTCACGATCGAGAGAAGCGTTTCTCGATAAAATAGCGATCCTATTTGGTCCGTGTCGCTGTCATGATAGACGAGAATAAATTCGATTAAAAAGTCAACAACAAACGAACGATCGTTAATGGTACAGGCGATAAAAATAATTATTCGAACAAATAATATCTCGTTTCGAAATTCAAGCGTCGAAGCTCGAAGGCTCGACGTCGGCCAAATTTCAGGAGGTACGCACGCTTGACAGCGGCATCCACCCGTTATGCAATAATCTAGAGCCTCAGAAATTAGCGGTAGTAGCATGGTTACTAGAAGAAAAACAAAAAAGCCAAGAGAGAGGATATTTCTACGGGAAGTACTCACGATAACATCATCTTCGATTCGGCTCGCCGCTTATCTTCGTAATCTATGCTGCAAGGAGTTTCTTTAAGAATGCTGAAAAATAGAAAAAATCACAAATAGGGGAAACGTCAAACAGTGGTACGGTGTGGCTGGTGGAAGATGATAGTAGACATTTTTCTTGGTCGATTCGGAGCTTCTCGCTGCAGATCTTCATTCTAGTCCCGGTACGAAAACGTGCCCTGAGTTGGGGTCGGAATGGGGGGGGGGGGGGGAGAGAGGAGTGTTCGAAACGCGTAAAAAAAGGAATGACAAAAAATGAATCGTCTCTTCCGTATTTCCGGTCTTCTCCGCCGTAGCATCTCGAATTACCTTGCGCGCTCGTTGGGATATCGTGTCGCAAACGGACAAGGGAGGGAACACGAACAATCGGAATTTTCAACTTGTTGCGCACGATACTCATTTTCTATGATATACTTGTAAGAACTACGGGACGACGAATGAATACAAAAGAGAAAGGATGAAATGAAATTACTGTACCGTGCTGGATTTTATGAGAAAAAAATGGGCTATACAGTTTCTATCTACCGTCACGAGGGGGCCACGACTGTTAGCGGATATATTCTTTCGGGGATTTCTTTTGTTTTTGTTGGGTTGTTGTTGTTTTGTTTTATATTTAACTACTGGGTGGTTCACTCGACGCTCAAACGTTTGCTACAATTACTGGAATACGTTAAATACCGAATCTTGCAATCAATTAGCTCCTTTGGGCACATAAGTTTACGGGCACACATTTACTAAAGACTTACGAGCATAGGGGATGAAACCATCCTCATCTTCGGGGTCCATGCACTCTTCGAGTACCAGGTTTACTTCAGCGTCTTCGAGTTTCTCACCTGATTAAAAGAAATTGAGTGCAATCGATGAGAAATAAATAAGAGATAAAGACAATACAATTGAACGATACAATGATTAAGTACAATTGAAGATTTCTTACCGACGGTGAGAAGCATGTTGGAGAGTTCAGCCGCGAGCATCATGCCGTTCTCGGCCTTGTCGTAGAGCTTCAGACATTCAAGGAAATCCTCATAACCACCCTGGTCCTTGTCGTTTACCTTCAAATCGGCGTAGATTGGCAAAAATTCCTCCAACGAAATTTTTTTCTCTCCTCGTTTCTGGGTACCACCGACTTTCTCGATCGTCGCGTTGGTCGGGGCAAGGTTGAGAGCCCGGAGTACATTTCCGAGATCGAATGCATCGATGACGTTCGTGCCATCGGCGTCGTAGATGGAAAACGCGAATTCGCACTCTGACGAGATAACGCAGTTTATCAGTTATATGCGTACTATGATAATATATTTTACAATAATATTCAATGCGCGAAAAGTCGGCAGTTATATTTCATCGAGTGTTAGCATCAACGTATAGACCCAGGAAAAATATGAGAACGCATCGTTCCTCTAAATATTTCTTTCGATCAGTAAATTGAATTACGCCGAGAGAAAAATGTCCCCAATTCGCCCGTGTACCGTAACGTTGGACCCCAACCGTTGCTTCGAGAGCATATTGAAAAAATCGAAATACAAAGTCGTTAAATACAGAAATCCATTTGTAGTATCAAAAAGGAGCGCTGCCCGTATTTCCGAATAGCAAAAATATTTCTATCATTATTATGTTGAATTATGTTGACTATGGGCTATTGTCAAATTTCCAAAATTGGTCGGGTTGCGGAAGTTGAGACGAATGTGCAGGGGGGAGGGCCGGTGCGTGGGCGAGACGAGTGGCGCAACGAGGGCAATGTTTTTTTTCC
This sequence comes from Campoletis sonorensis, assembly GCA_013761285.1. Classification (NCBI taxonomy): domain Eukaryota; kingdom Metazoa; phylum Arthropoda; class Insecta; order Hymenoptera; family Ichneumonidae; genus Campoletis; species Campoletis sonorensis. The sequence goes on from JACEOJ010000206.1 coordinate 1,301,009, forward strand.
TCATTCTTTTTAGAGGGGATGAGCGAGGGGCGCTAGATGTCTTAAAGAAGCACTAAAAAAATGCGTATATATTTATATACATAAAGCATTTATATAGGTGCGTGCGTGCGTGCGTGCGTTCGTGATCTTATACGCGTATCGCGTGAATAGTTTAAAAATATCACACTCCTATTTTTGGAACCGCCGGTTTGGGGAAGAGCGAGAGCCCGTTCGTCCCCCCCGGCTTCCTCGAGCACTGGGTCAGATTACCCCTACCGAACCATATAAGAGCAGAGACCGAACTATTTTTGACACCGGGCTACCGCCACCTCTGACAATTCGAATCTTGGCTATCACCCACCGACGATTATGCAAGTTATCAACGATGCTCCTTTTTTTTTTCTTCTTCTTTTTCCGGTCTCGTTTGTTTCCGCGGATTATTTGAGAAATTTACTTCGATCTTTACCCCCAAACAAGTTTTTTGATTTTTTTTTGTTATCGCAACGGAACGCCACTCGCCTCGGAATTACGTAATATTGTCACGTTTATCATTTCACCGAATAATTTCTTCGCGTCTGTTTATATCCACGATTCTGCGACTTTTTCTACATCGAAATCAACTTGTCGATCGTTTTCCCTTTTGCGAATCGACAAACGCGCACTGTTGTCTCGTTTTATTCTTTCAACATACAAATCACAATGATCGTAATCCTGTATTTTTACTCACTCTCGAGCTCCCTGGGACTAAGATCCGCCTGAAAGAATAAAAATAACAAAAACCATTAAAATATAAACGATGATTACACGTATCACCGAATTTTTTTATCTTCATTGTTTACAAAACAGAATTTATAGAAAAACGAAATGATTTTACAAATTTTTTACGTATCGTTGATAAAACTGATGAGATCTTACTCGGATAAACGGACTCTTTAGAGAAAAAAGGAAACTATAAAACAATAAAGAAACAAAAAAATCTGCCACTTGCCACTGCCATTGCTGTTGAGTATGTGTTGATGGCTTCTGGATGTTCACCGAACGGAGCTTGAACCAGAAATGCGACCAGCAGGTACCAGGCACATTCATTTTATTACGACAGAGGGCGCTGCATTCGTGGGCAACTCGAGAATCACGGATGGAGAAAGAGAGTAAGAGGGAGTGAGTGTGAAAAAGTTGAAAGAGCGAGGAACGGTATATAGGCAAGGGAGAGTATTACTCGTCGTGGCAACGCTGCGTTCCAAAAACAGCTTGAGGACCTTCGTTAGTTGCTCGAGCTTCCGAGCACTACGATAATTGGTTTTCGGCAATTTTATTTTCGTGTCAGGGTTGCCAGATCGTGCCTGGTTGCTGCGGTCTCTGCAAGCTGTGGTAGGCTTTTCGATTTACTCTTTCGACGGTATGAGAGAAAGAGAAAGAGGGAGAAAGAAAGATGGCTGAGGTTTTTGGGTTTTTTGTATTTTTTTTTTTTTTTTTTTTCTACACCGTCGAGCCCCAGAGGCGTCGTGCAGTAGTAACGGCGGCGGCGGGAGCCTGGGAGGCTCATGCATCTTGAAAATACATCGAGCGTCTTGTTCGTTCCCCGATTGAATCGCGGGGGAGGAAGAGGAAATACGAGGAGGGATTTGAGGTTGACGAGTAGGATGTTTTACTAAAAATCACGGGATAGTCGAGACATAAGTCGTTCCCGTACCCACTCGTCACTCAACTTTTTATTTTTCTCCAAACGCATTGAGAAAACTTGGTATCGAATTTCGTCATACCGCGCGATGACTCGTTCTCTTCTCCTTCTGCTCTTTCGTCTCGTAATGTTATTATTTCTGTAATCGAGAGAAGAATTTCTTCGTAAAAGCTCGTGCGCGCATCTTCCGTTCTTGGCCAATTCTGAAACTCTCCACAGTCTCGAGGCAGTTATTTTCGTTGCTCTTGGTGGTGTATACGCGTTGATCGCCATTAGGTTCGACGCTATCGTAGGAGGAGTACGTCATTCTTGTCCGCCACAAATTCCATACGTAATCGTTCGGAATTCTCAATTTTAAATGCCTCCACGTTTTGGAACTGGCGTACAAATGAATAACAATCTGAATTCGTGATTCATCTCTTCGCACCTCTTTCGCAGTTATGGTCCAGATGAAAAAATTGGCAACCATTGTTTAATACACCGCTAAAATGGTGCAGTATTATATTTTTTTCGTATTACTCCGATATTGACTATTCATCTTTCGTCGCCAGTATCTTTGAAGGTAATCGGTGGAGAGAGAAAGAGGCAGAGGGAGAGAGGAAAAGGAGGTAGGGCACGTTTGAAATGACACAACCCGAAGTTCAACGATCGAACGATTAACACGAAGCGATTCAATGACCAACCTTAATAAGCGTCGATAGTAAAACGATCAGCGATGGTACAAAAATTCAGATCGATTCGGGATTTTCGTATAACGAATGAAATAATTGAATTGTGTAATATAATTAAAAGCACGAGAGGTTATAATAACGAGCATAAATATAAAGGTTTGTGTATAAAAGTTAAATACAGCGGTAGGCGGTGAGATTAGTAAAAATGATATTCCTGAAAAGCATTTGATATTCAAGGGGTTCAATCTTTGGAGCGTTTGAAGGCTGATAAAAAAAATCTTCGTAATCTGCCAGCGAGATTCTTTTTGTTCTTCGATTTAGACCTTTCGAGGGTTCCCTGAGGGGTTTGATCTGCGATTACTATGGATTCCGTTGTTTCGAGAGGTCGCTCTTCCGGGGGGTCGCTGAATGAGATCAGCGTTGGCGTCGATGGTCGCGAGGTCGGCTTCGATTCCAATTCCTCGATTTGCACATCGAGAACAACAGCTGCTTTGATGGGTGCGTCATCGAGTGGGTAAATAGCGAATGAAGTTTCGATTGTTGATGGAATTTCGGTATCGATGTTCGTTTCGTCGTCATCCTCCTTGGATCCCTCGATAGTACGGATGAATCTTTCTTCGCTCTCCTCCCACGCCGCTATTCGTTCTTGGCTGACTGCGCTTATCGGAGCAGCGTTAATAGTAGCCGGCGCAGTCGTATCCGGAGATCCAGCGAGAAGGTTTACTCGGTTCGCTTCTGCATCCTCGAGTTCTCTGATCATACGATGAAGAAAACATGTGGAGCGGAGCTTCGACACTTCTGGCTCGATCCGCTGGTTCGTTTGACGAGATAATCGGATCTGATTGTCGCCCTTACGTTTCTCCACGTGGTCTTCGAGCTTCGCTATTTTTACGGGCAAAAGCTGATCCGCTTCGGGGATTGTCTGTTTAAAAATGTAAAAATCGTGAAACAAGAACGTCATGGGTGGATTATTTAATTGTCTAACCTCAATTGCGGAGTTGGCGACGGTTTGGCAGAGGTTCCGGGCGTCGCCAGCGTCGCCTTGAGCATCAACGTTCGTTTCCGTCGTTTCTCGTGTCGCATTCTGCATCTCGACGACCGCTCTCTTAATCTGCCTTTCAAGACTGGTCACGCGTTCCGCTGGCCCAACCAATTTTGAATCACCTATTCGCACACCTCGAAGACCCTCTACTATTTTACGAATTTCCTCGCTTGTTCTCTCGTCGTTAGACCTAACGTCGTTGGTCGATGATAAATTCATTTCGAGATTCTGAGATTTTTCCGGCTCGTCGCAGGAACATTTTCTTTTTATTCCCTCGCTACTTCGGCGTGCTGAACGCAACGAGCGATTACGACTTTTTGGGTCACCGCATCGTCCGCAGCCCGTAGGACGAGTGTCATTTAATGGCAAACCCGCTACTGCCAAACGTCGAAAAAATCCAATTATTCATCATTTGCATACAAAAGATGTTACGCTGCTTTATCAATTTCACTCTCATACCAGCATCCTCACTGTTCGCGTCAGCAATGTCCATAGCTCCGAGAGTTACTTTGTCGATTATCTCTATCGCGAAATTTTCAATCTCACTGACTCGGGATTCCACCATGACGTATGGAAAAAGAAATATACAGGAGCATCGATCAGAATCGTGCGTCTTTTGCTTTTTATCGGCGATACTCGTTCGACCCGCTCGTGAGCCTGCTCGCACTCTTGAAAGCGCTCGAAAAAATTATTGCGTTGACGTTTTGGTTTTTTTTTTAATCTTCGCTTCTACCCGTTTCCACGGGACGAGGTGGAACCCGTCAAAATTAGAGAAACGGATCAGCACCGACGATGACCGTTGTTCGATCAGGACGGTTCATAGTTTTGAATATTAAAAGACCCACATTCAACCACTGTTTCATGCCCTTTTGCCATATCTACGTGTCCAATTGTATGACATACGGCGGTGAGTCTCGGTGAGTCTCATTCCCTCGATTCACTTAACCTGTCAGTGGTCGCGCCATTATAAACGTTTTCTCGCACTTCTACGTGAAAACAGATGCTAACTCGAAAAGAATATGGCCCAGGGATTTGCAATTTTTCATATCTTCGCCAAACATATTTTTTTTACGATGGAACCGTGAATTTTTGGCCATTTGAACAATTTTTCATTTCTATTTCGTTCATAGTATCAATTATTGCTGTTCTTACTATTTTTAACCCTACATCGAACCGCACATTTCTCACAATTCTCTTTCAATAAGCGTTTCATCAGTTGTATGAGTGCGAAGATTATTCTTCGAGGAAGGGAGAACAACGTGTAACTTTTCCTTTCCTCAAAATATCGAGCCTCGCCGAGAAAAACGTAAACAATGATAAACAATTATGTGTAAAAATTTCCAGGGTTGAAAATCACCCGTGGTACATTAAAATTGAACAATTTGAACAAAAACAATCAAGCGTTTAATAATTTGTGGTGAAAATCGGAGTCCGACCGAAGGATTTAAGAAAGAAGAATGTTTAAGAGCCACAATTACTGTGGCGACATTATTTTCAAGTTCATATTCATTAAGATCACTTGGAAATTGCGCGAAAATGTCTCTTCGCGTGACCAACATTCGCAGTGTTTAAGTAGCGCGAGCGCTGTCAGGTCAAAATATTTTGTCTCTCCCCTTTAATTGTAAAAAAACCCCGTAACATCGTAGCAGCTCGGGCACTGCATTCACTCTCGACCGCGTGGAGTAGCGATCCGGAGGAAACGTCTTCGGAGTGCATCGACGTTCCCCTGGTCAGTTTCTGTTGGAAGTGCGGGTGAGGACGAAAAATCCCCGCACGAACCCTTCAATAGGACTATCAGTCTTTCACGCAGCCAGCAGACTTTCACGATGGACTCAGCACAGAAATAGAGAATCCGCTCGTACGAATAACCCTTCGGTTTCCTCTTCGCGACACCGAAAATGCCCAACCACAACCGTCGACGAGCATCTTTGATCGTGATAAGGAACAACAAAGCCCTGGATTACTCATGGCAAAGGAATCGAACATGAAAATCAGTAACACGTCGAAATATAGGCATCCTCCAAAAGCAACGTTCGACGTTCTATCGGACCGTCGAAACAAAAAGAAAAGTACGGCAAAGATGGGAGGTAGGGAATTTGAGCGAGTACCGAAGGTCGATAATATTGGCTCGATTGAAACAAAGGTTCCGCCTCCTGTCAAGACCATCCTCGTCGAGCTGGGAGCTCTGCACAAAATTTTGGATGGGCTGAGACCGGATGATATCGAATCGACGAGTGCATGGTACTCGAGCGAGTCATGTTGCCGAGAAATTGTGCTGAGATTCCAAAATTTACTACGCGAGTGGGCTTCCGATCGTAAGAAACTTGATCAGTGCATAGATACGGATGATACGTTGGTTAAATGTGAAAAGTGTGGAGTCTTCAGATGCTTGGAAACGCCAGCACCACCTGAAATAATTTCGACTGGAAAAAAATTTGGCGATAAAAGCGTCGCTGAACAACAGACAGATTCACTCATCAAAACAAGTATTGGCATGAAAAGAAAGCACTCCAAAAATGTCGTTGATCACAGTCATTATCGTCCGTCAGAGGCGCTGGCCTGCTCCTGGGAAAGAAATGCACTAAAAATTAATCGCTTATCAGCAGCTGCTCATTCAAAAAAAGCCTCGACTGAGACCTCCGATGAACCTGTGCGAAAAAACGTGTCCAGTAATATTGCGTCGCGCTATGAGGAAACTGGCGTGATTGACACTCACGATTTGACTCCGTCGTCGCCTAACGTCGATGGATCGCGAGAAAAATTTTCCGATATCGTTGGCGGACCTGAAAAACAATTGACACTTGCGGAAACGATCGAGTATCTGGCTCGCGGAAATTTCGACGACTTCCAAGATACGAAACCTGACAAAGATCCTGACAATGCTACTCTTTTTGGAGCGACACCGCTCTTTCGAGTACCAACAATTAGGCAAAAACCCATTTTCGATCTTCACGGCAGTCGAGACTTTGATTTCCATAGGAGTTGCAATTTTCTATCAAACGACTGTCGTCCACTGAAATCACGTACGAGCGACACGTCAAACTTCAGTACTTCATCGACCGAAAATTTGATGCATCAATGGATGAAAACCACTCACGACATGGTTACAGCGGATTTGAATTTGGGAAATAAGAGTCACGCCGAGCAGCGGAATCCACCAGGTGGTATAAGAAACGATCCGCTAATTAATGAGACGCCGGATCTCGCGACTCAGATAGCCGAAGCGATTAACAAGTATTTTGATCAAAAATTTAAGTTGTAATATCATTAAAGTCAAGTGCTGTGAGTAAAAAATAGCAGTAACGATGAGGATGACCATGTTTTAGATTTGCGGAACGTTCAGCAATTTCGAAAGAAAATTATCATGATAAAACGACTAAATTGGGCAAAAGTAATCGTTTCGATTGCCAGAATGATGCGTCAGTTTGGAAAACGAAGTCATGCACTGAGAAAGATATCACGTGTACGGACGATTATGCTCAGATGGAACAGAAATCATGCGATTTTTTAGAAAAAGTACCAGTTTGGGAAAGAGAAAGCCTACGATCGGTCGTCCCCGTAAACGTTTCTCACTTTTCCACGGAGACATGTTCAAAGATGATGCAAACAAACTCAATATCGGCCTTGACGCTCCTGTCCCCTTCCAGGAGTCTTAATTATCAGATTGAAAATTCGGAACTATTCGAGAGAGAGATTCTTTACGACGAAATTTCGAGTCATGGTGGGATAAGCCGAGAGGGTTTGGCCTCCACTGTTGGCCCTTCCGAGGTAAGAAACTTCACACGAAAATTTGATATACAAGTGTCTTTTGATTGGGCTTGAGTTAGGATGTAAAAGAAAAAAAATCTGTTACACCGTTCGGTGTCGAAGATTTTGCCGATATATCGAAAGATTTTGGAGAGCAGCGAAACAATGGACTGGGAGAGTTTCGAGCGGCTTGTTACCGCGTTGCATCCGAGTCAGAGAGAATTGTGGTGTGACATTTGTAACGCGGTCAGCAACGAGGCAAAGAGGGTAGCTGATGAAACTGGAGCCACGACTGAAATCTGTATCGAGATCAATCCCCGAGAGTGTGTAGGAAACGTTGGAGAAATTCGTTCGCAAGGTGACGAGATTACTTTCGAATTGGACATGACTCTTCAAGATGTCCGAGCAATTTTAGAGACCCGCGATCGGCCCTTGCTTCTGCAAGCATCGACCGAGGCGAAGGAATAAAGATAATGTCAAGGTAATTTATCTTGGCGCGGAGAAAGGTTCTTCTCGTTAATATTCGAAAGACCCTCCCTTTAGGGTTTTTTCCTACTTTTTTCTGTCAAACCGATCTTTATGCGTAAATTAAAAACGATATTTGTACAAAGAACGAAACGGCTTAACCTCTGAGGAAAAAGGTTCAAAGTTTCCCATGGAAAACTATGTACAAGAGGCTTTTTTATCGCAACAAACTATTGCGTTAGAACGTGGATTTACTGCTCTATAAAATTGTCGTTTTTACACGCTCATCTCGGAACAAGAATCAATAAAAAATAAAAGAATTTCATTCGATAAAAAATAACTTGTCGTTATTTGTTTTGAATATATTTTGACAGACAAGTTGCTTATGCTGATTTCTCTGCATTTTACTTTAGAAATGGTTATCGAAATTGAAATTTCTGATCATGGTTTCCTCCACGATTAAGAGACGTAGCCGGGTAAACGTTATTCGTAAATATACGACAAATAGATGGTAAAAACGAAGTGGTTGGTGATCTGCGCGGGCGCGTTTCTGGCTCCCTCTCTCAGGGGTCTCAAGAAAAAAGCGAGTGAGAGGATGGGGATGGTCCAGCGAGCAGATTCCCGTGCTGATCGATGAACGAGGCGCGCGGCGCACATAATTCCATGCGAGAGAACGTCGCGCGCGCATTCAGGCTTCTCTGTCGGTTTTCGACTCGTTCTCGTCCTTTCTCGCAGTTCACGTTTTACTCTCGCACCCTTTGCGTCAACATCGACCAAGAGTGGAGCGTGACAACCCTCGTAACGCGATTCATCCCCTTTCCTCAGTGGTTCCCTCGTTTCGACGATCCCTCAAATGTCTTCGAAAGTGTGCCAGTAGGCCGAGTGCCTACGATGCATCACCTTTTCGTCCACAATCTCTCGATACTCGTTTTTTCTTCTTCTATCCTCCATTGTTTTGGTTCGTTTGCAATGCTCGATCGTTTTGAAATGAGTTGAAAGAGAGTACAATGTGACAACGGAGCATACACTGGGCGATTTTTGGGACAAAAAAAAACCAACGTTATTCTATGTAATTTCGGGTATTGAATTAACGTTATTCACGAAAACTCGCGCAATTAAATGAAGCTAAAATAAGAAAGAAGAGGTGGTAAGTTAGATCGATATATGATGGATTTTCGGACTGAGAATTCTGTGAAAGGAGTGTTTCCCTAAAATAGTACGTTTTAATTTGTGAGATCGATGACCGGACACAAAATCAATTCGATTACGCCTTTCTTTGTGCGCTCGTTAGAGTTAAGGGACGCACCCTTTTATTCGACGAAATATATGATACGACTGATAATAAACTAACACTCGTTCAGGCTCGACGCGCCTCTTATTCCATCGTATTTTTTACGATAATTAGTCAACATGGAAAAGCGTCGTTCGATCGATGCAAGCTTGCAGGATCAAGCGCTACCGATTCCGGTACAGCTCTATCTGTGGCGACAGCTACGGTGAGTTCATTTCAGTTTGCAGTTTGTTGATAATTCATAGACAAAAGTTATTCGGAAGGTGAGCAGAAGTTGAAAAAAAGGATTTTTTACAGGCCGTTCACTCGGGCAAAGCTGGGAAAACTCCACGAGGCCTCGTGCATGGTAAAGCTCCGTTTGATTCGTCTCAAACGTTTATCCGTTCGATAATCAGTCGCATAGTTTCAATTTCTACCTCTCAAGTACATGATCTAATCAGATATTTTTTCGTTTACGCGCCCGCTTCGTTCATTCGAAAACCGAAGTTTTGCCAGCGCGCGCCTGGTCATCATGTAAGTCAATTTTTCTTTACGATTTTTTGACAGTCTAAAGGAAATTGCATGGAATTTATCCGCGAATTCTGTTTCCATGCTCACCGGAAAAATTGATCACAGGAAATGAAAGAGGCGAGCACGGTAAGTTTTCGTCCAACCACCGATTCGCACGTTTTTTTTCCACGTGCTAATGGTACGTGCAGCAGAAATATTTTGAGAGAAACAGAAAATATTCCATTATAGAAATGACAAGTGTTGCTTCTTGACCATGAACAATTCGTAGTTTGACAACGAGAAAAAAAGAAACCTCTTTTTGTACAGGGCGTTGAGGAAAGCGCGCACGCAAACGTATTTGAAAAGTTGTCAAACTATCATGTACATCGTTTATCGATAGTCACAAGTACATGCTTTTCTCTTTTATTCTTGACACATAACAGTCGTTCGAGAAGGTTTTGGTGCAGAGTCTGCACAATGAGCTGACGCCCTCTTTGACGGATATATTGGGCACCGTGCCACGCTGGCGTTTGATCCAAACGGCTCTTCCCTATGTTCTCCACTCAGCGGCGAATCTTCTTCACAACAAGTGAGCGTACACTTTTTTTAACCCCCATTTTCTTTCTTCACTTGCTCCCACTCGATAATGGAACGTTCGACTTTCACGAGCTTTTGTTCTCCATATTTTTCCGATCCTCAAGGAAAGATTTGCAGAATCTTGGAGCTATGGAAACGACTCTACTCTACATTTTGCACTGGTTTCTTCTTGACGCTGCTGAAGAATGTGCCGAAACTGATTCCCACGCTGGATCATCGTCAAATCCGTTTTATTATCTATTTTCTATTCCCACCATGACAGTGAGTTATCGATTTTGTCCAATAATGTCGAATAACGAAAGACTAAAAAATCAGACGCTAAAGGCTTTTGGTAAAATCTATTTTGTGTCGCAGCTCTTTGTCTATCTCTTTGCACCATTGAGTAATCACCTAAAGGACATAGACTTCAAGACCAATCTCCGACTTGAGAATGGCAACAAAATTTGGTCTCCCATGAGTGAATTTCGACATCCAAGTGCTGCATGTTTTACCGCTCATTGTAGACCAAAACCACGAGCACTGTGGACGCGTTCTACCAAGGTCGCGAAACCACAACAGGGTACGCCTGATGTATTTTCTAGTTCGAGTTACTCGGATTAACGTTAATAATCACCCTCCGGTAACGGTTTAATAAATGACATTCATCATTTCATATTTTGTATTTCCCGTTGAATAATTAACAGAAAAAGGAAAAGCGGAAAATTTCATGGATACCGAAAGACCGAATGGTCAGTCGGTAAATGCAACTGATCAAACTGTTCCCGCAAGTGCGAGATCGGACGAAGAGGTAAGTTCGAGAGCACTTATTTTTTGGTTAACGAATGAATTGATTGAAAAAAAAAGCAGCAAATCCAATTGTTTGATTCGTTTGTTGTTCCAGAACAATTGGGTTTCATCGCCAAAAGACACAGTTTTTCCAGAAACTATACCCGAAGAGAGTTCAAGTACCGAAGACGAGCACGTGGTGATTAAATAAATTCCGTATATTTTTTTTTGTAGAAACTGAAGTGAATGTATTTCCCGACGGAATAGAGTGTGAGAATTTTCTTTTTATCCAACAGACCCAAGTGATATTCAGTGTACCGTCATCGAACAACGAGATGGACAACAAGGCATCGGAGGGTGTTAAGGAAGTTCTGACGATATTTGCGGGTGAGGCGAGTATTTTTCACGTTGCAATGGGACGAAGGTCAAGTTCTTCGAAATCGACATTGACAATCGAGCAGGTAACGTCAATATCGAGTCTAGATACGTGCAATCTGTACAGTGGAAAAACTCTGACGAGCTTAAAATTGGGGTGAGTACTTGCCCGGATGAGGAAAAGACACGAGCGCAATCATACTGTGCCGACAATTTATAAAAATCATTTTTAACGTCGGCACTACGCAGATACACAAGCAGCGGCACAGAAAAGGTCAGAGACCAGCAGGAGAGAGACGAGGAGAAAAAAGAGCAAGAGGAAAAACAATCAGAGAAATTTCCCGACGGAGATGTCGTTTCGAAAGGAAAGAGTGGTCAGCCGATGGTGTCACCGGGTGATAGCGTACAATCGCAGGGAGTCGGCGTCCGGGATGCTGAGCTAGAGGCTGACGTAAAAGCCGCTACTTTTCTCGACGTTGCTGTTCTCCGATGCCTTTTTGTTTCTCAGTGGAGCGAGGAAGGAATTTACTGGGGCCTCCGATATTTTTATCGCCGGTGAGTTTGCTCGGGGATATGAATTTTCAAATGAATCAGCAGCACCATTTGATGTTTTGCTTGATGACAGATTACGAAAAATCAACGAGGAGTCTACGGTTCAACAGATCACTCGAAGACGTAGTAATTCGTTGCCCATACCGAAAATCGAGGTTTCCATTTACCAGAGTCCTGAGAGCAGAAAAAAGGACGATTCGAGGGAATTAATTGATGTACTTGATCCCTCTTCGCGCGAACCCGTTACCAACACGAGCGGTGAGTACCAATAGAACTTTGCACCCTTGTCACTTGCCATTGAACCTGGATGAAAGATTTTCAAATTGATTATCCAATACGCAACAGATGCCTCATCGTTTCCGGATCTTTCGTACGGTAACGGTGAGGGAAAAGTGGGTAGAGATATTGAGACGAGTCACGTAAGACGAGCCAGTGAAAAGACGAAAAAACGAATGAAAATGGCAGACTTGAAGGCGTTTGTGGAAACCAAATTGTTGTCCAAGTCCGAAAAGGCTCTGGAGAAAATTGGTCAAGAGGAACCGAAGCAGAAACTATACGAGAGAGTAATTATTCCATCGAGTCATTCCTTGAACAAAAAAATTAATATGAAAAAGAAAACAAAAAATACATCGAACGATCTCGTTACCAACTAGGAATGCCATAGAAGTCTTGACACCGGTGACGATCATTTGACGAGACAAGCTTCAACGTCATCGAAAATCTTTGAGACGAGGGATGACTGCAGTAGAATACAGCACCCGACCAACTTGATCAAGGGAAAGAGCATGCCAAGCTTGAGGTTTGTAGGCTTACAGAAAAACAAAACTTTAAGTTTCCATATTAAATTTAGTGTACCTCGAATCTCTTTGACTTTGTACATTCGACAAGGACTCACTAGCAAATAGCGATTTTTATTAGCTCAATCACCGTTTCATTATCGATACATTTAATTGTATAAATATTATTCCATTCTCAATAATTTTTATGACGAATTTTCTGGTCGACCATTTCGCGAATATCGTAGAAACGCTTAGGTTCACCATATCGCGTTAAGCTAATTCATAATTAAGCTACTTATCTCGAGACGTACTTGTACCAATGACGATAGAGCGAGTTCCACCAACAATCACGTTTTTCAGACCTTCGGTCAGCACACAGACGATTATAGGTCTTTTCTAGTTTTATCGAGCTGTAATCTTCTTTATTTGACTCGACAGCATAACTTCAAATTTCGACTGTGCCTTTAAGGAGGTTCGTTCGTTTCTCATACGTTCGATGAATTCCAAGTTTCATTGTTTAAAATTCGTTCGAATGTTCTTAACAATCATACTCAAATGTGGGTTAAATTTAAGGAAGTTTGACCGTTTAAAAATCGAGTTATTAGTTGTAAAATATCGTCTTTTTTCGTCACTTCCCATAAGACCTCATGTTGAAGTTGCGATTTTGAACACTGAATATCTCGATTACCAGACGGTGATACCTTCTCAATTCATTTACACATTATAATACGACCCTCAAGAAGATTCACGCAAAATTTCAAAAAATTATCTTGGAAAAATTGTACTGTATGCTGGCAAAGGTTTACATTTAAATTGGACAACAAACTCTACAGTCTCTTGGTTCGGTTTTTCTTCAATAGAAATATGTACGAATTTCACTGCTCCGCCAACGACGCCCATTCCCGAAAGCGCTTTATTTCACTCTACTATTGCTACGACTAGAATTACATTCGATTATTATTATTATTATTATCATCATCATTGTTTTACCTGTTATTGAAAGGAGCGATCGTTCAACTGGTGCGTAATGTCTATCTCTGTGTCTGTCTTTTTTTTCTCTCTATCACTCTCGTTCGAATCCTTTCACCTCCGACTCGTACGCAGCTGTTTGATTAACGAGCTAGCCGCGGGAGGGTAAGTCATCAGCATCGGACAGCCACTCCATTATATTATTTTCTTTATTTTTGCAACTTTTCGTGCATAATAAACAATGATAATAAGCGTATAAAACCTAACCACCGTAACACTCATTGACGCTTGACCCCGAGCTTTTGTTTTTCAATCGTAAAAGAGCACAATTGCCAATTTTGAATAAATCCGACATAGAGTACCTTTTGAACGAGCACCGTAAAGTGGGAAAATATTCCACGCATACACTTACTTCGTCGTTGTTAACGAATAAATCACGCACTTGTTGAATAGACTTTTTAATAATTATTTCGCGTACTACGCGCGCTTCGGGGATTCGTAGCATTATTTCAACCATGATCACGCTCATTTATTCACGTAGACGCAACGTAGAAACATTTGTATTAAACTTTTTGAAAATTGGTTTATTTGATTTTGACGGAAGTGATTAATTCGCCACTTGAAACCACCATCAAGTAGAAAAAAAAACCAAGTAAAATCAAGCTGAAGGCAAATTACAGAAGTGATAAATTAACTTGGCGGTGATTGAATGGGAAATGGATAATGAGTTTTCTTTTGATCGAGGCTAAAAGTATATTTTTCAAAAAGATTTTATTATCAGATAAATCAATTTTGTTCGCGTAGTTCGTTTAGAATTCGCATAAAGTGTGGCATGTCACAATACAGGACACAACAGTCTTCTAGGAGTGTTCATCTTTACGAGTAGTTTCCAAGAGAATAGTGAGAAACTGGACGACCGAGATAAATAATAGAAAAATATACATGAAAGATCTTCCCATTGGAGAAATCGTAGTTAGATCGTAGTTGATGCTTGACTGTTGACCGAGTATAGTGAATATTTGCATGGGAGTCCGCAATAAGTGAGGATTGAAAATTGGTGCGAATTGTAATCGATGATCATTCCTCTTAGATACATCGGTGACACGAGAATCGAGAGGAATCAAAGCAGATTTTACAGCCAGTCGTATACGGTTCCAAATCCCATAATCACCGTAACCGAACACACGCCTACGCCTTCACCTGATTATCTCAAACGGCAGGTGAGAGCCTATGCAAATGTTAACACGAAAAATTGATCAATTGGAAAGCCAATTCGAGCGATTCCAGCCTCAAGTCAGATGTTGAAGCATCGGCGCAAACTGTTGTTGTAACTCGAGGCTCTCGTTGAATTTTCAAGGGTTCGATGGACAGTCAACTAGACGCGATAAGTATACACGGAAGCAGGTTGAGCTCCGAGCGAAAGCCAAGTTTGACGAGATCGCAAACAGACTCTAACATCACTTACACTGGCGACGAGATCCCCGAAGCTCCTGGCTCGGCAACTTACATCACGAAGGACGGTGACATAGACTGTCAAGTTGTACTCAAAGTAAGTAAATTGTACGATTTTCAAAGAGATTGTTTCGTTGGTATTGAGACTCAAATCGGAGGATGATTCGATCGAATTCCTTTCAAGGCTGTTCATTCGGTGGCTCTTCGCGACAGTATTTCCTGTACACTTCGCGTCTGCGAAATCATTCTTAACATGGTGGAACTGTTGATGGACATGGGAGTATTAAAACAATGTCTGCGAGAGGAAACGATGGGAAGCAGTGGAGGTTCGGGTGGCGAAGGCGTTGAAAAGGTGGACAAAGCGGACAGTACGACTGGAAGGAAACACGACTCTCCGGCGAACGAGCAGGAAAACCGAAGCGACAACCAGGGAAAAACATGGACAGCTCACGCCCTCCTTCTCAATTGTGTTTTTCGAGTAATCAAACACTTGGGTTGTCCTCATGGTTGCGCCGATGGAATTCGTGGACCTCAAGCGGATTTCGCTCGTTCTCAAGTGCATCAAATTCTCAGCAAGCTTTACCGGGCGAGTTCAAGACAATTTTCCCGATGTCTTCGATCGATGATCCGCGATCAACCGATACCGGAGATTCTCGATTTGTTCCACTCGTACGTCGGTTTTTGCGTCGATCCAAGCTCTCTGCTCTCGCCTTTGAGTAAGTATTTGACAAATTATCTCAACAATTACAATCGAGAAAACCCAGCGACAGAACAGAAATTTCTCTTGCTTTGCCAGATCAAAAGAGAAGTTCCAGCAAATCTCCGGATGTTGTCTCCCAGGGCGGATACGCAACGAATTTCGGTGCTGGGTTGATTGGCACCGGAAGCGGCCCTTGCGGAGGCGGTGGCTCGGTTAATCTTGCGACAGCATCAGTCTCAGCCACCGCCTCGGCTTTGGCTTCAGCGACTGCCGCTTCGGCAACCGCCTCTTACGGTGGAATTAGTTATGGGGTTCGCAACATCGAATCCCAAATTATGGGCTGCGTTTTTAAAAGTCTCGTAACTCGATTCGTCAAGAGCTTCAAAGAACTCAAGTCTCAAGAAAACATGGCGATTTATTGTGACATCAAGCAATTTATGAGTTACGTCAAGGAAGCACACGGTGGGGTATTTCGTCGGGTAGCACTTAGCAGTATTCTGGACTCGTCCGATCGTCCTGATAAAAGATGCAATAGCAACGTTCGAACTACCAGAGTCATCAGGTATCGTACCCCCTGATTTCGAGCATTCAAAAATTCATGTCGACATTACTATCGTACCATGGAGTTGGTCCTGTTGGTCCTGTTGGTCCTGTTGGTCCTGTTCTGATGGCTTTGACTCAAAACATTATAATTTTTCATTCAACTCTAATTCAAAAATTGTCACTTGCATTATTACTCTGAAAAGAGATTGAAAAATGGTGGAAACTTGTGTCAGCTTTGATAGGAAACTCGAATCTCCACTAATCGAGGCATCTCGACGATGCTTCACATTCTACAATGAAACTAAGACTTTTGAAAATCAAAAAGCCCATATTGCACTTATTCTGGGATTGGTGCCATTAGTTCTGTGTTCACGGTCAGAAATTAAAGTCTTAGATAGTAAAAAAAATGCGCTCGTGTACCCAGTCCCCAGCCGCCAACATGTAGTCGGCCTCTTACAACTTTGTTCGTATAAGAACAGCATGGAAAGAGTCTTTTCTTTTCAAAGGGTGGGAATTTTCAACTGATATCACTGAACTTCCATCAGCCTATTCACAACGTTCCAACATATTGACCGTTCAATAAGTCAGAAGAAAAATATCATTTATCCTAAGGCCGACTACTTGTTGGAAGCTGGAGACATGCTTGCATGGCTTGCAAGCATGTGAACACGTCGTCGGAATGAGATTTTTTGGGTCGCCTGCCGATTTTTCGTTTCAAGGTTCCACTTTCGATCAATTCTTTTACGTATTCGTAAAACTTGAGAAATATGACGGAATGGAATCGCGACTTCATGGTACCATAATAATTTCGACTGGGTTTTCTTTTTCCGTGCGCTCGGGTTTTGACGATTTCGAGCCTTCATCTGATTTCGATCGACAGACATATTCATCAAACGGAGTACGAGGACAGCGCTGAATTGCAGGGTGAACCTTGCTACGCGATCGATGATCGTGGGACTCGCAAGTGCTTGTTTAAGAAGAGAAGTACTTCGTCAACTTGTGCGGTAGGTCAGAGAGTATTTCCAACATCTTTTCTTGTAGGATCCTCTTTTAATCATTTATTTTCCGGATCAGAGTCTTCTAGAGACGGAGCTTAGCGAAGAAAATGCCAAGATAAGCCAGAGCCCCCTGGGAAACGTTCGGAAAAAACATCACGTTCTTACACCACGGCAGAGTGAAAGAAACTTGGGAATTGGTGGCGAGTCGTGTTTGGGTGCTGGTAAATCAAGAAAATCAGCGAGATTTAAGATCGGTGGTATAGGTGAGAGTCATGCAAAAATCTCCACTTTCTTTGATCACCTTTGACGTCCTCTCCGATTGCAAAATAAAATTTTCTTCTTTTAGTCAATTGGTTTCGCAAGGAATACGGGAGAACAGACTCGACCGATAGCCACGAGAGCAGCGAGTCCCCCACTGAAGGTAGTTTCGTCAGGCAATCGAGTATTCATCGTCCTTATTGTCGTACCACGTCTCGCACCAGTAGAGGGTGAGTTTTTTCTACTGTTGATCGAGGAGATGTAAACAAAAACTTAGTTTTTCTGCGTACATTAATAAACGTGAATGTACTGATGATCCAGAGTGAGTCAAACATTACAACGAGCAAAACGTCGAATGGAAGATCAGCTGAACAAGATTGGCCTCGGTAAGGGCAAAAAGAAGGAGAGTCTCGAAGAGGTACCAGGCAGTTGTAAGTGCGATAAAATATTATCGATGTTCTTGAAACAAATGTTCGTTCTCCCGATCGAATTCGATAGACTTTTGTTTTCACGCACAGATTTCAGTCGAAGAAACTCTATGGAGTTTGGTGAAGCTTCCAGAGAGTCCGAATTTGTGGTGTTGAAGGAAAGACGACTGGTGCCGCGTTTGGCAGTTTATCAAGGGCTGCAGAGATTCTCGTTTCTTCTGGATACATGTCAGCCCGGTTCGGTGCCTGATCATCATCTGATTGCAGCTTTGTTGGATCTTGTGAGTCTTTTGCGATGATTCTTCACGCGAATTGCGTGTTTGCGGTCAAATCCGAAAAAAAATTTCAACCTTTTGCCACAGCCTCATGCACCCGTGGTTGCGAGAGCTTCTCTCATTCTCGAGTGCGCTCATCTCGTTCACCAGTGCAACAAAGGACACTGGCCTGTCTGGATGAAACTCAACTTTCCGATGTTTCGCCCTTCGGTATCGATGGCAAGTAGAAACGCGCCGACGGGTCTCAGACGAACTCACGTTCTTCAGCGTGCAGCGGGAAAACTTTTTTATCAATGGGGAGAGGTTGGTGTAGAATTAGTCGTGGAAATCATGAAATTCTGTTGTGAACGTATACCAATTTGTTATTTTTATTCGCGTGCCCAGTCGATTGGGGCGAAATTGGAAGAGCTCATGGCTGAGGACAAACGTAACGTCGAACACATTATTTCGATGGTGTCCGACGAGTCGAAACAACGAGATTTGATAGTCGAGGACGAAGAGGAAGATTTCCTGGACGAGGGTAACGACGCGTTTCCATTTGTTGGCTACCACGCAACTTCATTCTCCTTCACGAACCGTTGCATATTGTTTTTTAGCGAGCGTTAATGGCTACGGGTCCCAATGCCCGGTCGCTCTTCGAATGGTCGCTTGTGTTCTTCTCCTCGAAGTAACGGCTTTCCTTCGGGAAACGTATCAGACTCTGCCAAAGTCGGGCAGAGCCTCGACAAAGGAGCGCCCAGCACCTTGGGAAAGGGTGTACAGCCGTGAGGCCAATCGACGTTGGAGCATGGCTCTGTCTTCCATGGGACAATCGCAAACCTCGGCCCAGAGTCTTCAGTCAATAGCTGGTGATCGCGAGAATGGTGAGTTGTTGGAAAAATGTTGTTTTCTTTTTTGTTTGCGTTAGAAGAGAGAGAGAGAAAAAAAACTCGCGTATCTTGTTGTCACAGAACGAAAAATAAGCTTCGTTCTCCATGAGCCTGACAACGAATCCGAAGGCAGCAGCAAATCTACGGTCACCATACAGGGCGAAGAACTGTTGAATAACGAACGCGAAAAAAACAAACGCGTACAAGGGAGACCATTCCTCTTGAGAAGGGGTACTGCCGGTAACGCGACGGGTTCGTTTAAGCGGAGAAGCCTCAAGCTTCGTCGAGGAACAAAGGAAGGAAAAGATACTGAGTGCGAAGCATGTAAGGATCAATAGTCACAAATGGTATTTATTGCAACAAAATTGATCGATGCGCAGTTTAAATCAGAATGACTTTCGATAAAAACAGTAAATAATATGATTTATGAAACGTAGTTGTACGCTCGATCGACACCGTGAGACGCGCTGATTCCATTCAATCAAAGAGAAAAGTGAGCTCGTTATCCGACCGCAGTGACACTTCCGAACCTGGTCTCGGTGGTGAAGTGAGCGGCGAGGAATCGCCAGGGATTTTGAGCGACGATCAACCACCGGAAAGCCCGAGCGATTCGAACGATACCGATGAGACGAACAAGAATTTCCCATGGATGAAGGTTCTCACGCAGGCGATGAATTCATTCAATTTCTATTGTTCCCACCAGAATTTTTGTCATCCCTACTGCCATCGAAGGCAAATGCGGGCGACAGGTCGGCTCATCAAATCCGTGAGAAAGGTATATGGGGAAGAGTTTGGTATCCTCAATGGTGCGGGTACCTTCGAGTATGATTCGGAGAAACGCGATGAGGGAAAGAAGGAAAAGAGAGGAAGAAAAATATCAGAACAGACTAGCGCACAGGTATCTCCTGTGAGAAGAAAAGACAGCGTGGGCAAAAAGTTCAAGTAAGTTTCAAGCCTAAGGCCGTAGGGCACTTTAGAGAACGAAAAAATCGGCACGCAGTTGGGGATTTTTTTTCACAAAGTCATGACCGGTCTACGGACAGAATCTTAGCTCATGCCATTTCCAGCCTGAAAAAAGAAAAGAATTTTTCGTTGATTACAAATGAGAACAACTATAAAAGGACGTACCTATTTTTTGATACACTGATTTTTCTCAAAATAGAGCGAATTTCAGGTAAAAATAATCGGGTAGCAATAGTTCGAAGCGAACAACTATGCAATTTAAGGCAAAAAATGTCCTACATTTGTATCAGCTGCGTTTCCACCCTCCCGGAAAATGTGTTTCGGGTAAAATACTCTCCAGCCGCCATTCTTTGATTGATCAGTGCGAAAAAATGACATTTCATAGTTCATTCCACCATTTGGTAGTCCACAGAATTTCGATTTGTTTGAGCTGATTTTTTTTAGCTCTAGAGTTGCCCAACCCCTCAAGAAATAATTTCTTAGCCCCTCTAATATTTGTCGTCGATTCTTTCTGTTTGGGTTCGGAAGGATCGAAAAAAGTCTGGAGGGATCCGGAAGACTGACCAGTGGACATCGCGACTCGTCTAAGGACCTGGCTGATCAGGATTCCGAGCGCGGCAGAGGTTCGTCCAAGCGATTGGCTCCCGAGGACGAGGAAGAAAATAAAGACGAGGAACCACCCGTGATTCTGAAATATATAAAGACCCAAGTAAAAGACGCGTTCCATGCACCATTGGCCGCTTTGGTAAAGGGCGCAGTGGTTATGTCGGAAGATCTCTTTGTCGAGGTTCTTCCGGTAGCTTGGGAACTGCTGCTCGAGTCGAACCAGGAAGTTGCCGCGTCGGCAGCCTCGTTGTTCATCGTTGCAGCCGTCAGGGCACCCAATCAAGCAAGTGACATAATGCACCAAGCTCTACAGCACGGTAACACCTCGGTTCGAATAAACGCGATACTCAGGTTTCAAGTATTGTGGAAACTACGCTACCAGGTTTGGCCACGGATGGAGGAACCGGCTCATATGACTCTCAAGGTACCGCCACCGGGGATAGAGTTTACTCTTCCGTCTCCTAAAATCGGCATCGAGTCTCTCCCGGTCGTCGATCCACCCTGGATGCCTCAGGTAAGGACGAAGGTCGAAAAAGTTACAATCCATCAGTAAAGCCATGTCAGTATATTCGTAAAGAAGATTTTTTTATTACTGTGCACTGTTTTTTTTCGGATTTCTTCAGAGGTCCCTGGTCACCGCCACAAAAACGAGAAAGAAGCAGCAGACTGAGCTCATCAAGAAAGCCCTTCAGGCTCAGGATGACAAGAAGAGAGAGGAGAGAGAAAATTTCCTTATTACGACGATACCGATCACGGTACAAGCAGCTTATGAGCCCAGTCCAGCCGGAGACGATCACGACGAAGGTAGAATGACGATGTATAGTCTGTTGTTCGTTATTTGAAGCTCCATAGTGGCACATTTTTTTCACTACAGACATCAGAATCCGTTTCCTTACGATAAACATCCCTACTGTTTTATTTTGTTCACAAAAATCAATTTTGTCAATAAAGCTACCGCAGCGGATGACGAGGGAGGTGAGAGCGCCCCGAGAAATATGTCTCATCACGCTCAGTCTGCACTTTCCCTATTTCCATCATCGTTGTGTTCTGCCATCGTCCAAATAATAAATCTTCTCGACGACGCTGCTGTTTCTGACGATGGAAACTCCGTCTACGAAGTTGCTTACCAGGTGAATAAAGAAAATGGCACAAGTGAACTTCGCCAGCTTGTGTTTCGTGAGTAATGAGTTGTTATTTCGTCAGGTTATATGGAGCTGTTTGGTGGAGGATAGTGCACTCTTTCTTCGTTATGTTTTGGAACGCCTGACCCGTGAAAAGCAGGAGCTCATGTTTAAAATTTTGCGACATCTCATACGTTTTGTACCAAAATTACCTCAGCAAGCTGCGTTTGCTTTGTACAATTATATTATTGGTTACGTAATGTTTTACGTGAGATCACCTCACGAAGAGGGTCAGAAGCTCATAGGAACGGCGCTGTCGATCCTGTGGATGGTAAGTTTCGTCGATATTTGCTTTTTTGAGTAAGTTTAAGAAAAAAATTTCATTTGGTCATCCACTGAAGCGTTTTATTTTACAATGCAGGTGGTACACAGCGTTCACGGAATAATGTTCAAAGATTTGAAGCAAATTTTGCGCAAGGAACAGTGCGATGCTTCGATTCTTTTAACGGCCAACGTTCCATCCGCTAAAAAAATAATAGTTCACGGTCCCCAAGACCCGGACGCTGGTGGCATACCTTCGCAGTTCCCTGTCCAAGAGGATACTCAATTTTGTCAGATACTTCGAGAGTCTCTCGACTTCTTTGGAATCGATGAACCTAAGCACCGAGAATACTTTCTCGTGGACTACAAGACTCGTGAGTCTTTCGAGCTTTTCTTATCGAGCAACATGATTCGATTAATTTATTTTCTTCTTCTCTTCAGATCAGATACACAATCCAGCCGCGTACGTCAGAGATTACTATTTCTTCAAGAGGTCGCAATATCCTCAGCTCGAATTGGTCCACATGAAGCCCGAGGACGCGTTCAATGCTCTGCAGCGTCAGGAATTGGTTCACAAATTTGTTGAAATTGGCAAAGTTCTTTTGACATGGGCGATTCTGAAGAACGTCGATATGGTTGTGCAGAGAGTCGTCTTCCTGCACGAGGAACTTATGAAGCTGCCGTCGTTTCCCAGAAAAGCGCTTGAGGCCGATCTGGACTTATATAAAGGCGGCGAAATCGGAAGGGTAACTTTTTTTTCTCATGTTCTTCGGTCTCTCTGTAAACAAAAGATGAAGCTGTGCGATTTTTTTCAAAATATTTAATCGCTGAATCCACATACTTAACTCTGCCATTTCTGTCTGCCAGGAACTCCTCGGCCTAGACGTGATGCATAAGTTCATGTGGGTCCGTCTGATCGCTCGAATGTTTGAAGCGATGGCTGGAAACTTTGCATATTCCGGGGACATTCATCTCTTTTTAAACGTTTTGAATGGCGCGGTGATTCTTCACAGCGAAGACTCTTGTATCCTCCGTTACGTGGTGGCAACTTACATCAACGCGGCCCACAATTTCAAAAACATTTTCTCAACGAACGGCTACCTGCTGATAATGCCTTCGTTGCTGCAACTATACGCAACGCATCAGACCAACAAGCTCGTTACAACGACCGTTGAATACGCGGTTAAGCAATTTTATCTCATGAACCGCAAGCCCTTCATACTGCAGATGTTTGGCAGCGTATCAACGATATTGGATACCGACGAGACGAGCATACATGGCGATGCTCATAAGGTACGTTGGCAGATGCCACGTTTTGCATGTGGCGAATCGTCACCCGTAACGGAATCGTTGTGATTCTTTTTACAGGTACCCTCAACGTGCCTCTTCAATCTGCTGCTAAGCCTCGAGACGCCGTCACCCGATCCTCTCAACATCGGTGAGCTCGTCAAGGAAGAAAAACCACTAAAGGCCATAGACTTTTGTTATCACGACGAGAACGAAATGGTGACCGTTCTCGATTGCATATCGTTGTGCGTCATGGTGATCGCTTATGCCGCTGATTCCATTCGGGGACAACAGATGCTGGTAAGCAAATTGAAACTTCGTTTATAAATCATCATAATAGTTAACGAGCGAGGAATAAGGGAGTTGTATCAAAGTTCTACTTACATTGAGTTCCTTCTTTCTGTCGCTGAACGTACGCAGACGATACTCGAAGCCATTCTGCCGTGCTACGTTCAGCAAATCCAGTCGCCCTCGTACAACAAGGAGGGCAAAACCGAAAAAGAAATAATAAATCAGCTGGCGATAGCGGTTAAAACCCTGGTAAACAATTCCGAGGCATTGACTAAGTACGTTGAACTTGATATTTAACTACGAACATTGGCATTTGCATCTCGTGCAGAATCACATTTCTCCAATAATCGATGGGTTTCATATCGAAACAGATATTACAATGGACCACAGAGATCCAGCCCGGAGCACAAAGGTTCGAGTCAGAGAAACTACGGAAAGGGTCCTTACTCCCCTGGATTTGATTTCGAGGACGAGACTCACGTCACCAAGTACATGGAACATGCAAAAGTCCGGAATCTTTACGATCGCGACAACGAGGATACGGAGAGTTGTCACAAGAATGAATTTCGTCGGCCTCGTGACACGCTGCTCAACATGGTCGGTGACTTCGTGGCTCGTTGCTCGGTCAGACTCGCTGAATTAAATAAAAAGTCACAGGATGGGAAAACCATAGAGCTTCTGGATTCTAAGTGTCACGTGGTAATTAAACAGCGACCGAGCTTTTCTAGGCTTGATCCAAAGACTCACTTACTCTTCTAACTTTTTTGCAATGATTATCTCGTTGCTTTTTTTGTATCGTTCCAGCGACTTGCCGACGTGGCTCATAGTCTTTTGAAGGTTTCTCCGTACGATCCTGAGACTATGGCTTGCCGGGGCCTGAAGCGATACATGAATGACGTTTTGCCATCGACCGAATGGTCCAACGACGACATGAGACCCGCACTCACCATTATTTTGCGCCGGCTCGATAAAACCTTTGGTAAAATTTACAAAAAAGCCTCAGTTCGCCGTAACACCGACTGGGATGCAGCGAGTGATTTGCTGCGAGGAATTTACGAAACTCTGTCGAGATATCCGTACATCGCTCATTATCAATACTTGAAGGCACTTCTAAGCACCTGCCAGGCTCTCATCGTCGGCGATACCGGCCTCGTTGAAGTAACTTCTGCCGCCTCGGCTGCATTAATGAGCAAAATCCCACCGCAACACTTTTGCTCGACCGTTTTGAGGCTCATAGCGCTCCATGTTATTTCCCTCGGCGAGGGTTATTCTTTGGAGAATGTTTGTGGTGGACAGGCCATGTTCGCAACGCAGACACGCACCGAAAACATGCTCCTCAATTTGTTGATACCGCTTTTCCTTCGAGTCGGGACTGGCAGAAAAGGTTTGACACTTCAATTACTTTCGCTATGTCCTCGTCGGATTTACATTTGCAACATAAATTCGTACTCATTTTGGCACTTTTCCAGACGTGCCAAAATTACGACAATCCGACATAAGTTTTGCGCTGACGGCTGTGCTCAATACTCTCTGGCCACCAGGAGCAAAGACAGCTCCAATCGTATCGCAAAATTTGAAAACGGCAGCGGACATGAGGGCTGGCAGCTTGACCTTCACTGCGAGAGACCCGAAGATATCAACCAGAATCTCTCTGGCCCTGTATCGTGTTGCTTTCCTGGGTAAAGTTGACGATTATTTCGATTTCGCTCGTTTCTTCCTTGCATAACTTTTCTAACCGAATATTTCGACAAATCAATGGTTACAGCTCTCAAAATAATGACGATCTGTTTCGAGACGGAATTAAAAACCGAATGGCCGAAAATATTGCGAACGATGAGACTGTTGAACAAAAGGAACGAGGCGTCGATACATTTGTGGAATTTTCTTGAATTCGTCGTAACTCATCGTACTCCGTTGTACATACAAATGTTGCCATTCGTGGTACACAAGATCGGACAACCCCCGATATCCGAGCATGAGCGCAACATGCAGAGTACGATAAGGGACAAGATAAGCGGAGAAAGAGCAGCTTTTCCCAAATCCCGAGGGACTCTTCTCGGCGATTTGCTCCACGAGCTTCGAGATCTCAAGGAAGAGATCGAAGATCGTAAATTTGGTAAGAAATTTGATATATCCTCCACAAATGATCGACGATGACGAATGCTCGTTGGTTTTCAGACGAAATGCAGCCAGAGCCTAAGAGAAGCGTCGTTGATATGCACCCGGGCGGACCCAATTCGAACGAAACTGGTCAACCGAGAACTCAGCGACCATCTCTATTGATCGACCTGTTAACCGGTGATTTGGGCTCCAGAGCTCACATCGTAAGAACTCCAGCGGAGACGCCGATTTCACACACGGGGCTTCCGCACTCCCTTCCCCACTCGATTCATCAGTCGATCACCTCGAGCGGCACGACCAAGTCGTCAGGAGCTACCAGCCAAGGATCACTGCCAGTGAATGGTGCCAGCGCGGCAAGGGGTACGTAATTTTGATAAATATTATCAAAACCTTCGTCTCTCCTTCCCAAGCCCTTGAAACCTCAGCCCTCCCCTCCGCCCCCCGGAGCGTTGTGTCGTTTTAGCACTGAACAATTGTGAGGACAGCACGCTGTTGGACGGTTGTTTGGTCGTCTTGATGATTTGGTGTTGCCGATTATCGATACGATACGAATGTCAAATGAACTAGTGCGAAATTGTTATTATCTTATTAGCATTGCTATTATATATAAATATCTATTAATATATATATTTATATTGAAGTATAATAACAAATAAATATGTATATTAATGCGACAAAGTACACGCAGTTTGACACGTGCGTATATGTGCTTTAACGTCTTTCACTTATCGGAGCTCGTGATAGAAAAATCTTTCTCTCGAACGTAATTGTGCGTCCTAGGATCGGTATCGAGCACGAGCGCAGGATCCTCGACTCTAAGAGAGAGCAGCGACATGGCTCCCGAGGAATCGCAAACCGATCAACCGACATTACCGACAGGTATCTAGCTTGATTGTGCGCCCTCGAGCCAATTGCCAAAGAAAAAGATATCCTAAACCCTCCCAAGTTATTCCACCCTGACGCATAAACGCCGTTCCACGCAATCCGTTTCACACTTTTCACTTATCCCGCCCGGGTGGGACACTTGGTAAGAACGAATTGCGTCTCATTTACGGGCATTGTTGAGTATGTGTGTTCGTTCGTGTTAGCGTTCATACTGATTGCGTGCAATTAAAAGCAAATGGCAATACATATTTTAATTGGTATACTCGGCAAGAGCCAGGAGGATCTTCGGTGGTATGGCGAGTATATTTTACGCTGGCGAAAATCCTTCTGTCTTTCGTCCGTGGTTAATACGAGGCTGGCGTTACCGATCGCCAAACAATATCGGTATCGCTAATACGTTGGCACGATCGCTGCGGCTCCCAAAATGCTTCTTTATACCACAGTTGGATCGAGCCATTGTCTATGAGGCACTGCGCCAATAATCAATCAGTTACCCATCATCCTTTGATACCGCAAACAGCTAGATGTTGTTAGGAACGCGCATTTATTTATCTTTTTCTTCTGATATCTCTCTCTCTCTCTCTCTCTCTCTCCCTCTTTCTCTATATCTCTCTTTTTATCGTGCTGTCACTTTATGTTGTGTTTAATCAATCGCGCGATTGTCGAAGTCGTTGAACCGTGGCAGGAACATTTTTTTTCATTTTTTTTTTTTCAATAAAATTCCTCATGCTGGAGGTACAGCGTTGCGTAATGATCAATCAAGTGCTAAATAAGTTTTGGCGGCAATTTATACTTTGGCGTTTTTATGCCTCGACGTTTTATCTTTGAATTCATTCATTTATCTTCGGTTGTTCTAATCAACTTAGAGGCTTCAGATGTTTTTTTCAATCTTTAGCACTGATCATTGTCTATTACGCAGCCCTGTTTACATCCTAAACAAATATATCGTGGCTATTATAAATAATAATCGTACATTTTCGTTCCTATGTGCACATAATAAAAGTGCAAGCTTAATCATGAAACTCGGGTGGTGTGATTGACACACTTATCATTGCGTTGCTTCCAATGCTAGCTATAAGGGAACGGAGGTAAGCGGACCGAAACCACATGATTATTCTTATTATCATTATTATCATTATTATTATTATTCCTATATTTTTATTATTATTGTTATCATACTCCTTACCATATTTTTATAGTCATTGATAAATTATTTCCTCGTACGTGTGCCTCCTCTTCTAACATGCTTACATCACTTTGTCGTATATTTCAAACACGGATTATTATCTCTATTTACAATGCTATTATATTTGATATTGAATTTTTTAAGAGTTGACCGAACTCCGTAGACCTGCCTCTTGGCGACCACTAACTAATTTTGTCCTATCAATGCCGTTATACTTACCGTTGACATAATATTGTTACTACCATTGGATACTAAATATCTGTCATTGGATATATTCTGTCTTTTTTACTTTGAAGAAAAAATATTTATATATTGTATTCAGATGTTCACTTATTTGTCCGTATTTTTTTTTGTCGCCAGTTTTTTTTTTCCTTCGCTCTAGTTCTCACGTCCTGTTCGTACTATAAATCTTTCTGTGATGTTAAACTACCGCACACCGAACTTGAACTATCGTATAGCAGTATTTAGACAATGGTAATGTCCAACAGTTGGTACCCAAATTACTTTGTTGCGTAGAAAAAGAAAAGATAAACTTGAAAGAATAAAAAACATAAGAGAAAATAAATAAATACGCTCTGCACACTACGTAGTTGCTTCGACGGCTTTCGATCGCTTCGCTGCTCTTTTATACATCGTTCTTCTCATATCTCGTTGCAAAAGCTCTTGCTGCACCGTATGCTCCTACACGTATATTTCTCACGTTTTTATTTATTTTATCAAACATCGAAACATTCTTTTGACCGGTTCTTTCGCCCATCACATTCACCACTTTCTTATCGAGTTGTCAAGATATGTCCGTCGATATAATCCAACAACGATCATCGTCTGGGGACAAAAAATGATAACTCTACCGAAAAATCGCGAAAAATATGATTATTTTTTCGGTAAATTCTGCTCATGTACTCTTTTTAGATCGGGATTCTTTTTGTCTGCTTTTTCTCGAACGATCGAAGCAACAACGTAGCATCGTGAAGAGATATACTTTTTTTTGTTTCTAAATTAATTTATAGTACTTTTCGTTGCTGATGACATTTTGACGGAAGTCTCGAAAAAAAGGGTATCCGTACGAGAATACGGCGCGATCGAGGATCCATGGACGCTGAAGAAACGATTAAACGTTTATTATCGTGATTATATATACTTATTGTGGATTGATCTGTTTTTATTACTGTGCGATTATCGTCTCTCGCTCATTTCTATATCGTAGAGCCAACAGATCTGACCCATCTTTTCACACGGTCTCACATCTCTCGCTCTCACACTCTCATTCACTACCGCTCGCTCTTTCTCTCGTTTTTCTTCCCTCGTGTACTAGACGTTTTCGATGTGGCATGTTTCAGATAGATCCCAACCATCTTCTACTAGCGATGAACGTTACCATGTTAAGCCTCATCCTACTATCATACCTCATCAAAAGACGTCTAAACTGCGCTTTGTCTCTTCCATAGAGTTTAGGCACTCGTCAGGTAAATTTTCACCCCAAACCCACTTGAACAAACTACGCATTTATGGATACCATTAGAATATACACGTTAGAAGCATTTGCACTAGGCTCTTGACCCTAGGCACTGTACATTATTATTATACATTTCAATTTTTTCCATAGTCTCAAATACACATTATCAGAAAATAACGATAACGATTGATTAAGTAGCACTTCAGAATGCCGGATTATGTGTATAGTCACGGATGAATGATGACTCTTGTTGAACGACGATCGTATAAATGGTTTTTCTATATTTTTCATGACCTGGTTTTTCAATACGCAGGTTTTTCTTTTTTGTTAGGGGCTTACATACACCTAGAGTTGCCAAAAGTAGAGTCAATTTTCATCATTTTTCTTTATTCTAAAAAAAGGGATTGATAAAAAAAAAATTTCATTTCTTTGGAAGTACATGTCGTTGTCAATGAAAGTGGAAAACTTCGTTGAGAATAAAATGATGAGTTGTCGTTGTAGTTTTTGTCGAAGGATTTTTTGCAAAATGTAAGTCATGGAAACTGTATGATTCCGAGTGTAGACTTCAATCGAAAATTAAAACAAAATCAAAAAACAGTTTTTGTTGAGGTCGAATTTTTTTTTTTCATCCATTTTATGCAAAACGGCAGAAATTTAAATCGCAAAGTACAGATTTTTGCCAATGTTTCTTTTCTCCTTGATGTTTCCTTGACTTTTGAAAACCACGATGTTAAAAAAAAAACCGCTTGGCTAAGCAGATTAGTCTTTGCGACTATGGTTATCGTTAAAAAAAACTATTTTGATATTTAAACATCTGTCAAAGATTGATTTTTTCTCAAAACCGCAAAATAAAATTGGTTTTTAAAAAATATTGAGAAATGATTTATAAAGAGACTCTTTGGAAGTGAAATATTTTTCAAAAATCGATTTTTTCCACCCCTCTGGGTGTATGAGTTAACCTCGTTGATAATTTAATTAATCCCCATTAGTTGAAAATTTTACAGATTGTTCCCATTATCCGCGATAGGTTCGAAAGTGGCAAGTTTTTCAAAGAGACACTTATGGCTCAGTGAACATTCGTATAACATAAATATATTTAAAAAAACAAAAAACATTATTTCGTACGAAATAATGACTCTCCCATCCTATCTTCTCGTTCGTACATCTCATGTTTCATTCCGTTCATCGCAACGTAAAAACTGATGTAATCATCACACGAGTCAACTTTGTATCTTTAATATTCGTATTTTTGCCAAAATAAAGCACACTCGTAATTCTTGGTTTTAAAACTTTTCATAATTCCAGCATGTTTATTCGATACTGATTTATTGGCTTTCTATTGTAATATGTAACCTTTTATTGTATTCTCCGTGAACGATTATTGCCTAGCATGTGTTTAGCACATTCTACGCTCGTACCTTTTTTCAGGTCTTTCTAAAAATAGTCTGATTCATCATACTTCCAATGGTTTTATATATTTTCCCTTTTTTTTATATTGAATTATTATTCAGCATGATATCGGAATATAACGAAATATTACTACTGTTATTCAGAAAAAGTTGATTTCAAATGTAACTAATTCTAATGTAGCGAAATATGATAAAGACAAAACAATAATTGCAAAATATTAGATAAAAGATTCCAGAAGACACCATAGCAATACCATAGAATTTACAAAAGTCTCTTGAATAGTGATAATGTACCCCCTTAATAACGGCTTGTGTTCACGGAGAATACCACCAAGACATTAGTCACATCGTGAGTTTTGAGTATTCCAAACATTTGCATTTCCATCCACTAAATAATCAACAGTTGAATCTTCTTGAAGTCACTTTTTACAAATAATTAGTACGCGATTTGAAAAGAAGCGAAAAAGAAACCAATAAACGAGAAAACAATGGCATGCTTAGTTTGAGAAAAGTCGTTAGGATGATTAGTTAGTTTTAATAGAGAACGGAAATGATCTGAAAATATCGAATTGGCCAGGCGAAACCGTGACGAGTCAACTGAGTCCGAGCAGTCCGACCGAGGACAGTTCAGGGGAGTCCCGTCCCGACAAGCCTCGTTTGCAGCGCTCGATGGGACAAAGCAAGAGGACATTTCGTCTAAGAAAAAGTCGAAAGAGCCACATTGATGTAAGTTGAGGAAAAAGTCATTTTTTGATATTCTTGGCAGTCCATCATTGTTAAGGAGGTTCGATCGTTTCTCATGCGTTCGATAATTTCCAAGTTTTATTGTTTAAAATTCGTATGAATCTTCTTAAAGATCATACACAACTGTGTGTAAAATTTGAGGAAGATTGACCGTTTAGAAATCAAGTTATTAGTTGTAAAACATCGTATTTTTTCGTGACTTCCCGTAAGACCTCATGTTGAAGTTGCGATTTCAAACACTGAATATCTCGATTACCAGACGGTGAAACCTTCTCAATTTTTTTACACATTACAGTACGACTCTCGAGAAGATTCACGCAAAATTTCAAAAAATTATCTTGGAAAATTGTATTTGATCATTTCGCCTTCACTTTGTATATACTATTATGATTATGGCGATCGAACCTCGCGTCTCTAGATATTAAGCGATTATTTTAGAAGCATAAATCGAATTCGTAGATTCCGCATTTAAAGCTAGAACATCGAGACTGTTCGCCGGCTCAAACGGCCGTTCAAACGCCCCCCTCATCAGCAGTGGAATCGACAGCCTTTAGTATTCCACCATCCGAATCATCCTCTTTTCGTTCGCGAGCAAATTCTTCGATGCGTCAGACGGATCGAGATCGTAGCAACGATGCTGCCTCGATGGATCAGTATTATCAACAGCAGCACCAAGAACAACAGTCAAATTATCATCACCATCATCATCATCACCATCATCACCACCACCATCATCAGCACCACCAGAATCTCCATCACCATCTCCATCCCCAGTCAGATGTGTCATGGGACGAGGACACTTCGAGTACTTCCGGTTATCGAGAGTCTTACAGCTTGCAGTTGGTTTCTTTGGAAGGTAACAACAGAAGTATCAATGCCCCGCCACTAGCCTCACCCGATCTCAACGATATACCATCAACGAGTAGCACAGCGACTAATTACATGGGTTACGATGGTAGCTCACCGGATTGCTCGATGAATGGTAGCGGTGGTGAAAAAACAGCTCTTTTAAATTCAAGCCAGAGAACCGAATCGCAAAATTCTCTGCTGATGGTGTTTCAGACGCGTGACGAGGACACTCTAATCTAATTAAAATCGAGTATGTCGTCGCGACTGATGAAAAAGGATGTTGAGAATAATGTTCATTAACGAAAGATGCACATTGAGAAGAATAGTGTAGAGGTGACAAGGTAAATGTAACGAAATGCGATTTGTACGATGACGCGATGTGTGTGAAAACGAAAACAAACAAATAAATGTTGAATAGTTTGGAGTTGAGATTGAGATAAAGTGTAAATTAGGAAGAAGAATTTTTAGAAAAAAAAAGCCTTAATTGAGGTTGTAGGGTGTACTGGATTTTTATTATTCATTTCACCCAGAGACATGATGTCAATTACTACCTTCATTTAATTTTGTCATTAAACGTGGTTTTATGGTTGCATGATTATCGTCATACGATGTTGGAAGTGTAGGTCTGTCCGTGGGGAAGATCGAGACTCGTGTCGGCCAGGATGTAAGAGACGGCTGCGAAAAGGGCTGTACTTCTGTCGAGCGCTGCTGGATCTTCGACGTCCATCGTATCCGCCTCGGAGTGGTGGTACCAAAAGTATTTGTCGTTTTCTGTCCAAAGGGTTGCTCCTGGAACGCCAGCGTCAATCCAGGCCCCTATGTCGGGACCTTCACTCGGTGATTTTAGTTGCGTCGTCCCCAGTGGCTCGAGCAATCTGTTTTCCATCAGATTGGTAAAAAAAAATATATATATCAGTCTATCTTTCGAATAAGCTCTCAGCTGCAGCGAAGATAACAGATTTTATCGTGCAGTTATTTAAGAATGTACGGATCAAAATAATTTCTAAAAGTCGATACCCAACGTACGAAAATTGCTTAAATTAAAACAAAATGCACAGTTGAAAACCGTAAATTAGTCGTTCTTACAGTCTTCCATTTAAAAAAATGGTTTTAATGTTTTTTTTTTACTTTTTTAATCATTTATATGCTTCAAAGTGTAAAAAATACTTGATTCATTTTTATTGTTCAATGTATTTCGATGGATTTAGTAAATAATGGATTTGATATCCATCATTTTGTAATGGAACGCACTGTAAAATCACGACTTTACCATTTTTAACTGAGTATTTTATTTTAATCTCAACCACTAATTCTCATGGGTCACTTTTTTTTCGTGTGCAGTTGTGAAGGAGGCAGTTGAAGTATTGCCGTGCAAATCTGCACCGGTAATTTTTCATATTTTTAGCTTTTTTGTAAAAAAATTGTAAAAAATTTGATTTTATATTCCCCCCACTTTGATGATAAGCAATCATTTTGAAACATTTCGGGGTTCGAAATTCATCTCTGATAAATTATGGTTGAACGACTAAAGTCGAAGAATCAACCGTTCAAAAAGCAACAGCAAAAATAACTGCGCAGCCGAAAGGGTGGAAATTGAAATAAATTTCCTTGACAAAAATACCAACCTCAGTACTTTTTCAAGAACGCAACGAACCGTCAACGTTCCGTCGTACTTGAGACCAAGTGGTGCGAAAGTGCCCATATCGGATTCCATGACGAATTGCAGATTCGAGCGTTCCGAGATGTGCTTCTTGATATATTGGTTAGCTCCGATTATTCCCATCTCTTCGCCCGTCCACATGATCGACCTGAATACTCAAAAAAGTAAATAAGTTGTTTTCGTAAAAATCTATTGTGTCCGGGATTCTTGTCGTGGTGATACGGTTTGAAACGACATTTCACCTGATTGTTCTCCTTGCACGAAGATTCAAGCGTTTCAGCAGAACCAACGATTTCCAAGAAACAAAGGCACCGCCCCCGTCGTCCATTGCGCCTTGACCAACATCCCAGCTGTCAACATGTCCGGAAACGACCACCACTTTCGCAGGTTCGTCTTTCCCCGTGATCTCGGAGACGATATTTCGCGACTCGACGTCCGGTAATGTTTTTGCTTCCATAACGATCTTCAAGGTGATTCGTTGGCCTGAAAAAATTTCGTTCTCAAAGTTCTCCAGTGATGCATTAGTAACGAAGTTCGATCGCCATAATCATAATAGTACCCACAAAGTAACGGCAAAAAATCAAAAACAATTTTTCCGAGATAATTTTTTGAAATTTTGTGTGAATATTCTTGAGGGTGGTATTAAAATGTGTAAAAAAATTGAGAAGGTTTGACCGTCTGGTAATCGAGATATTCATTGTTTAAAATCGCAACTTTAACATGAGGTCTTATGGGAAGTTACGGAAAAAGACGATATTTTACAACTAATAACATGATTTCTAAACGGTCAAACTTCCTCAAATTTCACCCGCAGTTGAGTATGATCGTTAAGAAGATTCATACGAATTTTAAATAATTAAACGTGGAATTTATCGAACGCATGAGAAACGATCAAACCTCCTTAAAGGCACAGTCGAAACAGATGATGGTAACGTACCTCTGGCGGCGATTCTGCCCAAAAGTGAGGCGTCTTCGTGAGTGATGCATGCCGCGGGAATTTTAGTCACATTTGCGATGTAGTGCATCATACCGGTGTGCGGTGTGTACAGCGAAAAAGGTGTAATCGATCTGATGAGGGTCGCGACCGCACCGAGTTTGGCTGCCTCAACTGCTCCGGATGAACGATATGCCACCGTTTCCCCATAAGATACGAATTTCTCATTGTACACAACTATTTTTCCTGGCACTTCCGATCTTCTAGCTCGTAATTCGTCGAAACTCGAGACCACGATGGCGTCAGCGGTTATACCTTTTTCTCCAGTTCCTACGCTGTATCCTAGACCCAAAATCCTAATGTCCTTGATTCTTGGTGCCAAAAGAGTAGCGCTTTCGTGACCTCTGTTGAAAATCGATATTATGATCGAGCTGACTGTTAACCGGCAAAGTTATAAACGCAACTTGATTGTTTACCTGACCCAGTGCGGAACGGTCGCTGCCTCGCCGTGGACATTCTCTAATCCCAGCGCCACAGATCTATTCAGCATGTAATCGATCGAATCTTCGAGATTTTTAGTTCCCGTGAATCTCGAGCCAAATTTGTCAACAAAGGTTGACAACTCCTGCCACGTCGAGCCCGTGAGCTCGCCGCCTGCCCTCGCTGTCGTATTTATTATTTGCTCCACGATAGGTGCGTAAGTATCAATCTCGTTGAGCAATTGCGTCGAAAGAACTCCTTCGCAGATGTTCTTCTCATGATTACCGATACTAGCGCACGAGCCGATTCGCTGCGAAACGACTGCAGTAGTAAGCACGATAAATATTTCAATAGATCGCATGTTTGTTTGACTCTTGGTCAACTCGTGTCCCGAGTACGACTGAGAGCCTGATGATTCGCCGTTTCAACCGGCGATTCTAATAATTCCGGCCGACTATTATTAGATCTCACGCTCGCGACTCTCGTCCGTTCGTGCTCCAGCAAGCCATTGGATGACTGACAACGTACGATTATCGAGGAAAACTTCGATCGGACTATTTCTATTCGTTGCATCTTCTAACGAACCTCTACAATGATAAGAAAGCTTGTCTTTTTATTTATCTATCTTGATAAGGCTTCTCTAGTTATCCAATCTATTTAGTCTTATGGGCTTTGATAGCTTATCGAACCTGAAACAAACTTTCTCCGTAACATGTAACACCGAATGTCTTTTCTCATCCGTTTGAAATGTTTATCCACATTTAGATAATTCGGTTTAACGATGGATGGGTTAATGATCATCAGTCGGACTTTGGATGCGACGCATAAACGTATGTACCATGAGAAGATAAAAAAAACTGCACACTTACAGTCCTACGAGAAACATCTCCACCGAAATAACACTACGAAAAAAAAAAAAACTGAACCTACACAGCTATACCAGAAATAAACACTACTTCGGAACAGCCCTACCAAATAATACAACGTACGATATAACTCAACCAAGGAAAAACTAAATATATATTAATGGATTTATATCTGTGAACATCTCTGCCCCATTCATCAGTCAATCTTACAAAACTACCACAAAAAAATATTCTACCTAGTCTAAGGATTCTTGACTACGGTAGTGAAGAGTTTACACCAAAGTATCATTTTCATGATGATATTATTTCTGTTATATGCGGGAATACATTTTTTTATACAATTTTTACAATACAATACAATACAATTTTTCTTCTCGTTTTATCCTCGATTTTACAGGTTTATCTGGCCTGATCCAACATAAAATACTACGTTTGAATCAAATTTATTAAATAAGTTTTACTATTGAGAATGAAAGAAAGATTATTGTATGCTGAATTTTTTTTCCGTGTATTGAAACGATCGAAGAGTTCCAAGTAAACTTGTGTGTTTTGGTTTGGTTTGTTTACGTTCTACGCGCTCATGCGTGAGTTCCGTGTGTTTACAAGGGTTGCACGTGCTTCATAGCGGAACGTTCGTCGCGCCGGCGCGTTGCGAGGGGGGGGGGGGGGGGGGGGGGGGAGGCGCAACTGGGGGGGCGGGTGCGGGACGGCGGGATCAGCGGGAGAACGTGGTATGTCTATTCAGTAAGCTCCGGGCTCTTGCCGGCGATGCAAAGAGAACCCTTTGAGCGTCGGTTGGTCAGTTTAACGCGAGGCTTCATCGTTCGTCGATGCTGATGAATTTAACTTCACGAGATATCTAACTAGTAGAATTCGTTTTTATCCCCAATGAATAAATATAATTACACAACCTTTCTCTGGAGATAAAATAAAATGAACAGTAGTGAATAATTTTATTGAATGGAATAAAAAAAAGGGATAACCTTTTCAACATTATAAATAATACACAACAATAAACGATAATAGTATTTATATTATTTTTTTTAGTGGTAAAATTCTCAATTTTACTTACGAATAAATACGCTATTTAACCGCGGTGACAAACAGTCGAATAAATATATATAAATAGCAAGAGAATGAATACGCGAACGCATGGATGGGCCGATGGTCAAAAGACAGTGACTGTTCTATCACATTTTCGAGATTTGCGTGCACGCAAGAACGCCGGGTTCGTCCTCATGCAGCAACGAGGAAGCACCGCAAGCTTCCGCACCCGAGGACGCACGCTCTCCGTTAACCTTGTCTGTATAAACGGCGGCAAAACGTTATAAAACTACTCCCTAGTGGGCCGGTTCCCGCACGCATATTGTTTGGATTTAAAGTTATTTTTGTGATTAACCACAAGTGCTAGCTGTAAACATTTTCGAATGTAAAATTTATAGTGCGGATTGTAATAAATTGAAGTGTTAATTAGCCGAATAAATCACAAACAAATGTGCGAGACAAATTAAACCATTTGTGCGGAATTGACAGTGATAAATAGTGAATGTTTGTTTTCATTATCGGGTCCAACTTCATTTAATGGAGGGAAACAAGTGAAACAGGCGTCAGTGAGTGTCTTGTGCAATGGATGTCAACTTTGCAGTATTCGAGGGATTTTGCCGCCCGTGACGACTGCATGAGGAGTCCCTGAGACGTGGAGCAAGACATCGACGAGTGAGCTTATCATTTCAATTACGTTACCTTTTTTATATACAGATCGCGATTTTCGAAATGTTTCAGGATTGTTTGATTTTCACTGTCTTATTTACTTATTGACTTTATTTTATTTATTTAATGGAATTATTATATTATTTTATCGAATTTTTATGGAATATTTTTGGAAATTTTATGGAAAATTTATTTAATGGAATTGAATGGATGGCATGAAATGGTTTTCAATAGAAATTATTGTCGTTAAGTCACACTCTACAGTACATTTAACGCTCAACATAACGATTCAGTTATCACGACGAAAAAAACGATTCAAAATTCATCCACGAAATTCTGAAATGCATTTCAGTTGAATGAAGCTACAGCAACAAAATGAAACTGCAAATCCTTGTTTTTGATATTTAAATATATTATCACATTTTAGTTGTTAACATATATTTAATTTTTCTTTGGTTGAGTTGTGTCGTACGTCGTTTTATTTGATCGAACCATTCAGAGGTACTGCTTTTTTATCGTACAGCTGTGATGGTACAGTTTTTTGGGGTAGAGTTGTTATTTCTTTGCAAACGTTCCTGGGCGGGTTGAAGTGTGCCGAGAAACCGAACCAGTGAAAATTCTACTTCTCCCACTGTCGATAGCTAGGAGTTCTACCTCGACAACCAAACCAGCCTCTGATAATGTTTGATGGTCGATAAGCTAGAAAATAATGGATATCAAAAAATTGCAGATTTTGATAAGTACATTGCAAAAGAAAATGTGGGTAGATTTTTTTTTTACCAATCCGCAGATTTAATCGATAATCGAGGATCCCAGACTGACCGTGGTGCGGTATACGAAAAATGTATATGCCTCCAGTATAATCGATCAGGCCGAAACACTTTCTCATTATTTGTTGAAAAGTAAATTTAAAAAAATGCATATGTACGATATTACACGAAATGTATTGATTGAGCCAAGTTTTCGTGAAAAGCCCTATGGAATGATGAGACAGAGACGTTTTAAGAACCACCTGAGCATACCTGTGAGCGAGTTGACGATTTATTAAAATCAAGTTCGATCTGAAGTGATATAAAAATTTGGATAACGATCAATTTCCTGTTGAAATCACGAAAACATCTCAATCTAGATGCAAATTCAACGAATTTCTACCAAGTGATGGGTAAGTAAGGAATGGGTAAGTATGTGTTCATGATTCCGGAAATAATGTCTGACGTATGTTTTAATAATTGAGGACAGTACGATTCGATTTTGAAACTTTCTAGAACCGCGAGTCGTGATGATTCGTGATATTGGAACTTCTTCGGCCGTAAATATTATCACATATTGCTCGATTCGAGAGAAACTTGTGTCCTATCTCTGAAAGTATTTTTTTGAACTTCGCGATAAGGCAATTGATAAAATAAAACAAAACAAAACAAAATACAAGGTATGTACAATATTTATTTTATAAATTATACAACGATCCCGCTAAATATAAATGTTGGAACAAGCCTCGAGGATCGGTCGCATGAATCGTTTGTCAAACCTCCCGAAGATCCTGCGAGAGTTCCGGTCGCTATGGGAATTACACCGCATTGACGCGTGATTGTTCGTTTCCTAGACCCTTTCTCCGATAAGATCGGAGTATTTTATGATGATGACGAAGACAACGTCGACGACGATACGATGCTAATACAATCCATGTACTTATCGCGATCCATAAAAATGCGATAAGATTGTGAGAAATTTCGAAGATTTCTCAAAATCACTCGAAAATGATGCGTGTAAACGTGCAGGGGTTTACACCATATCTGTCTCGTAGCAAGCTTGAAATTGTGTGAAATTGTGCCATTCGAGATGACGCCCTTGGCTCTGTCGCGATGCTATCGTATTTTAATCCGTGATCGTTATGCCGCCGGCATTCATCGCGACCGACTTCCTCCGATCATTCGGGGGTTTACAACGCTCTGATATATTTTCATTTTAATCTCCTTGATAATGGCTATCACAAATCGCTACATCGCACTCTGGGCTGTACCTGCCCGTGGAGAAGATGATATTTTTCTTTATCCGCTGAGGCACTCGTCACCGGTACATTTAGTTCTGTCTCGCTTTCTCTTTCTATTACACGCGCTCTTATGAGCTCTGCTCAGCCATTCCATTTGTCACGTGTATCAGTACGTTCGATAATCGGGGAGTTGCTGTATTGGCCCTCGAGAGACTCTAGTGCTTTTTGACACCTCACTTAGTCTTTCGTTCAGTATGGCTGAAACGACCCTCAGACCTTCCAGATCGTCCAGGGTTTGTATAAACATCTTCGAGACCAGACTGTACACTATTCAAACAGGATAACACGAAAATTTTCGTTTCACTCGTGCGCTTATACTCGCGAAATAATTCACTATTTCTGTTCGAATTTCAAGTTGCTCGTAACAAATACAATTATTACCCTCGTGCTCTCTCGTTTCGCTCAACCATTCGCATGTGTACTACGTAACAGCCGGGATGTCAAAGCGGTCGTGCCTTCTTCTTGCTCACACTCGCTGTTGTTTTGCTATTGAGCCTCGCTCGTTCTAACGAATAAACGAAGTAGTGGAAATGATTACGGCGAAAGAGTGCTATTGTTTACGGATTCAGGAGGAGGAAGAAAGATAGACGGAAAGCGTGAGGAAATAGACCAATATAATCCGAGTTAACAAACACATCGAGACGTTCGCACGGGGACTTTGTACACAGACAAACATTACTTATCCGGATTGGCGCTGTTCAACAGCTACACGCTCTCGACAATATCAGTGTCCTTTAAAGGATCGTTCTTTGTGCTCGTGATATCCTCGCTCTCGGATATAATGCTTTATTTATGAAATTTTTGTTCAAATTGATTCATGCTGGGTTCAAATACACAAAGTTCGCGTATTTTTTCGTATTATATCCAGTGTGTTCATTGGTAAATGAAGGTGTGCGCGAAAGTGTAAGATATTATGCAAAGTTACGCGGATGCATGTGAATACACAGTATTTACGGCGTAGCGACTTCATTTGAGAGAGAAATATAATTATATTTATTCAGACAAGTTTAGAATTCGTGGTATTTCGAATAAGTGATTTAAATAGGATAAACATCAGAAAATAAAAGAGAGTTCGAAACATTACGAGAGTATGGCTAGTGTAATTATTAAAATAATATAAATGTAAATGAAGTTTTTATGACGTCAAATTGTCTCAAAGTTTTAACTGACACTTTCACCATAATGTTTCACAATTTTTCGAAATTGTCTCGTTTATCACAGCTATTAGTTAATGATCTTTTAAGTGCACGATATTTTTCGTTCGTACTATTTGTATCTCTCTCTCTATCTTTCTCTCTTAGTCCCTTGTTTACGGTCTTCCGTTTCGAATTTTTCCAGGATATAAAATGAGAAATAATTCGTTTGAAGTGGGTATTAGTGCCACAACCGTGGAGAAGGCGACGAGGGTAAAAATTAATAAAGAAAGTGGTGAAAAGGATCACAAAGTCTTTAGAAAGAAAAAAAAATCAAACCAGGAGGCAGAGACTAATATTAACGAAAAATAAGAGTTAAAAAGACGTGACGCGGGCAAAGAAGTCGCCCTTATCTAAAATTTATATCGGTTTTGCTGCTTCTCCTTCTTCATTGTCGCGGATCATAGTCCCTCTTTTATTCTTATATACATCACGACGTTTAAGAAATTCTTCTAATAACATGCTTTTTCTTCCAAGACAATGGTATTGATAATAACGGTGAAAGAAAATTTCCGTGAAAATCCATAAAGCCATCGCAAATTGAATGATAAACTTAACAACCAACAGACGACGAGGATATCCCTTGGGGTTGGAGGTGCTCTCGTTGAACTACCGGTGGAGAGAGTCGGTTGGGCGAATCCTCTCGAGTTTCTACTATCCTGCATTGGGTATGCCGTTGGTATTGGAAATGTTTGGCGTTTCCCGTATCTTGTCTACCGTAATGGCGGAGGTATGTATAACATTCGTCGGTTCCTCTATATACTCTCTACACATATCTACTATCACGTGAAGGATACATCTCGACAAACACTTTCCTTCTCTTCCTTCCATTTTCTCAGGAGCAAGAGAGAGAGAGAGAGAGAGAGAGAGAAAGTATAAACTCATGCAACATTGAGGTGTAAAGTGAGAGAGTAAGAGAGAGAGAGCGAGAGAGAGGTAGGGTTTCGTAATTCTCTCTCAGCTTGATTTGGTAAACCAAAACTATCGCGTTCCGAACATCTAGCTTTTCACAAACCCAGTTTGCTCGAGTTCCTTGCTCAACGTCTCCACGGCGTCTGTATATGCTGTAACGGGCCAAAGTTTACTTTGCCAATCGTCCTTCGCAGTTTGCCTTATGACGCGTGTTACTCAAACCCTAAGCTGCTACGGGTTTGATATTTATGGCCCTGAGGTTGTTTGGCCTCCCAAGCTATTCCCGTTGAGGATATGCATTTATCGAAAGCCTGATGATATGCATATGCGTACGGAAAAGTTGGGTATTTCATACTCCTTAAGTTCTCATCATTTACGCACAGATTGAAAAAGAATAGAATAAAAAACGAAAAAAAACGTGAAAATGTGGTCAAAATCGTTGCTTACACTTTTGGTTATTTTTTTTTTTCGAAGTGTATAAATCTCAAAAACAGAAAGTATTGAGGATCCACTGGAGCCCCCGATTATACATTTTTGTGCAAGGTCCGTATGGTTGGCTCATTCGATGTGACCTTTTGCACCTTTTGCACACAACTCCTCCACCGAGACGTGATCGCCAGGCGAATGTTTAATTTTGTTTATTTTGTTTCTGTTCTCGAGGGGTTTTCTTAATACCATTCGTAATAATGCTCATCACAATGGGATTGCCAATTTTTTATTTGGAGCTATGCATCGGTCAATACACGGGGCTTGGACCAGTCGAGGCTTTTGGCAGAATGGCACCGGCATTTCGTGGAATCGGATGGTGTACTCTTGTCGTCATAACTTTCGTTACTATTTATTATATGGTCCTTGTCGGCTGGACATTGTTCTACACCTTCGTATCCTTTGCACCGAAGTTGTCATGGGCTTACTGCGACAACGAATTTAATACGGATAGTAAGTAAAGTAGACGTGGATGCACGTTTATGCAGAAAAAAAATTCGCTTCATTTTGACCATTTTTGTTTTTTTTTCACCAATTTTTTGATATCAATCGATTTCGTATCAGAAATCGACGATAAATTACGCTTGTTCAGAGCTGCGTTCACGTCAGTGTAAACTGCGTTTTACTTTATTTAACATGTAAAAATCAATCGAAATGGTTTATTTGAACTAGCGTGTGTACTCATGAACATTCCTCGAAAAGGGAACCGTAAATATAGATTTTTCGGGATTCAGTGACGAAGGTTGATGCGAAAACACAACGGATAAAGTTTTATCTATTTGAAAAAAAATCAAATTCGATGTGATGAGGCGGAAAAAATGTGGAAATCGCAGAGTTAAAAACTTGCCTTGGCCGTGTTTAAAATTTTTCTTTTCGTACTTAGCGTCAAGACGTTGCCACGTCTCTAGAAAAAATGGAATACTTCATAAAATAGTTTCATCATTATTTCTATTTGGAGTCAAGACTCCAGGGCACGTTTATCTGAAGGGTATTGGAACTTTCTTTGAAACGACGTCGGGTTCAACCATTTATCTTCATTTTTCAATATTTTGTAAATTTTTAAAGCAGTACACAATCGATTTTCATTGGTTACTCCGTCGGACACATAATTGAAAAATCTCAAGTGCGGAGTACAGAGCTTCGTAAACATTGTAAATAAATGTAGTGATGAGTAGAGATGGTTCGAACTACGACTGTCAATCATTATCAGATCCGAGAGATGAAAGCTCGGGAATGTGAAAGCAAATGCCCGAGAGGAAATGTTAGATTCTGATAATCAAACAAGTGTCCCTATCCAGACATAATCGCGTCAAACCGAATTTCTATAATGAATTGCAG
The DNA here is from genome assembly GCA_013761285.1 of Campoletis sonorensis. Classification (NCBI taxonomy): domain Eukaryota; kingdom Metazoa; phylum Arthropoda; class Insecta; order Hymenoptera; family Ichneumonidae; genus Campoletis; species Campoletis sonorensis. The sequence goes on from JACEOJ010000206.1 coordinate 1,344,799, forward strand.
ATTGCTACAGCGGACTTCAGGATATCGAGTGTTATGAAAAAGACAGCACGACCATGTTTTACAATAAAACATGCTCAGTCATTAAGGAAGTGTGCGCTGGTTTTGGTTACAACGATGGTGGGAACATAACCCACTGTTTCAACGGTAGCGACTACAAGCTACTGGGAAAACTTTACCGAAGGGTCTTATCATCGGAGGAATATTTCTCGTAAGCGCATGCATGCAATTAGGTAGTAATGACACTATTTTATTGGTTCTTTTAACTAGAACGAAACTCGATATCCGCCGCATTTGGAACGAGCATAAATCGGACAAATGTACAATTTTTTTTTTTTTTTATCCATCATTTGATATATTTTTTGTTATACTATTCAATTTCGTTTTCTCTCAAGCCATAAATAATATTAACGAAAGCCTTTGGAAGACATTGTGCCGAAATAATTTGTGAATTACCGTTTTTCGTTATTAAATTTGGTCATGTCTGGCTATTATTCAAATCAAAATTAAAAGGCGACAGGGGAATAGATTATTCATGAGTTCTATTGATTTATTTGGTGTTTCCGATTCCCACACGTGCAGAGATTATGTTTTGGGCATAAGAGGCGCTACTTGGGAAAACTTTGGTGGCATAAGATGGGAACTCTTTGGTTGTTTCACTCTCGCATGGATAATCTGCTACCTTTGTCTGATAAAGGGCGTACAAACTGTTGGAAAGATCGTGTACTTTACAGCTCTCTTTCCATATTTTGTTCTGATAGCTCTTCTTATCCGCGGTACGTAAACTCCATTTTAATGTCGTAAAAGGACGTTTCGTGTTTGACTTTTGAAAAATATTTCAAATGTTTCGCCCAAAGCAACTTTTATATTGTTGTGAACCATTTTTTTTTAGCCGTCACGCTCGAAGGTGCATCGAACGGCGTAATGTGGTTCATCTACCCTAACGATTGGTCGAAACTGTGGGACGCAAATGTTTGGGGGGACGCCGCGTCTCAAGTATTTTACTCGCTTGGTATCGGTTGCGGATCCCTTGTTACACTCTCTAGTTTCAGCAACTTTACCAACAATTGTCATAGGTTAGCAAAATGTCTTTTTCAAATCTTCGTAGCATTTATATTTTTGTTGTCATCGTTGAAATCAGTTAATTTTTCGATACTCTCGTTTCACAGAAGAACTAGGTTATCCTTCGTCAATGAAACGATTTTTCATTTTTCATAAGTAACTAGTCAATTGTGTCCTACATTTTCACAGATTTATGCAAAGACTTATGCAAAGTTAATTACATTTATTACACGAATCGAGGGTGGATTTACATTATGGAATTGTTAATCAGGTCAAATTTAAATAACGATTAATATACGGAATCGTAAACCGAAGAGTCGAAATTTTCGTGGTTTGCCAATTGTTATCGATATTTTTCAAAGAACAATTCATCATTTTCAATCGATATTTATTCACTACGGCTCATTCTCTTCTCTGAGGCATTATTTACGAATTGATTACATATTTTTCTTGTAAGCTTGTTCGATCAAAAAACCACAATGAATTCATTTTTCTTTGGCTTATCAAACAATTGGCTGAGTCGGTGAATTCGTAAAGGAACTCTTCAGTGAAAACGTAAATTTGCATAAATTCATTTAAAATATTCGGCACTCTTTCGACATTGTTTACGGCAGGATAGTTACCCTCAAGTAATCTGTCAGTGAGTATTCTCGGTCATTCTTCATATTTCGAGAGAAATAAAAGTTACAACTTCTTCTCTGACGGCGGAATAAAAAATTGTAACTTATATTTTTTTCGAAACATCGAGGGTTTCGGAGTCAAACGTGCAGGAGGATTTATACCAATCGTAAGATTGACAGATCCTCTTAATCGTTGGAGTCAGATCGCTGCAAAGAAACGGTTGAAAGTCATCGAGTACGTTTCTCAATCTATAAATATTTTATAATCCATTTGAAAGCAGACCCACAGATTTATACGAATAATGAAAAGAATCTTGAACAATGTCGCGATGACGAGGTGGCTTAAAGACGTAAATACTGAAACGAATGTCTCGTGCGTGCGAGTAGCTGTTATGAGAAAAAGGGAGAATATACTCTCGAGAGCTTGGGTGAAGCGCACTATCGATTTCTACCCGAAAGCTCCGCGATGTTTTCGCTCCCGTGGGAGCGTTACTCACACTGATGTGCGCTCGTTTGCTCGTATGCCTCGTTATACACACCGGGTATATTTGATTTGAGGAATTACTCGATGTAGTACACTTTAAGCAACATTTCGAAGGTGTAGCAAAGCATCAGCATCATATCACTCGCTCTATCTCTTCTTCTATTTTCTCCATCTATCCGCAGGGATGCCGTATTCGTCACCCTGACTAACCTCTTCACGTCGATTTTCGCGGGGTTCGTAATATTTTCGATAATGGGTTACCTGGCGCTTCAGATGCATTTGCCAATCGGGGACGTCGTTCAGAGCGGCGCGGGTTTGGCTTTTATTGCGTATCCTGAGGCGGTCGTGAGGATGACACTGCCGAATCTATGGGCTGTACTTTTTTTTTTTATGCTCTTTATACTGGGACTCGGTAGTCAGGTGAGTAAATAAATCAAATATTCATTTTTATCTTGTATCGATTATGTCAAAAGAATCGTTTGATCGCTTTTCAATAGCAAAACAATGAATTTATCCGAATTTTTGGTCGCATTACATGCTCATCGTGTGATTCCGAGTGATGCAAAACGCCTTGTTGCCTCAGACCACGAATGAATGTACGAGTGTTGAACGAATGGCAGGATCAATTATCCGTGACAATTGGATTCACGGTGCGCGCGGAATATGGCGCGGGGGATTTAAAAGCAAATCGTAGAGAGATAGAGAGAGAGAGAGAGAAAGAGAGAGACAAAATGGAATAAATAATGATAATAACAACAATAATAATGCTATTGCTATCCATTAGTTATACTAATAATAATAAGAATAATAATGATAGCAACAACGCGGAACGATTCTCCATCACTGCATCGAGATAATTAGTGAAACGATCGCATGCCTCGGTTCGCGGTCAACCTTTCGCGCGAATGTAGTTGAATGTATGTTGAGGTATGGAGCGTACAAGAGACAACACGCGTGTGCAATTTCCATTGAGAAGCAAATTGCAAACGTTTTATTGTGAGAAATTAAATTAATTGTTTGCAAAAACGGGCTTCATACTTTTGTCAAGATTTTTCCAGCGTTTCATCGGTCTGTATATTTTTTTTTTTTGCTCCGCCTCGCTCCATTCGGTAAATGTACATTTATTTTTGAAACTTATTATTCTTATTCTTATCTTAAAATTATTGTTGTGGGCCATAGATTTTTTCTTAGGTGCGATTGACTAGAAATTTGGTACTCTAGAGTTTTTGGTTCGCCGATAATGAATTTAAACTCAAAATTCCACAATCAGAAGTCCAATGTTTCTTAATTTTTCTAAACAAAAAGCACCGTACGAAAAATTTGGTAAAAATTCTGTAAATTCCTTCGTATAGTGTTGAGTTTGAGAAAAAAATTTCGTACTGATGTTTATTGTAGTTTAGTAGAAAATCATTATTTTCATGGAACAACGCGAAATTCGACTATTTACAGTTCGTATTCGTGCAATTAAAAAAAAAATGATTATTAAAATTTGTTCATATTCATTAACGTCTCAAAGATTATGCAATGAAAATACATGGGACAACGCAACGCCGACCATGGCTCAAACAGTTGTCCGCATACACGTCTCTAATACTATTATTCGACCATAATCGGTTAATCGAAGGATTATTCGAAGTTCAAAGGATATTTTGTGCAAAAAACAATGTTGTAAAGTGGCGTGCGATGTTTATTGAGATCGTAAAGCAATTTACAAAATTGTATACGTTTTATTGTTGTTGTTGTTATTGACGTGTGTACGATAGAAAATAACACAGTTTGCAGGTGTGCAAGCGATAAACACGGCGGTACTGGACATTTGGCCGAATTTGCGAAAACACGAGAGTCTCGTAATACTCTCTATATGCAGTGCATGCTGGTTACTAGGGCTTCCAATGGTCTTCGACGGTGGTATCTACCTTTACACGTTGTTGGACTGGAACACTGCCTCATGGGCGATACTATTGATCGGTTTCGTCGAGGTTGTACTGCCAGCCTGGTGCTACGGATGCAACAAATTTCTCGGCAACATTGCGGAAATGCAAATGTCATTTGGGCGTATACTCTACGGCTACTGGAGGTTCAGCTGGGTTGTACTGGCACCCCTCACCGCATTGGTAAGTGCTCGTCACGCACTTTCGATCGACAACGAGAATACCTCTCCATCCTTTCCTATTACACTTCCTCGCTCTCTCCCGTCCATGCATGCCGCCCGATGATGGCCCTCTCGCGAGTCCTCGCGATCGGCAGTTTCTCCAATTTTCGAGCTGTCTCACCAACGCGTGCGCCAATGAAATTGAATCGTCCGGACGAATACGTTGACGCTTGTGTTCGCCGCCGCCGCTGCCGCCGCCGCCGCAAACCCCTATTTATGCCGATCGCTCGTCAACCCGCTCGGTTTGACGTGTCGAATCGCGGTCGATTCAGTCTCTTCGTTTGCGATCGTTCGACGCATGTGTGCAATTGTCCAAACGGTGACGAGCAATGAAGCTCAGTGACTCGTGTGAACACTGAGACGGGAGTAAATATTACCAAACGTCTACCGCTACGTTGACACGCGCCCCCTCGATCCTCCCTTTGTCAACTGAATTACGAATTTTCCATGAAAAACCGTCATTTACCTTGATTTTTCAAATTTTATTTCATTTACTCATTAACGTGTTTATTCTACTTTCACAGAGACCTCTTTCCTGTCTCACTTCTACATCGAGTCTCTTGAATTTTCAACCATCGCATTATTTATTTCTCTAATAAGAAAATTCGCTTCTAAAAGTCATCCAGAGAACTTATCAAAGTTCTATCCACGTTTTCAGAAATGAAAATACAGAACGCCCTTTTCCTTTGGGTACATATTATCCATAACATTCATATCCATTCATAGCAGTATTCGCAGTAGTCAGCAAGGTGTGCACAACGTTTTCGAACGAGAACCTTTTGCTCTCGAATGAGAACTCTTTCGTGTGTAACTCGGCGTAAAAATTCGTGTATTAATCATTTTATTTTTAATTACTGGGCGCCAAGACTGTGTGCCGCCGCGTCTCCCGATTCACGTAGGTCTTTCAAAATGTCGGTAAAAGCATAACGGACGGAGGGTAATGCGCAGTCACGGCAGGCGGTTTAGTTGCCCTTCGTTATTGCTTGGTACATTCGCTCGCGAAATCTTCTCCGCTGCTGTACGTACTTTGCAGTCTCAGCTTTTTTACCTTTTTATTTGATTTTCTTTGCGTCTGCACCAGTGGATAAGAAAAAGAGAGCGAGACCTACCTCCGCCGACGTCTATGACTGTCTTTATTGCCATGTAGCAGCAGCGTAAAAAAAACAAACAAACAAAAACCTCGCCGATTTAACGAAAGCATTCACAACGTTTCGCAAACGAAGCTCCCGTTCTTCATTCTCTTTACGTTTTTTCTTGTTTCCCCCTACAAACTTGTAACTGATTCTATTTCAAAATTTTTCCCGTTCTTTCCCTGTCGCAAAAAAAAAAAAAAATATTCTTCGTATGTGATTTTAACATTAAGTTGTTTGTATATCGTTCAAGCATTTTGCTATTTTAAACAGGGGGTCTTTGGATATCAAATGTACAGGTATGAGCCAGCGTACTATGGAACGTACACATTTCCTGGTTGGGCTGACTCGATTGGTGTACTGATCGGATTGTCGACTCTTGCACCGTTGCCGATTTTCTTTGTCTATGAAATATGGAAAGGACCGGTGAGGACTATACATCTCGTAAATAAGGTTCTTTGTTGTGTGTTTTTTTTTCTTATTTCGTAATTTTTCGTTAAAATTATCTTTGCAGCGAGGTAGGACCTTGTTTCTTCCCACAAAAAGTTGGGGTCCGGCGGAGAGATGCCCGGAAAAAACAACCGATCCGAGCAACGATGGAAAAGCGAGTGTTACCGAAACGATTTTCTGTACGGAACTTTGAAATGTACGCAGTAACGATTATACATGGCGTCCCATTTCAACGTATGCGCCTTTTTGTTTTTTTTTTGTTTTTTTCGTTTGTTTTGCTTTAACCAGGCGCACACTTTAGTCCCAGTTACGTAGTAGGTACCTACGGAAAAGTACCACTTCTTATTATAGTATTCACAGCAAGCGTTACCCTTACCATTTCGCTGCTCTACAATTCACCCCCCTAAATTGTGGCCACTTATTTAACTCAGACGTATAATTAAGCGAGACCGAGATTACCCATTTATTTGGTTATTCCCGCTGGCACGCTTGAAAACCTAACTTATATACCATTCATTTTTTTAAAGTTGTAGTCCTGCTCAACGAATTTGACTATTTCTCGAAACATATATGTTACAATTTTTTGAATCCATTCAATATAGACTTTGTATAAAGATTATATTCTCGCATCGAACGATTACGAATCGTAAACTCATTCGGTACTTTCACGGATAGTCTTTAAGGTAATTCACTCTCGAATTCATGTGGCCAATGCATACGGTTGTACTGGCCATTTTTTGTGATAACTCTTGATCGAGTGTTGAATTTTTTTTTTTCTTTTTCTTAATCTCTTACTCTTATTCGTCTATCGTTATTATTGGAGACACGATTTATGCCAAATCACATTGCTTTGCTTCACGGTTATGAATTTTTAAATTGGTATCCGTTTCTGATGTTCAAAAGCTCTTAAATAAAAAATCTGATTCTTTTACAGTTTGGTTATTGCAACAAAAATATCGATACCAATCGTTGGATCGAACTTTCTGTTTTCTGCGTTTATATTATTATTTCTCGAAGCACGTAATAATAAATTCCAATTTGATGAAAAATTAAAAAACATAAAGTATGTTAACTTGTATTCCTAAACGTCGTAACTGCATCGTCAATTCCTATGAAATCTTTGGCTTGAATCTTGTGATATTCCGATTGTGTTTTTTTCTACGTCCATTACCATTTTTACTAATGCAAATATCGAAAAAAAGCGCACTGCTTTGTTTATCTCCTTCGAATACTGTTTTCCATTTCTCCACTTTTTTTTTCATTACAATATTCTTATTTGTGGAATATACGGTGAACGAGATATGCGAATATTTTACCACTAAAGTGGGCATTCTTTGACAATGGTTTTATTTTTACTTTTTTTTTTCTTTCCTTTTTTTGTTTTTCGAGCATTTCCTCGTCAATTTTTCCCTCCTCGCTATAGAATCGATGCCAGGCGGAATTACCTCTCCTGAGAGTGTAGGTGCACCGAATTATTATCCTCTCGCCTCTTTCATGCATTTTTATAACTCGATCGGGTACAGGATATTCTGCACCAGGTAGTAAATTATTTGATCTCGGAATATATCGGATCCATACTGACCTTCGTGTTCGATATATTTATAAAAATGATAAAAGTATTTCGTTCATTTCGAATGCGTAAAATATTGATGACTAGTGAAGTTATTTTCCATGATCCTTATTTTACGCTAATCGTCATATCATTGAATATAAAAAAAAAAAAGAAATTGTCACGAAGATTAAATGGAACGTAGATTTTATTCAAAGGGATTTATTTAAATGGCACGATAATTGGTACATGAAATAGGTTATTTGTTATTTCTAAGAATCTTTCGATAAATTTGTATTGATTTACAAGAAAATTCTGAATAAAAACCGTAATCAACTCTTTCGATTGGTGGCTTAAAAATTGGTATTCGAAATAAGGTTTGGTAATGTTCGTGTAGAATTGCCGGTATAAATAAAAAGGCGCACCCGACCTCAAGATGAACGAAAGCTGCACGGTTTGGGTCGCGACGTTTTGTTCTTTTTTTCCTCTTCTTCTCGCTCTCTCGCTCTCTCTCTCTCTCTCTCTCTCTCTCTCTCTCTCTCTCTCTCTCTC